>JANZLQ010000065.1:1421554-1433624 GCA_026212715.1 Elanus axillaris
ACTGCAGACATATTAAGTCCTACAGTAATGATGGAATCAAATGGTGTAATTCCAAAAATAAGTGTTGTACAGGAAATCAAAGTGAATTATCTTAATGATTTTGCCTAGAGACATAAACAGCTGCTGCAAACTACCATCAACTGAAGCAAAGCCGAGGTGTTTCTTCTCAAAAGCTGCTTATTTTCACATCCATTTACAATGAAAGACTGATTATGTCATTCCAGAAAGAACTGTATAATTTGAAATATATTTTTAAAGTACACCTTTGATAAAAGCACCCACAAACCTTCAAGGAAAACTTGGGTCCACTAGGCTAAACAAAATTTATGGCATGGTCCTTAGGTCTATAATGCATCAAAAGGAAATGCTAAACAGCATGGCTCTCAGGGACTTGGGTTTGGATCTTGGCATTCTTGCCCCAAGCTACTTATAAGTTAAGGCAACATTGGCTTTATATTGTATTCTCTTTCGGAAATACTTTTTTGTACCCTCATTTTACTTTGCTTTCACCACCAACTGCAGAACTGACACAAGCACAAAGTCTGATTAATAAAACGATTATCTTATGGCACAGTGATCTTTCAAAATAGTACTTTAACACCTCCTGGTCTCGAGATGAAAAGCATTCAGAGGATGTGACTTATTGTTCTAAATTTAACCTTTGTTCATCAGCTAGATTTTTTTTCTTCTGATCTTAAGAAATTGTTTCTAAATTTAGAATCAATGTCTACTCCTGAAATAATGAGCAAAAATTCACCTGACAGCTACAACTTACTAATAAAGTATAAAAGAACATCAAAGGCCTACTTATTAACGACCATGCTCTGGGGCTGCCAAGTTTTGCCCCCATTCTAAATAATGAACAGATTATAAAATACGTATTTTTAAAGTCTTATTAAACTCTTGAGTTTTGTCACGTGTTGTCTCCCCTTTCCTGCAAAATTACTTCTGTTTGGAATTCTGAATGATTTCACTCAAGGAGAAAAAAAATGAAAACATGTTTTCCTGAAGAAATGAATCACCCAGAAACCCTTTTGAAAGAGAAGTAGATTTTGATAACCAATGTCTTTGACGGTCCCCTAGATGAAGAATTTCTTCAACTACAAGAATGCCCAACGGAAAATTCTACATTTGTAAAGCACAGATGGTAGGGACTAGGCTTGGCACTTTGAAAAACATAAAAGCAATTAATTTTCTAATTACATTTCCAAAATAATCCCTTTTATAATTTTGGGACTCATTGGAAATACATTCTCCTTCCTCTCTGGTTGTGTTTTCCAGGCAGAGAATTACCCAGACTATAAAATCACCTCCCCACTTCCCACATTCACCATACCACAGGAATGGTAGATAGCAGAGCAAGAGGATTTCTGGCTGTTCCCAGGATCTCAGAAGGTAAGTGGATACACCAAGAAGAGGCAACAGCAAGACTAAAATTACTAAAAGCAGTAGGATCCAGGAAACTTAAGTCACTGAAAGGGATGCCATTCCAACTTCGGCTTAGCCTCACAACCGTGGTGATTATCTTCACTTCAGGTAGGACCAATTTAGATACAACCTGTATTTACTTCTTTTCAACCTCACAGTAAGCATGGGTAGGGGAGAAAAAAGGATCATTCTAGCTATGAATTGTTCCAAGTCTCTGTTCTGCAGAAGACAGTCTCCACGGGCATTCCTTATTAATGGATTCCTATGACCAACACTTTCTTTGTAGTGAAAGAGAAGCAGTAACACGTACGGGTTATGGATTCAGATGTAGAACATTCCTGCTTCCCTAGTTCAGGGTACCTATGACTTACCAAGTTATTATTTCATGACAAAACAAATGCTTTAAAGCCTTCCTCCTTTTTTGGATATTATTGATTTACGGTAAGGAGATGATTTGTTGAATACATACAAAATAATCAATTAAATTAATACAGACCCATTGGGTCCTTAAACCTAGTCTGAATGCAGGGTACTCTTCAATGCACTGAAAGGGCTTTTGCCCTCTGTAGTAAACCAGGAATCGTTCAAGGAGCTCCAACAACCAACAGTGCGACGGTTCTGCCTCGGAGGATCTGAGCAACGCAGCCCAGCAGCTGGACAAAGCCTTCCATGCAAAGACAGAAACAGAGACCCTCCGTTCAGCAAAATCCCACCTTACCCACTCGGCATGGGAGACGCAGTCAGACAGGAGCATCTGCACACAGCCAGGTACTCCGTGTGCCCACCACGCCTTGATCGGGACCACGGATGAGCAGCAAACAGGCCCAAAGGGGACGATCGGAATTCAGAAGGCTTAACTGGGAACTTCAGCTGAACTGCAGTGGAGCTTGGCGGTTGCCCCATTAAATGTCCAAGCAGGGACAAGCCTTTGTCAGGCAGACACAAGAGTTCATCCAGGATCTCCTCTACATGATATAAATCCTCTGCAGGCTGATGAACAGGGAAACCAAATCTGTAAGCATCTGCCATGGACAGAAGTTTGTGCCCTGCTTGGCACATTTTACCACCTAAATTATTTATTTATTTATTTTTCAGAGCTCCATTCCTTTCGTTAATAACAATAACAGATGGACAGGAGGGGGTTTCTCTTTGGGATTTTTGTTTTGTTGGGGGGTTTGGGAGCTAATTTTTTTTTCCCCCCTCTGGGCCATACAGGGTGAAACACAAAGTGCTATTAGTCAAGAAAAGCAGCACTACCCACACTACTCACTCAGAACTGCCAGCATAGCGACCCTTTAAAGATACTTCATACATTAGCTCTTGGAAAAATGGTTTACCCCAGGGACATATACGCATCTTTGAGAAGCTGTAGATTTTTGAGCATCTGCAGGGACAGCTGGCGTGATGGTTACAGCAGCTGTTGCACTTGAATTATGAAATTGTGCATTGCCCAAGGAAAGGATCAATGTCATGCAAATCTCACAAACCTGAATTCAAGTAACAAAGAAAAAGAAGGTGGGAGAGACAACTGTTCTGATGTTGTGAACCAGGCTCGTTTGAATCACTCCATAATTACAGTTACATACTATGTGCTATAATATACACTGCATCTCTAAGGCTTCCATCTGAACAGTCATTTTATTTTGAAATGTCTACTAAAATTTTATTAAAATCTTTGGGGGAAAAAAAACAACATTGGGGAAGCGAGAAGGCTATGAGTTTTTTAAATCAAGCTTCACTGAAACATTTGGTTGGTTTTTTTTTTACTCAGACCAAGCAGGGGATGAAAACCTCAAGCATGGTTTTCCTGCTTCATAAAATTATGCTTTGGTTCACAGACGATTAGTTATGTGACTGACCTGATTTATTATGTTATCACTGCTACTTCAAAAGAGGAAGAGCCCTAAACAAAGAAATAAAAGTTACATTGACATAAATGACGTGTCTCTATTCATTGGTTAACAGAAATAATATTTACTGTTTTTTAACTTGCTATTCAGTATTTACTGCTTTGTGTGAAATAAAGAACTCGGTGAAATTCAGGTAATTAACAAAATAACAGCTGAGGTTGTCTGCTCACAAGTTGCACGCAGGAGCAGAGGGCTTGTAGAAAGCCTTCTCCTTGAGACTCAACTTTGCTTTTGAGAGATTCCCACAAACCCAGGGAGCCCTTGGGACCCACAGGAGGTCACAGCCAGCTGCTCTAAACCCTTTAACACCCCACAGCTGCGTCTGGCCCCTTTTACAGTACAGTTACATCAGACTTACCAGGAATTACAAAAATCACACCCTTCACTTCCTCGGGAAAACATGTTGGGAGGTTTAGAATAAAACAGCTGAAAAAGTGACAGTTGACAGGTACTTTTTTTTTCCCCCAAGTAATTTCCTTAGACCAAAGATCTCACGCATTACTAAGTTCCCCATGTCAGGAAGTTATCAGCTCCCCCCAGCTCAGGAAGTGCAGAACTTGCTGAGGGTAGGGTTTCTGGATACCAATCTGTCAGTAGAAATGCATATCTTTTAAAAAAAAATGCTGAAAAATCTTTTCTATTATTTGGTTACATAAACACACACTAAAGATCCTCTATTTAAATAATCTAGGACATTCAAAGACAAAATCAATACTACTTTACATCCCATGAATCAATTTCAATACTATTAAAGGACAGAATCATCATTCTGTAATTTACCCTATACAGTCTGGACACTAATAATAAAGACAACACGACTAGAAACTCATCACAGGACAAATATTTGTTTTTCCTCGATCAGAACATCCCTGGATTCAAATGGGGAAATAAAGTCAATTAAGTATCTTGTATCTGGATCATTTAATGATTTTTCCTCAAGTTTCCTCCCCGTCTATCGTTTTAAGATATGAAAAAGAACTGAAACAGATGTTTCTTCAAAATGACTTATTGCAAAATCCTTAGTGCCACAATCAAAAGCCATGCTACAAAGTAGAAATGAATACAAACCCCATCTGATTTCAGTTTGCAATGGTTTGCTTAATCATCCATAACATGTAAAGTTTAGATGAATATATATTAGGTTTTTTATTTAAAAAATTACTTAATTCATTATTTTAAAACAGAAGTAATTGCAAGTGAAGACTATTCACTATTAACATACTGCAGGCCACCAGCGCTAGCAGTACATTCCCTTCTCTAGGGGGGGCTGAACTATGTCCACTTTGTGAAAGGGAATCACCTTCAGTTACTGCAACAAACCCAGTGCGGGCAAGAATGCTGAGCTAGCAGAATGTCATTTAACTCTTGCCATGATGAATTGGCAGGCAGCAGAAACGAGAGGAATATATTCAGAAGAGCCCCCAATAATCAATGCAATGAACAGCAAGCCAATAGAGCATTTTAGTGTCCTTTCTCAGGATCACACAGTTAATGAATTTACTAATAAATTTACACCTAAGCAGTTACCCATGTATATCAATGTCAGTTTTTAATGGAGAGTTCTCAGAAGTGCTTTGTGATTAACATCACACACCACTTTAGCTAAAGAAGAAAGGCCATTAAACTCACTGCAAATACAGCCTGATTTAATCTCTTTAGCAGCACACTAACACGAACACAAGAAAACACTCTTAAGCAATACTTGCCATGCTTAGAGGACCTTATCAGCACCACTCCATGGTTATTGACAACAGTTAATTCCTTGCATTCACCACATTCTTGGTCATACTGCCACTTCAAATTTCTGCTTCTGCCAACAGCAAGGCAGCAACTAGATCTTTAAGTATATTTTTTAACTCCTATGTACTTAAACGTACAAGAATCAAACACCTTCCACTGACTTAAAAGTTCTGCTTATACAGCTAAATAAGGATGCAATGTAACATGAAAATTTAAGAATCAATACTTTAAAGAGAATTTAACAACTACAGCCACCTAGGCCATTATGAAGCATTCTGAGAATTACAGTCCTCCACAGCAGATTATTCCTAAATCAGAGGTACAACCACAATGCACGTTCCTGACCAAGCAGAAGGACGTGAACTGGTAAATTTACCAGCGTTCAGACCAGCTGACCACTTCTGCTTGCGGTCCATCAGTTCTGAAAAGGCCAATGACTCCCTCCTCTTTTATTTCAGTTTCACTCCCTAAGCCCCAGACCTGTTCATGCCTTGACTCCACTCCCCAAGACCCCTCAGGAAGGAGAAGGACCAGACTGCAGCTCAACCATGCCACCACCAGTGAGCTTCACAAGAAGGAGGTCGTTGGCTGTAGCTCGGAGTTTGCAGAGATGCTATCTACTTTCAGAAGAGAGACTCGGAAGGCATCAAATTGAAATATACTTAAGGTCTCCAAAGCTTTTAATTTCTGCTTTTTTGTATGGGACGCACATAACATTGACCCGACTTTCCCAATTTTGAGGCATGAATGACAAGAAAACTTGCACCCGCTAAGCCATTCAGATCCTTCACAAGTCACGTAGCACTACGGACCACAAAATGCCATCAACTCAACTCACTGCAAGAGGCAGTCAAGGCTACGCTTAGTTGAAGGGGCAAATTCCAGTGAGATGACAGAATCGCAGTGATGCCGAGTAATTTCTCGGTATCCCCAGTGAAAAGCTATCCAGGTTTATCAAGCCCCTTCCATACGTACATGTAAGCGGGGAAAACCCCAAAAAACTGTTTGAGGGTTGCCATTCCTTGCCCGTTGTCATTACATGTATTGCTCCCCTCTCAGTGGAGCCATGAGCTCAGCCTGTGTTCCTACACGGGCCGGGGGGGTGGGAAGAAGAGGAAGAAGAGGGCTGAAGAGCAGGTGACAGCACCTTCACAGGACACTCTCTTTCCTCATACCTGAATTTGTTTCCCATTTGTTGGTAGCATTCACAGTTTGGGCACATTTGCTAGCGCCTCAGTTGCCCCTAGATCTCCAAGTGCCCCTCTGGCAAATTTCTTACGGTGTTCATCTAGTAACCTAAAAGTGTTTTGTATTTCTCCTCTGGAGCGGACTCCAACTGACTCCCAGATGGAAGTACTTCCATGCACAGCACACACTGCTTCTGGAAACCACTGCCAACACACATGGCGATGTCTTGTTTGCTTGACAGTATTATCAGCAGAAATGACTTCCAAGTCTTTACAGGCTTCTTACTCCTTTCTGGATGAAGCTCAAGACATTGAAGTTTTCACATGATCTGAGACATACAAAACAAGAAGACATTTCTCTTTCGCAGGCTGTTATGACAGTTCTTAGACCCAAAGGAATTAGATTGAGGGTGGGATTCTCAGCAGATAATGGTATTACTATTTTCCCCTTACTGGTCTGGCACAGCCCATTCCATTCTCTGAAAATTTGCCACACCTCAGCTTATTCCTTTCTCTGTATGATTTTCATTCACCGAATATATTTTTTTTCTTAAAATACTTATTAAAAATGTTTTTAGTAATTCAGTCACAAATACTATGAAAACTATGGTCTAGCACCATCAGGTCTCTCACCCCAAGGCCATTGAACAGTTTATAGCCCAGTTAAGTTGCACAAATTGTTGTGGGGTATTTCGACAACTAATAGTAATACACAGATTAATAGACCACTGGGTGTGGCAGTTGTACCCACACTGATGGGAAGACCACTGAGCCATAATATTTGCTAATTCTGGTGACTGTATAAAAATATCCACTGACTCTGGTCTCTGGTGAAATATAGAAACAGCTGCTAGTTCGGGCAAATACCTGCTGACTTTGGTCTGGCTTGGGTAACCACCACATCTGCTGATTTTGGTCACAACAGGGCTGTGCGATGGCTTTTGTTAGACCTACACGTTGGTTGAAAGCCAAGACCATCAGACTGTAATTCAGGCGACAGATCAGATTCGATTAGGGCATAAACGAGGTTCTGCCGGAGGGCAGGGGTCGAGTCAGCCAGTCCTCCTCGGAGCAGCGGGTCTGCAGCCGGGGGCTCCCACCTTGGGCCGGGGGGACGTAACTCCTCGAGGTCGGGAGCCCTCACCTTCACTGGCAAGTGAAACGCAGTTTGGGTTCGCTTCTTTTTAAAACTTAACTCAGCCGTGTAGTATTTGATTCCCCTTGGCATCTGGAACCTGTAGTTTACTAATGTTGTCGGAGTATTAAATTATTTTTGATTGGAATAAATTTCCTTTGAGCTTGTAACCTACCTAAGTCAATTTTGTGAGCCTCTGCGACATCAGGTTACCTGGGGATGTTACAAAGCAATCTTGGTTGTTGTTTTTACCAGTTGAAGGGAAAGAAGAAATAAAATTCAGAACTGCATGTTAAAGGTAGTTCTAGCACAATTTTTAACCATATATGGTAAGTGCTCCACACTCTGTCCTGGCAATTCCTACCCAGCTGAAGAAGCTCCTGGGGAAATTCTCTTGTTTAAAACTTCGCACTCTGACATGCTGTGGTGCAGTGGAAGAAAGCGGTGTGTGTTGCCCGAATTCGGTTTCGCTGTGTTTCAGTAACACCTAAGCTCTTCGGCGTTTAGTAGTAGAGCCGCGCTGAAAGCTGAAAGGATCACTGGAAGCAGCACCAAACATCACCAGTAAAGAACCAGCAAAGCTTTACTTGACAAGTGTGCTACATAAGTTCACACAATTATGCTTTAAAACACTCTGGCCTTCTAATCTTTTATCACGGTTTACAAGAACATATGAATTCCTTACATAGGTACAAACTCTAAATGAACACATTTTTCCTACCCAAACCTCTCATTCTACGGTTACAGCATAGTGCCATCTGCTGTACATTTGTTTGTGTACAATTCTTCCAACCACCAAAATGACAAAGAAAACCTCATGATGGTTGTTTAAAATCTTTGAGCATAAGCAGTCCTACAATATGCAATTTTGTCACTAGCATTTTATACAAAACTAAGATTGAGCACTACATATTCTACTCTGCAAGTATACGAAAGGCTACACAGATGTATGCCAACGTGGGTGGCTGCTGCATAAAGAAATCAAATGAGACCGCAGGGAACTACTGCTTTTATTTCTCTCAGAGAAAAGCCCATTTTTATGGTCACAGCTGGGGTTTACATGGATCTTCTTCAATTAAATATTAATATGCATTTTTAACTGCTTTCCCTCATTATCAACAAATGATGCCACAGACTAAAAAAGCTGCCAATTTTGAGAGTTCATTTTGCTCCAGCTTGCAACATCCATCATAAACACCTGATTTTTATTCTTAAATATATTTTAGGGTAAAACAGGAAGGGAAAAAAGTATGTCCTTGGAGACAGCCAATGAAATGTTCACAGGGAATCTTTAGGATAATAATCTCAGCATAGTTACTTCATCAGAGTCTGCACCGAGACGAATAATACAGTGAGATGCACTTGCTTTATCTGTAGATATTCCTACTCCACCCTCCCTTATCAAATTAATTACTCTTGAGGTCTCCCTTCCTTTTCCAATGAGAATTTTATCTTTCCTTGAAGACCCCAAACAGACCTGCCTTTCAAGTGGCTAAAAACTTCACTTTGGTCTAGAGAACAGATGTATTACTTCTGCCTTTGCTGCTAGAGAGAGACTACAGGGTTGGCTAGCAAGAGCTGCTAAAAAAGAAAAAAAAAAAAAAAAAAAAAGAAAGAAAAAACCCAAAACCTCTCAGTAGCACTTGTATAAGCACACATTAAAGATAT
This sequence comes from Elanus axillaris, assembly GCA_026212715.1. Classification (NCBI taxonomy): domain Eukaryota; kingdom Metazoa; phylum Chordata; class Aves; order Accipitriformes; family Accipitridae; genus Elanus; species Elanus axillaris. The sequence goes on from JANZLQ010000065.1 coordinate 1,430,623, forward strand.
CGGCGGTCTCGTGGTACTTCTAAACGCCTCTCCCCATGACTTACTGCTGTGCCAGAGCCAAGGAAACGCAGCCCTGTGTTTTTTAACAGGGCGCCCCATCGCAACCCCAGGCAGGGATGCTCCCGCAGCACCAACAGGCACCCGGAGGTGTGTGGCAGCCTCCAGGCTCAAAGTTCTGCTGCTGTGCTGCTATAATAGCACTGAGATTTTTTTGGAAATACTGGTCCAGCTTCTCTTCCTCCAACATGTTCTTACTTGTGCAACTGAGTACTGTTGGTTTGTATTTTAAATCAGATGTATGAACCCATTCTCAGGAGCATTTGGTTTCCTGAAAACTAATTCCTAAAAAACATAACATCTTTCATTTAGCCGACAGAGAATTCAATCTACTGCTTTACACATTTTCAGTTTCTTTATTACACAAACTGAAACACGCTGCATACACAGACACTTCATGGAGGTTTTCCCAAGAGTCTGTGTCTCAGTATTTCAAATACTACTTAGAATTTAATCACAAGCAAATTTCTTATCACATCAGGTGACCCCCAAGTTTTCATTTTTACCGTCACAAAAATGCTAGAGAACATTGTGCTCAGAAGCTGGAAGGTGAACTTCAAATAGCAATGAAATTAATCTTACACTGTGATTTTTCAAATGTTTGGAGTTGACAGCACTGCAGATGGTTAGTAACACTGCAGCTGAACTCTCCGGACTATCGCTATAACAGCAAGTGCATCGAGCCTCAGTTTTGGATGGAGAAGGAAGCTGGAGTTCTCAGTTCTACACAGCAATAGCAGCAGGGATGGGGAAAAAGAAAAAAAAAAAAAAAGACTTTGAGGCGATGAGAGATGCTGCTGTCATATTAAATGTATCTGATTTGCCCGCTGTGATATTTCATCGATTACAAAATGAACATGCAGAGAAATAACTATAGAAGGGTACAAGTATTTCTCTGGAGTCACACCAGCCCTGCCAACCGTGAAATGCATGCTGCTAAATTACTGATGCTGCTTGCAAATTAATGTTCTCTACAGAGAGAATTTTAGAGCAGCAAAACATTTCAAATAGCTAATTTGCGAGTTAAACAAGGAAAATAGATAAACCTAAATTATTCTGATGAAAAAATATCACAGTTAAGTCTTGAAAGTCTTGAGGTACATTGTCTCAGCAAGAAGCAAAGGTTCCGTGCCTCTTTCCAGCCCGCATCCACAGAAGTTACACAGACAAATGCCAATCACACCGGGAAACTCAATACCCATTTTGAAGATAGCCAGAAAGTACCAACGCTCCAGAAAACACAGAGTACTTCCTTTGCTCCAAAAAAAAACATAAATGAAAATGATAAAGAATAAAAACACACTTACAAAGCTGTGCCCTGGTATCCCCTTTGGGCCTTGGAAGCATAACTTGAAAATTAAACTAATTTTTTGCGAAATCAATGTATAAATTGATACATTGCAATTCATTTGAGAAGACAACTTTTCAAGTAAAACTGTTGAGGAAGTATTACTGTTTCTATCCAGAAGACAAAGTGTCTGTTAACTAAAGCCCTGTTTTGATTAAAATAAAAATAATCACGATGTCCTATTTCTATCATTCTTATTTGTGTAATACAGCTACAGATATATTACCCACAGGTGACGACCCCCCAGGGTCTGATTTCCCCCAACCTTTCTCCAAAGCCACTTGCTGCAGCAAAGCCCAGGAGCATGAGACAGATCTTCTGTACACAACATTTTGCTCAGCTGACTGTTACTCTGAGCTACCCCTACTTTCAGCCAAAGTCAGCTTACAGGAGTTTCAAAGGTGAAGGTAATAAATACTGATTCCTTAACAGCACAGTTCAGGTAGGTTCTCTATTAGCCACGTTTTTCCTTCTTCGGTGTTCCCGCTCATTTTTGCAGGAAAACAGAACCGAGCGTAGTTGGTTTTTTAAGACTGTTTGAACATTCCTAAGGCTTGAGTGTGAGCAAGTCACCCAGACTCCCAAGCTCTTGAAAAAAAGCAGCTCATTTCAATCAATAATTTGACATGCCAGAATCTCTCTAAAACTATGCAAATCACACTTATATTGTGTGACAGCTGCAAAACCTGGAATACAGATTCACCTGAAGTAACACATTCATTCAGCAATCTGAACTGTCCTCCTTCATGGCCTGTACATAATAATTAACCATCAGTGTCAATAAATAACGTTACTTCTTGAATTCAAGCAACAGAGGAATCCGCTGATGAATGCTGTTGGCACTATATTCAGAAAGTTCATTTCTCAGATCCTTGGCACAGCAGATTAATCCCACACCTCCATCATTCATCCAGTGAACAGACTAATAATAAATGCAAAACTCTCAAGCAGTTTCAGATGGCACCTTATGTGATAACTGTTTCCACTCAGGCACGACTGCAAAACATCTCCTAAAACTCTTCAGCTTCCACAACGTAACAATAGCTGAATTATGATTTTTCTCAGGTTCTCATGTGAAACTTCATTAGTCCTTTTGGGGTGAGGGGAAGGATAATCACAGGATCTGCTTTTTATTCTGTACTTTGTTTTTCCCCTGATCCTATGATCTGTTTCTCCCTGCTGAAATTAAGGAAGTCAGCATGATGTGGCCAACAAATTCTATTCAGATCATTAGCAGCTGCAGCAGGAAACACCCATTAAAAGTTGAGTTAAAGAACAGAAATCGGTGTCTCTGTATTGTGCAGAAAAACAAACTTTGGGGGACAACACAGCACTTTCAGAGAAATTGTCTGGGTGTCAGCTGAGCTGCTGCTTTGATTCTTTATTCTTAACAGCTTCTCACACTTGAGGATGTTCTAAACCAGTCAAAAAATGAGATTTCTAATTCATCACTGTACACAATGTTATTTGCTGAAATCTGTTAGCTTGAAAGAGGACTCTTACGGAAAACAAATATATTACAAATCCCCATGATCAAACCTAAAGAAATCAAGTCCCTGTTAACACACCAGAGGGTTGGTTTTGAGGTTAGCATTTT
>JANZLQ010000065.1:1440212-1450834 GCA_026212715.1 Elanus axillaris
AAATAATCGTTCTTGAGTCATGATAAGACCCGAGTTTTCCTTGTTTGGTCTCTTCAGAAAATGCCTTTGTTTTCTCTTTCGAGGTGGCTCCGAGTGTAAATAATTAATTAATTAATTAAAAAAAACCAGACAAGTATTTACTGGGTCAGTTTATTATTTTGACTCAACATAACCCTCCCTGAAGTCACATAGATTGTACTGAATTTTAAGGAAGAAAGGCTCTTGTGAAGCACTTTCACTGTTCTACAACATTCTTTTAACAGAAATATTTCTGTTAGTCTGTTTGGTACAAAGCTGTGATATCCCCAATGTCTCGCTACGTTGTCAGACAGAAATGCCTTTGATTCCGTATGCATGCCATCTATGAAACAAGAATTCTAGTGCCAAGTCGAAAGCATCATTCTGCTAAAATTATGTTTTCTGCCTTATCTATTACGAGGGTGCACAGACGCTAAAGTTATTTCATTAGAAATTACAGGTGCACAGGGAGAAGAAAGGAATGGTGCTGCCGCTGGGGAGAGCTGACAGCAGCACGTGCCGGGAAAAAAGATCAAGCATGATTGATTAAGCTCTTGGGAATTCATTTGGGCTCCCCAAACCTGTATTATGACCATTGCCTTTTTAGCAAGACCACTCAGACAGAAGGCACGAAACATGTCACACATAGAAATGAGCACAGCAGGCATCTGAGGGACAGAAACAGAATATGGTTGTTACTTGTTTCATGCCCAAATTCTATCCAGTCATCACTGACATACTCGGTAGTGTATTTCGATAAAGGAATTATGAAATTAGGAGTGAAAGAACATTGTTTTCAAACAAACATCAACAAATAGCATCTTTTCATTAATCAATTAAAAATATGCCTTCTGCTAAAGACATTTGAAAATGTACGCAACTTCACAGCTGGGTCTTAAAAACCCGTTAACCTTTGCAGTCCTGCAGTGTGATACAGCCAGTTTCAGAGCTAGCTGCTGAGGCATTATTGGTTTTGACAAAGTCATGAAAGCTTAGATTAAGCTTCTATTAAAACTTACAGTTTATGACAGATTTGTCAGGTTTAATCTATTTCTGGTTCAGTTGTATCAAATTATCCCAATTTGAGACTTTATGATATGATTTCTACCAAGGGAGAGCATATTATTTTGTAACAAATGACAAATTACTGTAGTTCAGAGAAGAAGTCATCTAAAGGAATTTACTATTAGAGGCAAATATGCATATTTTACTCACTCAGAACGCCATTCTTCACTTTAAAAATAAATTTCCATACGCTCTACATACATTTTATATATCGTCATGAAGTCGAGCACATTCATTTCCTTCTGTATTCATAACTGTATGATGTAGACTTCCTTAGGTTAGAGATCTGGTTTCCCATCAATTCTTATGTTTCCCTTGCGCTGCCACTAATGAGAATTATGTGCAAACAAAATACAAAAGACCCTTCATAAGAAACTGCCAAGAAGAGAACAAAACAGCAAAACCAAAATGGTGCAATCCAGGGCTGGGTAAGACTCACAAGACTTTCTCATACCCTCTGTCTTAAGGATGCCCATCTCGTTCTCAGCACAGATCTCTTGGTCAAATGCCTCACCTCACCTGGCACATAAGACACTTGCTCAATTAGTTGAGGAAAACACAGAAGGGAGAAAAACTGTGATAAACAAAACCTTTACATTCAAATATACAAATAAGGCTAGAAGGATTTTCTGTAGCTAGTATCAGCTTTGAAAAACTGAAGATACAAAACTACACCAGCCAGGTCTGGCTTGCTTTTGGTTCAGTTTGGGTTTTTTTTTTTAAGCCCAGCACTGCTAACCTGCACCACAGACAGCAAGAGCCTCTCTCCCCTCTCTGGAAGACCCGTGCTGCCCTAACACCTTCTGTCAGCAGCCCTTGGGGTATCACCTCCCCTCCCTGTATTCTGGGGAGCCTCAAGAGCCTGAGGGGCAGCTCCTGGGCTGAGCTGTTCAGATGCCCCCAGAGGAAGGGCCAGCAGCATTCAGAGATTTCCCCCCCCCGCCGCAAACTCTGAAGAGGGCTCTCTAGTGCCTGCCTACCCAAGGCAACACAGATTTAAATGCATTTTTATCTCTTGCATATACCTGTGCTTCAGTAAGTAATTATAAGCAAGGCTCGCTACTACTGAAACTCTGAGTTTCCCAAACTGTTATGTGCTCTTCTACTACCTTACTATTAACTGTTTACTTAACACACACTACCTATGATCATAGTCACAAATTCAAGCTACACAAAGAAAGCAAAAAAGTTAAATATGAAAAATGAGGCAATTGCACTCACCTACTTACAAGTAAGAAAAAAAATCCCACCTTAAGTAAGGTTTGTCAGCATAGCATTCAAAAGTGACTAATTCCAGCATTTGCTCTCTCAGTGGAGCTAAATATTTGCTGCTATACTATGAAGAATAATGAACTATGGTAAGGCCATCTGACGATTTCTGACCATTAACACAGAAAACTGAATGCAGTCTTCAGTAATGCAAGTCTTCACAGGTCAGCACAGAGCTGCCTCCATAATACTGGAGCATAGGGATTTTTCCATAAAGTTTAGGTGATAATGGGGACAGTGAAACAGCAAACAACGTACTGCACTGCAGGAGAAAGACAAGACTAATGAAGTTGGGCACACTTAATATACGTGAAAATTTAACGTTACATAGCAAGAGAGTGCCGCTGAGTTTAAAAAGGATCCAAGCACACATGAGAGGAAAAGAGGCAAGGTTTTCAGATAAAGACTAGCAAAAGCCCATTAAAACAGGGAATCCTGGAAAACATTGACTGGAGTACAAATATTTAGCCCTTTACAACTTCCCACTCCTTACATTTATATACACACACATCTGACAAGGCAGCACAGTCTACATTAAAAAAAAAAAGTGTTTACGTGTTGACTAGACTTTAAAAGGAAAAAAAAATAAAAGAGGGGCAATTGTAAGCTTAGGCAAATACCTGGAAGATTATTTGATGTCTGTAAGAAGTTCCTAGGCATCCATCAATGCACAGATGCTGACAATAGTTACAGCTTCCCTCGCAGACTCAGAAGGCAGAGCTACCTCTCCCACACATCTGGTTTCCCCCACACTTTTAAAGTTGCACTGACAAACATGAAAATACTATCTTGATAAGACCGAAAGGAAATTTTGATTTCATTTATTTATTTAAAGAAAGCTGCTGAGCTGCAGTTCAGCAATGCAACAGCTAGGAGGAAGCTCGCATTCCCCAAGGGCAGCGGACACACGGCTGCAGTGACCAGCGTGCCCATGGCAGAGCATCAGCAACTTTGCCAGCCACGCCTGAGTCTGCACCAGCGACAGTAAAGCACAAGAGAAGAGCAGGGAAGATGTGTTGTCCCAGGACGGTGTAAAATAAGCCATGACTTTGTGAAATATATGCTACCCTGTTTTCATTCATGTGAAGTTACAGGAACACAGGGTTTCTTTCAATTCAAAATAATTTTGAACACATCCTAAAGTTCTGCCTAATGGAAAATTAGGCCAAAAAAAAGAAAATTAAGTTTTGCTTAAAATTAAACAAAAATACTGAATAAATTGTTATGTGTCTACTACAAACATCAAATGGTGTCATTGCGTTCTCATGCTTGAACAGAGACACAGCCTTAAATACCTTAATAAGCTTAGACTCCATTGCATTGCAGTAGCTAATCAAGTTTTAGGCTCCTTTTCATTTCTGTCAGCTTTATTGCATGAAGGGAACATCCAGAGGAAAGCCTTTATATGAAAATTCTGAATATTTTCTTTCATTGTTGTCTACACTATTTGTTACCTTTGATTTATGGCAATATCCCTAACTCCTAGATCTGAAACCAAATCAGCAAAACACTAACAATATTACCTTCTTTCTTTTTTCCCCAGAGAGAACATCAAACAGGATATTAAAACACATTTCCAAATATGTAATTACCATATATTTAATATATGGCATGCAGAAACAGTACTAATAAGAAAAGCATCAAAGCAGAATTGAATGATAATTTATACGATCCTGCAGTCTCTGCCCTCGTGCTCTCCCACCCCTCTTCTCTGGGCAGACGTTACCTGGTGAGAAAACAAGCACTGCTCTCTACTTTCAGCATACTGCAAACCACCATTAGCTCATCTGAATGCAATACAGAGGAGCTCCACGTCTCCCTGAAATTATGTCAGTTAGTACAAGCTTTCTAAAAGTGGTTCTGCTACTAGACTAGACCAAACGCCGAGATCCACGGACTGTATCTCCAACCCAAGTGACCTGAAAGGCAACACAGGGATGGGCTGTTGGCTCATTACTAGCTGTCCTTAAGCTGCTTCAAAATTTCCCAAACCTAAACCAATTGTTTTATCGAATGAGGTTATGGTTTTACCAAAGCAGTCAGAATTGGATTTTTGAGGTACAGGAGTCTACAAAAGAGAAGTTTAAATACATAGATGCATAAGAGACTGGTTTTAAATGTTCATATGGTCAAATAATTTCAAAATCACGCATGGTCTAGTTTAAGACCACAGCCAGAGGAAACCACGAAAATAGGGAGTTCTGCAGGTGAACACCTCCTCAAAACACTTCGCTTAATTTTCTCAGCCAACTTTGGCAATGCCGCAAGCATTACCTCTGGGCACTAAATGCCCTCCAGGAGAGGTGCAGGAGCCCACACGCACCTTCCAGGGACCAACGTGTGCTTTACAAAAAGCCAAAGCGCGTACAGCCCCAGCGAGAGGTCGCAGAATTCTACCTGTGGCCGAGGGGGCAGCCAAACACACAGCTCCGTGTGGTCCCAAAGCCCAACCAAATGATAAACCGTGGCTTTCTGCAACCCAAAGGGAAAATGAAGTTTGAAGCAGGTCAAACCTCTCCAAAAAGCCTTAACGTAACAAGTAGGTGAAGCAGGTGACTACTGAGATACTAGGCACAAACAGAAGCGTCATCCAAAGTGATTGCTAAGAAACACTAAACAAATGAAATCAAAATCCCACCAAACCCACACCACACCTCAATACATTGACTCTGATAAGATTACGAAGAAAGTTATTCCTCCATGAAGCTGCAAGAGGAGAAAAGGAATGCTCAAGGGACAGATACGGACAGAGAGAAAACAAGAGTCGGGCAGTAGCTTTACACTCTTTCCTTTTACTCCCTCGAACTTCTGCAACAGAGGCTCACCCGCTCACGCAAGCAAAGCGGGCAGGAGCTGACCGGGCTCTGCCAGCCGGTCCCAAGCAGCCAGCCCAGCACAGCGAGAGCAATCCTGGGAGCTGCAGCTCGCGGCTGTGCCTAGGGAGATGTCAGGAGGTCACGATTTTCGACCGGTGCGGGCAGTCCTGCTCAGTGGCAAAGTAGCTTCCTCCCCTCTGGAGCCAGGATAAGCACGCTGCCGTGGCACCGACACAAGCAGCTTAACTGCTGCAGAGTCAACCACTTTAAAAAGCCAGGAACAGTTCCCAAATGACATAGGATGTTGTCCTTAGGCAAACTAGGAGTAATTTTCTCATGTTCCCATTCAAGCACTGTCCTTTCAGTAAGCAGCCTGGCTGTTTCTGATGTTCAAAAAGTCATGGCCTAAATATCTGCACGCAGCTGCCACAGCATCAACTGTTCCAGCTCTGCCTCTCAAATGCTGTTGTCCTGAATAAGCATTGATAGACTTTGCTCACAATGAAATGATGCACACCCAAAAACGTTACGTGTAGCTGGCTAATGTAGCTAGTACACCTTAAGTTTACACCATACACCTACATGCACCAGTACTCTTCATATACTACCTACAGGTCAATGAATGCTAAGCCTGATACCCCAATACTGCTACAGTGATTTTATCCAACCAGAAGACAGGAGCACTTCGAGCTTAAAATGTTTTTTTCTTTGTATTTGTTCTCTGTAGTTCACAAACACATTATTTTGTTCCACTTCAACTTTAGTTTTGATGTGGCTGTTAGCGTAAGCTTCCAGAAGCTGACTTCATGTCTCAAGAGATGAAAACTGCTTTACCCTCAAGGAAGAAAGCAATAACAAGTGAGGTTGACTTGCCCAATGGGCATATAAGGTCAAAATAAAGTGTCATATACTAACTTTAGACTCCATCCAAAAAGCAAGGCTTCACATGGCAGCCTGTCCACACTATCAGAGCACCCATAGACCATAAACATCTCAGGGCATGAATACTCCAAAATATTCTGGTGCTACAGCTACAAAAAAACAACCTAGTATGAATAAACCAGGGCACGATTTGCAACCTGTGATATATATCACCAAAACTACACCGGGAAGTACGATAAAGTTACCCTGCACTTACCAGATGGGGCAAATTTATTCATACAGGCAATTACCATCAAATAGCCAACGTACCATAAAGCTACAGGTAGCGTCCACCAAGGGAAGTTATTTGTGTAGCCATAACTTTAACTGAAGAGAGCGAATGAGCATGGGCTTGGAAATGAAATCATGGGCAAAAGCTCTCAACGAGCAAAGTGACTGATACAAGTATGTAAGCTGCAACTCTCACTCTACATGCAGATACTTACCATGAGAGTTGGGTTAGTTGGTTGGTTTGGGGAGTTTGGGGGAGGTGCGGGTTTATGTCCTCGCAGATAGGCAAGAAGATAGCTGTATGGAAACGAAACAATTTATATCTGTAAAGTAACTTGACCCCAAGTACCAAAGCAGAAGAGGATAAATACACATGAAAGCATTTTTTTTTGTCAGTCTGTTTTCACAAAACAACTTCCACTAGGGAAACATTTTCATTGTGGCTGACTTCTTCTAGCTGATGAAAGGAAGGTTATGTCATTTTCTATCAGACTATCAGACAGACTACAGAAATGTTACAGGAAGAATTTCTCTCCCTTTGAACCCAAGTTGCACAGATCTTCAGGGTTTCCTCTCCAGTCCATTTCTGAAGCTTTCCCAAGTTCTGCTGATCTCATTTCATGTCTGCACCCAGTTTAAGATTTCCACCTAATGATGAAGTAGAGAGAAAACTCTCAAATACATGCTAGCTACAGGGATATGCTACAAATTAGCAATATCCTCTTACTGACAGGATAGGTGATGTTTGGCTGGGTACAGATTTTTTTTACAATACATCATCCCTTACAGGTTACCTGATTTTCTACCCTCGTATAGTAGGGCATTCCCACTGGTAGTCATGTAACCGGCTATTCTAGACCAGCAATGAAACCACCAAAAAGGATGAAGTCATAACCTGCTTAGGAGGTAAAACTTTCATGTTAGGGACAATTTTTCACTACACCTATAAATTGGGATCTCCAAGTACTGTAACTTTTTCCTGCACTGTGGCATAAGTTGAATTACTCAATTTAAGAACTCCCTGTAAAAAACTTTTTTAAATTATCCATATGGTTCCCTGAGGAAATTCAGCTTGTTTTATCACCTTATCTGCCCACTCACCCTTCAAGTTTGTTGGCCAACTCTAGCTAAATTTTAAGGGGCACATAAACCCTTCAAAATAATTATAGTCCTACAAATGTAATGAAAATCAGCTGCTGGGAAGCACCACTAATGTCTCCACAGAGCAAAGGAGGAACTGCAGCATCGCTCGTTAAGAACTGCTTGGCAGCGGCCTACTGCCAGACAGTGCCAGCAGGTGCTGCTTGCTGTACAAGGGACCGGTTTTAGGGATGTGGCTGGGAGAAGAGGAGTTTTTGCTATTCTCTGGACAGGATGTTGGCAAGAAGGAACGTAGGGGCCAGCAGATAATTAATGAAGTCAGGCTTCATTAGTTCTGATGCTCAGAGACCCAACTGTTACACCTTATGATTGCTGTTTACCTCTTGTCCATTTGCTTCTTCACTAAGGAGCCCATTAGCAGTAACCAGAGAGCATCACTGCAAGAGGCAGTCACTAAGTCCTACCATATAGATTTTGACAGGCTTACAACCTCATCCTGTGCTGAATAGGGAGTGATGAGATTGAGACAAGGTTTTTTTCCCAGTATTTCCGGCAGCTGGCAGAATAGAATGCACTGGAAATCCCCCAGAAGAAAAACCATTATTTGTCTGACAGTGTTAAGATGTACATGTATGAAAGATGTGAAGGACAGAGAGATGAATCTTGGGTGGTAGAGAAAAGAGGGAAGCACACCTGACACAGAAAAGCCACGTTAAAGTTGTGGGCCAAGCTTCTGGATGCTCATGGAAATTTGATCTAGAGCTCTAAGAAACCTCCTGCATAGAAAAAAATGGAACAAAAGCTGTAAAGACACTTAAACAGTAACCGTGTATTCCTTTTGCTGGAAATAGTACATTTTTTGCACAAAGTAAAGAATACGTAAGTTTAGAAACAGCTTCAGTGTGTCTATCAGAGCTTTACCTACCAGGTAAAAAAGTCCAAGGACTCACATGCTTGAAGGTTTTGAAGATGACACAAAAGCGTCGAGGTCCGTCACTGGTCCTGGAGGGGGGGGGTCTATGGCACATGGACTATTTATTTGTCCTACAGTACTGGGGAAGCAACAGGGAGAAGCTCTGTGCTCATGATGGCACAAGGAAAGAAAAACAAATTACTCCGTTTAATCTGAACCAGAAGAACTCTTCCAGCCAGGATTGCTGTACCGCAGCCTAATTCTCATCATCTTACCCAGATTTGCCGAGAGCCTTTCCCACCTGTTTTGGAAAATTTCATCCCTCTGAAGCTCCCAGGATCCACTGGTGGCGGTCAGCAATTACTCCGCTGACAGCAGGAACAGCAGACGGCCCAGAGGTTCCCCGGTGCCACCTCCCACCTCCGCCAATAGCATCAGCCCAGCCCTGGCTCCATCCAGCAAGACGCTCCTTCCAATGCCGCAACTCCTCTGAACCTCCGCTTTGGAAACCGTATTGGCAGTCTTACATTGAAACAGCAATGCCGTCAGCCTTCTCCAGCGGCCTCCGTCAGTACGACGCATACCTAAACAGCACCTTATGGAAGCAAATATACATTTTTACGAGTAGAATGTTTTGGTCATCGTCTGTCTCGTTGCCCACTTGGAGGTCAAAGAGCACTGCCATCTCCGAGCCCGATTTCAGGAATCCAGCCCTCACATTGTCACCAGATAAGCTGAGACCAAAAGAACAACCCACAAGTTGCTTTTCACCAGTGCCCTCATGCTGGCCGTGCATGGAGCACAGAAGAGACCATCCGCTACTCTGCCAGGGCACTCTTAGCCCAGGGTGCTCAAACAAGTCCATGCTGCAAGATGCTCCACAGAACGGAAGGCTGCCTTGCTCTTTTATTTTATTTTGTTTTCATTAATGAAGCATTTTAACAACAGGGTGATGACAGCTCATCGTAGAGATTTTGAAAAAGGTCAAGGATGTATGAGAAGAAAATGGATGCCTGTAAAATTTAAATTTAAAAAAAATAAATCTGAATTTGCTGAGGGATTTCTTCCTTTGATTTAATACGATATCTAAACAGATGAAGGAAAAGTCTCATTTTTAGAGGTGTATTTTTGCCACTCTCCAAGGACTAGCTGCCTCAAAGCATACACTGCTTTGGGCTTCAAGACAATAAAAGAGGTCAAACGTGTTGTTTTTACAAATGCCATATGCACTTCAGTTTGTTTATTTTTATTCTTGCCAACTCCAGGAAGTTATGCCAAAAGGGAAATGTTGTGAAGAAGGAGATAAAGAAAGATAAGGTACGGGCCAAACAGCAGAAACGATCTGTAAGGAAACAAAGGCAGCCCAGCACCTGGAGAACTGTCCCCAGCTCTGCATGCACCAGCAAAATTCATTCCTCGGAGATACAAACCAAGGATGAAAGAAATCGGTCAAAAAGCTGCCAGACTTAGTAGTAGAAACAGAGCTACTTATCAGAAGCCGAGAACTGGAGAAAGTAAAAAAAAAAAAAAAAAAAAGTTAAAAAGGAGGAAGAAATGACAGCAAGCACCTTCTGAGAGCCAAAACTGGTGGCACTGCTGAGGTCTGCAGAAAATTCAAAAGTTTTGAAGAAAACACGGCAATGTAGATTCAACTATACAAGTCTTTTTTTCTCATCCTATTATTTCTTCACTGTGCATGCTGTGAACTCTGGATGCAGAAATATTTCTTTTATTTATTTATTTAGGAGAAACGGTACAGGTTTACCTAAATCACATGCTCCGACAGGAAAAAAGAACATAAGTACCAAAGGCTGCTGAGTCAGCCAGAGTAACGGCACTATAAAACGAGCACCAGGCTTCTCCTATCTGCTAGAACCACACAGATCTACCAAAAGGGTGTCAAAAACAACCAGGTTTTGCCCTGGAGGGGTTAATACTGGACCTTCACTCCAAGCCCAGGCCAGAGCAGCAGGAGCTGTAATTTACTCGAGCGGCTATTTCTGAGGTTTTAGTAACAGTCCCCACAAAATCAGCACTTCACTTCAACCTAATTGCAAACTCGGGACTAAAGAACTCCATGAGCTGTTGAAATTGAACTGTAAAATCACTGCTAGAAAGAGCACCACCAGAAAAACTGCTTTTCTTTCCTTTTTAAGCCAAGGCTTGTGATCAAACACACATCAGATCAGTATCACATTTGCCAAATAAACAAAAAAAAAAAATGTACACACAGTAGTATTGCAACTGGGAAAAACATGGGGAGGTACTTTTAATAAACATTTTTCATT
>JANZLQ010000065.1:1450934-1469054 GCA_026212715.1 Elanus axillaris
GATGTACTTTTAATAAAAATTTTTCATAAAAAAAAAAAAAAAAAAAAAACCACAAAAAGAGGGGGCATATCCAGATCAGTAACACCACACAAGTTTATTTAGTTAAACTTGCAAAATACTCACTTCATTTTCATTCTTTTCATTTTTCTCTACTGGCGTTTCAAATAAACAGAAGCATATATAGCCTTATTTTCTAAAGAGGCAAATTTACCAAAGGAAACTTCAAGAATGCCAGTAGGTGGCACTTGGAAAAGAAAGAAAAACCCCAAAACTGAAACACTAACTTATTCACAAAATGGAACTACATTTTAAAATTTTTATTCTAGTAAGACATACAAAAAATCTTTTATTTTTAAAACACAGCTTTAAATGAGATCATAGCCTTTTAGGAAAAATAAGGCTCTATTTTAGTATTTATAACAAAAGGACAGGATGTAGTTCTTAATTCCAATTTTAAGTAATACTTGATTTAGCTAGTTTATGTAAACAGATATCCCAAGGCAAATACTCCTTCATCCCGAAGACAAAAAATATAGAACAAAAAAGAGTGAAATACACACAAGGGATCATACTTGATCACCCACAAAAGCGTGTGGTAGTGCCACTAAGAGGACGCTGGGATGGGAGTGAAGCAGCTGCTCTTGCCGGTTCCCCCATGAGGAATGAAAAGGGTTTTTTTTGTTAGGTTTTACCTACAGTGGGGGGCACGGACACCGCCGGCAACTTCTCCTCGAGGAAGGAAGGTCTTGAATTCTGCCAGTCTTTTAGCAACATACACATCCCTGCAAATCTTTCAGGAGTTCCCATAAATGGAAATGATAGTATTTTTAAGAGACTGAGCCATTTTCCAGTCTATCGGTCTTTCAGCAAACACTCCTAACTGAATTGGGGGGGGGGGGGGGCAGTGGAAGTTGGTTTTAATATATGAAAAACTGGAGGTGAAACATCTATACAGCGAACGCATTACATTTTAGCTTTCCAGTACTCTGCAAAGAGCAGAAGCTACTTCGCAAGTAAATCAAACATGAAGTCAAAGAGAGAGGGTCTATTACGAATACTGAAATACCGCATTATATTGAATTTAAACCAGGTTTATTATTTCTAAGTGAACTATTAAGCAACAGTAACATTTAGAAAGCTGTTTTCACCAGTGCATTCAAGAGGCGCAGCAGTGTAAGTTTCCAGGTAACTACCTCTCTCTCAAAGAATTCTCAGTCATTTAATCAATAACTCAGTAAATAGCAAATTAAATCCATCAGCTACAGTTTGATGAGGCAGTATCGACTCAAAAGTTTAAGAAAGCTGATTATTTCCCACATTCAATTACAAAGAGTGTCACCATACACATAGATCACATGACAAATGTGCTGGAAAACAGTGCTGTAATTAAGCAGAAGACTAATTATTTATAAAAACCATTTGCTCATTTACTTGATACAATCCGAACTTCACAGTCCATGAAGCATGATAGCATTCATTTGTATATGCAGGCAATAAAATCTCAGCTCCTGCCTGAATTTCAACTGACATAGGGTCACCTCAAAATTTAAAAAAAAAAAAAAGTAAACAGATACTTCAAACGCATAGAAAATAATGCAGGATTTGTCATTCAAAGCAAAATATAGGGGTGACAAAGAAATCAGAAGACAGTGAAAGCAAAATTACTGTGTTAACTTAAACAAAAAAATGTCAACTCATTCTTTGGCCATGACTAAATCTGTACTTCAAGGTTTGATGCAGTTCTTGGAAGTATGGGCCTCAGCCACATCCTTACACTTGACTCTACCTTCAAAGTGAAATAATTTGGAGGATTAGACTGTGATAAAGTATATTTTTTTCAATCCATTCCATAAGGCGAAAACCAAATTGCTGATGGACACCGACATACCATGCCCTCTTCCTTCTCCGTACCTCCCACGCTGGCCGGCCGCAGGGGAATGCTCCTGCGTGCCATGCTGAAGAGCCAAGGTTTTCATCCCTGTGGCATTACTGCATTCCTGCCGGAGAATCCGGCTGCCGGCAGAAACCACCACCTCCACCCTGGGGAGGGGGTTCATAGCGCAGGAGCGGGATGGAAGGCCATGGAAATGAACAGGATGGGACAGGGTTTATAAATGCAACAGGCTTGGGGGACTGGAAGCAGGGTGGCTGCAGTGCTCATTCTTCCCTCTGGGATTTGGGATGAAAAAGAGAGCACGACAACAGGGAAGGGCTGCTGAGGAGTACGATCAGGCGGGAGTGATTGGCAGGAAACGGAGAAAGGGAGAAACAAAGAGTGTTGTTACAGGGGCTTCCTGGGTGCCAGGAGCCAAATCCTCCTTCCAGGGACGTTCAGACTTCCCCCTAATTTCACAGCAGAAATTTCCTTCTTCCTTAAGAAGTGACAGGATTGCACAACTGCGAGCGGTGCTTAGAGCCAGAGCTCAGGAAAAGTTGTATGAATTGTTCCACATCCCTCGGAGGACGCCCGGTGCTGCAGACCATAATTCAGAGAATTAATGGCCATTTCAGTCTTTCTACTCCCAAAGAAAAGCACTGAGCTGCAACAGGTCCGTAAGCTGCAGCAGGTCCATAAGCTGCAGCGTGTGCTCACCAGCACAACCGCATAGAGGATGGCTGAAGAAAATGGAGGCCACAGCCTTTGGCTACAAAGATACTAAACAAGATTGCCACGCTCAGTCCTGGGCTTTCTCATTCCAAAATACACTGAATTTGAATTCTAAAATATACTGCATCTGCTGAATTCTTCAAAACTCCGAAGACTTATCAGTTTCCCTTTCAAAATTAAATTTATCATTAAATCTCTGTAGCTGTACAGGCACCTTTCAAATAGTAAAACTTTGCTTGGTTTTCAAACTTTAGATTTACGAATCTCCTGTCCAGATTATAATTTTAAACCAGAAAGCTCTTTATGTCACTAATCACAGGAGTCTTTTACTTCCAGGAAGCAGTTCTGCCAAATTCAGGTCCCCCTAAAATTTTTGCATCCTACGAACTCACAGTCATAACATTTTAGAGATCAGCTTTTACCGTAGGAAGTACCGCCTGACCACCAACTGAGAACAGTATCTCTCCTTGGCTTGCCAGCTTTTCTGGCAAAGGCACCCTTAGAAATTACGCTTACGCAGCAGACCTTTGCAAATACCGACTCTGCTGCAGCCGCACGCCACGGGACAGGGCTCTTCCTCCACGACAGCTCATGAAAATCACAGGGGAAAGAAAAGAAAGAAGAGATTTCCCTCTTTGGGAAAAAGGATTATTGGGGGGGGGGGAATGGGAACAAGAATTGGTAAAAATATTTCAAAGATTTCATCACTTTTTCCTAGTAAAGACAAATTAACACTTAAGTAAAACACTGGCCCACTGCATGCAGAATGCAGCAGAGTCTCCATTCCGGTTTTCACTCCCACTGGCAGAGTCACAGCAGACAGTTTCGGGCTGGAAACATGGCTGTTTGCTGGTCCTGCAGTGTTGCCATGACTGCAAGAGGAGAAAAGCTGCAGGGAACCAGGGATGGAATTCCCTCTTTGGTCCGAGAGCACACTGCAGCCTCAAATCCCTCCTTCTGTCCCGCACTGTATCCACCTCACTGCATTACTGACCATGGAAGCAGGTTGGGAACAGAGGCAGGGATGCTGGGATGCTCCAGCTGCACCCAACTGACACGCTCCCATGGTCACAACTGGTGTGCCAGGGATGGAGCTACTACAGCATTAAATTAACACCTGCCGTGGACATCTCAAAGAGAAAAACATCATACAGTTGTTACAGGGCACTTTCTTTTTTGTAAATGGAAGTAGTACAGAAGTTTTCAGGATCTTGTAATGTCATACAAAAGTACTGATTTCAAGTTATGAATCGTTCTATCTGACAGCACAGTAAGTGCCATAAAATGAGATTTAGTACTCGCGATAAAATGTTTGGGTTTTATATAGATACACATAAGGCAAGGAAAAATATCTCAAGGGAAATCTGCACCAAATTGTAAACCACAAGAGGGACATGGAGATTAAAATTCTGAAGGCATTGTGTATTAAATGAGCAGTATACTATTAAAAAAAAAATCAATTGAAGCAAATTCAGTACTTCTACAATTATTATAGCACAATAACTGCCATTTTGAAGGATGAAGGTTGGTTATTTCAAAAGGTTTCTATACAGCACTTCTCTGCCTACTTGAAATGTGGTATTTTTAAACTGCAGTATCAGCCAGCCAAATAAATGTATCAGACACCTTCAAGCAATGCACTTAAATGAGAGAATATTCATAAAGGATTTAGAAAAACATCTCAATTCACTGACCTAAATATTACAAAGCAACTCACCAGACTGCCTTCTACATGCAACCGTGTTGGAAAATTTCAATTACTTCTTATCTTATAATTAAACTACTGGCTTAATACTTTGCATTTCTATGGTACCTTTCACCCAGGGAGCTTAACGTGCTTTACAAACATTATCAGCTTTTACAGTTAGCTGGCTTTTGTGATGAGACACTGTATTGCAGACTTCCAGTTTGAGGTTTTATGTTAATTACATACAAGTAAAAAGGGATTTCAAGTCGCACCAGGTAATGCAAAGTTCATCCAAATAAACTGAGATACTGTGAATTCATTAATGAGAAAGCGAGCGCAGAAAAGCCAGCAGGAGGAACACGCCACAAAACGCACCTTCTTCAGATGTTTTGCTGCACCATTGCTGCCATTTTTAAAATAGTATTTCTTAACAGTAAAGACACAACAGGATTTAAAACCCTTTTAACAAATCTGTACTAAAAAAAAGCAGGAAAAACTAACATTTATTAGTTAGTATGTTCACATATACCATTCCTTCACGTTGTAAGATATGAAGAAAGGAATGGAATTTCAACATTACACAGCCGATACTCCTTTTGGCAGGGTATGTTGACTCAGCTGTTTAAGGTTTCATGGCTCCAATAGCACTGTTAAAACCCAAGTGCTCCAAGATGTAAATCATCCTGACTTTTCCTGAAGTAGCTTAAAATGTTAGAAACCTTGCCAGCTCAGGAGGAGCCAAGCAACACACAAAAGTCGTTACAACAACAACCTGCAGCAATAAGTACCACAACTTCCACTACTGGTGCTCAGCCCATGAAGGACAGCAGGTAAGTGCAGAATTCAAAGTTCAGCATGTTGCACTATTAACAAAATAAAATATTTAAACAAACACTTTAAAGTAATGAATAATATATAGCAACAACTCACTGCTGCAGAATGAATCATCCTTACAGGGCAAAATATTTTATAAAATTACAGATTCAGAAAAAACAGAGAATGAATTCTGAAGCACTGGGGTACCAAGCACAGACTTTTCAAACATGGTATGACCTCAGTGTCCACAAGAGGTATACAGTTCATCTCACTTGAGTTCTGATTGGAGGGGAAAAAAAGGTGCGGAAAAAAATTCCTTAACAGTCCAGAAGGCCACATATTCTAGACACCACATACTTTTACTGAAAAACTACTTGAGCAATGGTTTACAGAGCTTTCAATATTTTATTGGGACCATTTATTTTCTCTTTCCACCTGCAAAGCACAGCACTTCATTCTACTATATGTTCAACACTACAGGATTCCCAAGGAAAGAAAAGTTATAGCTAATACCATTTTAAAACCTCTACGAATATCCTAGAACAGACTCTCTGAATATAAAAGCTGCAGTATTTTAAATCCAAGACTTAGACTCTTTTGAGTATAGCCAAGCACTGCATTCCAGTAGAAAACAAAGATTATCTCCCTTTCTTAAGATATAAAACGATAATCTCTTGCCATTTAAGATCACAAGATATGTTAGACCTGCAAAAAAAAGAAAAAAAAAAAAAAACCAAACCCAAAGATCCTATCCAGGAAAAAAAAGAAAATATCCTAGCAGAGGAATTGATTTTAGAAAAAAAATTTCACGAGCAGTGGGGGAGAACATTTCACTTCCAGACCGATATTACAAAGATACTATGAAAGGATGAAGACACAGTGAGGCAGAATAATGAGCAGGGCATATGAGGCATTCAAAGTTGCATGACAAAGAAGTATACAGTAAGTCCACCACTCACCGTGTGATTCTTCAAGTCAGATATACAGATCTCTCTCCTCCCTTCCCATCTCCATCTCTCTGCCATTAAATGGCATCACGGCACTCCCCCCATACCCTAGAAAGCAGGTACACAATGATATTGAAGGGATGGGGTGACATTTTTTTGGACACATCCACAGTACTGAAGCTACCGCTCCCCAAAGGCGATCAAATCTCAGCACACCCTTGTATCATCCACTCCCTCCCTTTAAAAGACCTTAACGAAGACTTGATACTTCCTCATATCAACAAAACGTTTCACTTTTCATAATCCATGTATCTGGAGAATTAGTCTGTTTTAACAATGCCAAGGCCACTATTATGGTTTTGAACGACAGCAGATAACAACAATTAGATAATTTAGGGTCTGCCTGAAACCTTGTGTGTTCACAAAGCCTCTTCTAATAATCTACATATCTGTTATGTGGCCCAATTATCATGCGTGTATCTTGAGTTAATTCAAGGGGAACTATGCTGGAAAACACAGATATGAAGGCAGGTAAGAGCAGTGCTGGCTTCCAATCAAGCAGCCCCACCTGGTGTAAGGAAACCGAAAAAGGACAGTAGATTTGACAGGGAAAAAAAGAAAAAGGACAAAAAGAAAAAGGACAAGCTTAACAGCAAACCCCAGCCGTCTCGCTTTGACATGCTTTGTCCCTGTGGCTAAAGACTATACAATGCTTAAAAAAAAACAAAGCAAATCAAAGAAAGCTGCTTACATCACCGTACCCGCTCCGGATGACAAGTCCTCGGGGAGGGATGACAAGTCCTCGGGGAGGACAGCAAGCGCGCGGCGAGCCCGGACGAGGACCCTGTCGCCCACCTCCTCCGGTGGGCATCGATGTGCTCGAAGCAAGAGAAGGGCCAGCCGCGTAGCACAGCAGACAGACTTTGCCGTTTAAAACTATTTCATACCTGCTGACTTCTATTTCATATGTTACTGTAACTGAAGGCCAGGCAAATATTTTATTTTTTTCCTGTGGTTGGGTCAAAAGTATCATCAAACAGCTTCAAGTACTTTACATTAAATCCGTTAAATTGTACTGCTGCAAATGATGAGGTTATATGTGGCCTAAAGCGATCATTTTAAAAAAAAAAAAAATTCTCTTTCAGGTTGAATGGAAATACATGACTCGTTAAGCCAGGGTAAAATCAGTTATGGCCTGGAGTTTAATCTTCCCTTCTGTCTGAATAAAACTGACATTTATGTTCCACACTACAGATTCCACAAACAGAAGTTAATTAATTTAGGACAGCAATTCTTTTAATGCTTTTGGCAACATCCTAAACCAGTGAAGACAAATTTAGGTATCTACAATGTTCCAAAATCTTAGAAGAGAGTGGCAGCTGAACAATTCAGGACACTTCAAAAATAATGCAAAGAGCTGCGTCTTGGTCTATACTGCATTCAGATTGCTATACTTCCACTCCTTTGCCAAATGCCATTTGCATCTAGATATTTCTTTTCCAGCTAAGTGATTCATATTGTTGCTTGCTTCCTTAGATTCTTACTGCTGCAAGGATCAGTTCAATTTTACAACTGATGTTCATTTGTTATTTGTGAATTATACCAATAGCTTGCAGTATGTTTAGAAACACAAATCACCATACGCATTTTATTTGCACACATATAAAGAGACACAGAGAGAGAGAGGATATATTAGAAAGACAATAATGTGTCATAACATTTACCAGTCACTTGCCAGAATCAATTCCTGATGAGATGAGTGGACTAATTTCCCCAGAGACCGATCATACCGAGTCCTGTGTGACTGCAGTCTTACTGCCCTGAGAATAAAGCACATCTCCTCCACCAAGCCTGAAGATGTGAAACAACACCTCAAGCTCTAAGCTTGCCTCTAACAAATGTTCATGTTTGGTAAACATGTTTAGTACTGCTGCAGCTAATACTGGGCAAAATATTTCTTAAATGAGGTGCATGAAACTTAGTATTTCATTGCCTTTTACGTTCCAGTAATATCTTCAACTTTCAGGTAAAGGGTATTCTAATTTTATTTTATTTTTTTCAATAATGGAGTCATATGAAAGTTTGGCCTTACAATTAAGTCATGTTCTACCATGCCAAATACTTGGGCTTAATCCTCTCCTCTCCTACAGGCTCCCAGTCTGAAGTTACATAGTGTGAAGTCACCCTTAGCTTCAGCCATCTATCTTTAAAAAGGGAGAAACAGAGCTTCTTGCCTACTCCTGACCTGTTCTGTGTAACCCGTTTGTAAGCACAGGCTCTTGTGTGTACGGCACGCTACTTGGCACAGAGGGAGCTCGGTCTTGTGCAAAGCTTCCAAGCAGTAACACGAGCCATCCCGCCGGCACATTTGTCACTAAATATACAAGGAGAGACACGATCAGGACCCTTCACCCCTGCATTGCCAGGCTCCACGCTACCTACAGAAACAGCTGCCAGGTGACAAAAGGTGACAAAAGCTGCCCAGGCCCACATCGTCACTGATGAGGAAAGCCTGTAAGTAATCTAATCCCAGCTCTGCAAAACATTTTGACTTACAAAATCTCATTTGGTTCAAAAATCCTCCTTTATCTTTATTCACAACGACAAACTTCTAAGCTTCCATGTTTTAGAAGAGAGCTCCAAGGGAACTGCAGGCAAGAACTCGATATTTGAAAGACACAAAGCTGAGGCAAACAAGTTTGATCCAGAAGAAGAAAATCCAATGCTCCACAATGGCAGAAAGAAATGTTCTTGCTTACGAAACCAAAAACCAGCAATTCTGAGGGACGGTGAGCACAGGCATAAAGACTGGTGACCAGAGATGCAGATGCCTTTATCTCTGAACACCTCTACTTTACAAAGTTGACATTGGCAAAACAAAATGACAGATACTCGGTCACCCTAGCAGAACCAGTATGTTAAAGTTTAATCAGCAACTGTTTCCAGAGCCCCAGGCAGAATTTTATAGGATGCCTATACCAGAACATGTTAATGCCCCAGGATTCTGGCAAAGAGCAAGCATTTGTCACCCCATCTCCAATGACAAAAACTCCAGACGGCAACCGATCACTAGTAGCCTGGGGTTAGGAAAAAAAGAAAAAATCTCCTATATGAATGTTTATTTGTCCAAAGGACATTAACCCAGCGAAGCCTTTGGTGCCAGCCACTGCAGCAGCGTGTCAGCCCACGAGGTGATTCACTGCCCTGCTGCTCTTCCCACAGCAGAGTCTGCAGGACTTCAGAAAGGGCTGGCCAGAAGCCACAGATACGCTACAGAAATACACAAACCTTGACAAAGAATGTTCTTAAAGCCTGAAGAAAATCAAGTGGAATGACTACGTATGTGGTTCCGATACGGAACGATCAAGAAAGGCATATTTTATTACACCTTCAATTGAAAACAACAGTTCTGCAAAAATAATTCAGGAAAAAGATCAGAACTGGGTATGCTCATAAAGGAGTAAATGATAATGCAAAACACTCAAAATCATTTTATATTTGCTTTTCTCAAGGCAGACGCTTGCAGAAAGTGTCAGGAAGGAAAAAAAATTGTGAAAACTACTATGGTTAAGGTAAATAGAGAAGAACACATGAGCTATTTGTTTATATGGCTGTGAAGCCTAATATAACAGTTTTCTAAAAAAGAAAGCAATGCCTCTTCACAATTACCATACTATGCCTGTGGGTTTTGTCCCCAAGTAAAACAAGGGCCAGTATTAAAAGAAAAACAATACACATACATATATATAACCAACACTCGAACAGGGAGCCTCAAATTTGTCCAAAAACCAGAGCAGAGCCCTGTGTAATACCGACCTGAGGTACATTTCTCGCAAATAGAAAAGAACACAAATGGAACTAGGTACTCAGTTCTGCTGGATCCTGGAAGGAAGTCTTTAAGCCAGGAGAAGCTAGGGAAGCACTGAATTTATAAGGAGAAGTCAGAAAGCTAAAAATATTTCATCTGCTTAACAGAGGTGCATAGGAACCTCCTTACATTGAAGGATGACAGGACTAATTCAGAAAATTGCAAGCGTTGGGGAAATTATTATGAATGACAGAATAAAACTGTTGAGCACAAATTCTGACAAAAAAGGTATTAAGAGTATGAAACAATTTCCAAAAGAAAATGACAGAAGCATCATTGCCAGTGACAAGGCTACTACTACACCAGACAAAAATCCTGAAAATAAAGACACAGACAACTTCTGTGTTTGCTAAATAGAAACAGTACCTAATTTACTCTTGCATAGATAAATAATTTTAGAAAAATAAGAAAAGTTGGGTGGTGATCAGCTGTCAGAGCAGAGTCATCAGTAGTTTTGCAGATCTGTGTTAAGACCTATGCTACTCAATATATTCTTAACCTAGGAAAAAAGGTTAATAGTGAGGTGGAACGTTTGTTGAGGATATTTAAATTAGCCAGGAAAGTAAAAATATTATTGAAAAAAAAGTTTTAAAATTACGTTTATGAAAGGCCATGCACATGGAAAAATAAAAATCTTGGTGTCACAGTGAAATAGTGGGCTCTGATCTGACCACTACCACTTGGGAGTATAATTTGGGGATTAAACTGGTATTGCACCTACACAAGTAATACACCTCCAGACTGCTCCCAGGGCCATCAGCCCATCAAAAGCCCCTCTCCACAAACCTGGAGGAGCCGAGGCACAGTGCAGGCAGGACCCCAACCCAAGGACTCTTGCTGAGAACATCCCACCTGTCCCAGCAGAATCTCAGCCCCAGCATCCAGGCGTGGAGCCTGGCAAGAAGAGCTGCAGGGAGCAGCTCTCCTCATGGCCTTTCCAACTAGGGAGGGTTGCTGCCTTGGGGTGTGGAAGACGCGATGGGAGGAAAGGGATGGGCATTTTGGGATTGCATTGAGTTTACGAGCATGCGAGCGCTAGCGAAGACACGGGGGGGGGTGTTTGCTGTGGGACCAAGGGGCTCATCTGTCCAGCTGCCAGCAACTGGGAAGACTAGGATCCTGGGGCAGCTGCTGGGCAGACCAAGCGTCCGAGCCCATCTGCTGGAAGGATCCTCCTCATACATACATATACACATATTCTCACCCACAGACCTCCCTCCTGCTCAGGCAGACCCGCCTGTGTCCGAGTGCTCTGTCTGCCTACGTTATCTGTGCTGGCCGCACACATCCATGGTCCATCCATCTCCACGCCTGCTGGGGATGCACTTCAGCCTCACCACCGGCTGGAGCAGCAGCTGCCTCACGGGCTGTTGGACCCGGCATGACGTATTTTCCTCCAACATAAAATACATGTTTTCAGGCAACCATCAGCTAAATGCTTAGCAGTCAAAACAAGCCATCAGGTTATGAGGAGTTATGCAGACAAAAGAATAAAATAGAGAGAACAAGCTTAACACTGCCGATAAACCCACTGTGGCTCTGCATCTTGAATGCTGCCTACAGTTCTGCTCCTCTCCTGCACAATCAACGGTTAAATGACTCAAACCCCACTGCCTGGCAAAGGGACCAAGGAGCCAAGATATAAGAGAAGCCGATAAAACTCACAGGCAGCACACCCAGGATGGGGAGGGATCAGCTGTACTTCTTGTAACCCAAGAGCTCAAAGGGTAGCATGTTCACAACAGACAAGTCATCTTCACACAAATTGGATCTAAGTCCTGGGACTCAGCCACAACATACTGTGGACACTAAAGCCCTACAGCCCAACAGATTTACGCGAGAGAAATGCAGTAAAGGCTAATAACCACACAGAGATCACCCCTTTCTCAGGAGAATATCCTGAGTCACATACTACGGAAGCAGGGGGGGCTCATTATCTTGTTGCTGTAATCTTCTCGAGCCTGTCACTTTTGACCACTGTCAGAAAGGATATGGGTTAGACAGACCTCAGGTCTGACTCAATATGAGTAATTTCTACATTCTGTTCTTAGTTTGATTTTTAAAATGTTTAAAAGCAGTAATAATACAGAGGACAGCTCCACACTGTGCTGATACTTTTCTTATTATGTAGACGGATTCGTTTGAAGCTTCTTCCCTTTTTTCAGTCTGCAGTTCCTTTTTTCACCTGGATCATTTCATAGACCAAGGTTAGAGAGAGGACCAACACAAGAACTACCATAACAAGGAAATCCAACATCCTTCTCTGGGGAAATGCAAAAAGGCAGCTGGAGAAATAAGAAACAGGATAACTATGCCAGTTTAGACAGATCTGCTACTACACAACAGCAGCATGGAGCCCAGCTCCCCTTCCTTGCTATACATGCACAGCTGATAAGAGCTAAGAAAGGCGAAGGCACAGAAGCACAGGAATCCTCCTGCACGCCCATTTGCATCGCAGAGGGTCCAGCTCCTATAGCTCTTTAGTAGCAATCACAGATACAATAGCTTAGATTTTTCCAGTGACAGGCTTGCAACATCCATGCTGCCTGTAGTCCTTGCAGTACAGCTTCAACTGGACAACAGGATAAAAGTTATAAACTCTATAAACATCTGAATGAACACCAGCTGACTCTTGACAGTGAAACCAAAAATCACCATCTACTAATTCCACCAAACCATCTGCCTCACCAGAGACACACCTCCTGTGTCACAAAGGAACTCCTCACCCCCACACTTTGGGAGACAGACCTTTTTTCCATAAAACGTATCCACCTTAGACAAGCACGATGACACAAACTGCACCTGCTCCAAGAAATACTTAAAATCCCAATCATGCACCACAATGTCACTAGCAAAGCAGAGAAGGGAGAGATGGGATTTCATTCAACTAATTTTTAAACAGTTCTCAGTTTAGATAAAAAGCGCAGCACAAACTTAAAACAATTACCTAAAATGGTACAATTATACAGAACCACCTCAGGCAAAGCTTTCAGAAGCAGCAGAGAGGATTCTCCCATACTGGAAACAGTAACCGAGTCTTCATGACAGCACTTTGTTACTGTTATTTAAAAGGACAGAGTCTAGACCAAAGACACAGAATCAGCAACTCTGAACTCAAGTTCAATGAAGTCAGACAATTCAAATGCCTGCAAGTAAATAAGCAATACAGAAAAGGAAGAAAGAAAAAAAAAGTATTTGAAACAGCAAACATGCACTCACAAAACTCACTGCCAATAATGGTAGTATTTCAAAGTGCAAATCTACAAGACAATGTCTACTGATTGACAGCAGCTTTCAATGAAGAGACATTGAGTCTGAGCAAGTAAGAGCTGTAGTGCATGGGAAGACAATAAGCATACATAATAAGAGACCTCAATAAATGTAATCCATTCCCACTACCAAAAATTAAAGGCTAAATAGCATTAAGATATATTTAAAATACAAAAGAGAAACAAGGATACTTGTTTCCCCAGGTCTTCCAGGGCTTCAAAGAAGTGGGGTTCTTGACATGTACAAACCTTGAGTCTACCCTTGGGACAAACCATTTTCCCAAGTTCTCCAATGCAAACACAGGGAGACAGAATTACTATACACCGTTAGCAGAGACGCAGAAACCCATGATGAGGTAATTTGTAACTCTCCTGCAATGACAGACAGGACTTTCAGCAGGATGAAGGAGCACATACCGACCTCAACAGCACTGCACCTGGTTTGGGCACTCTCTGCACTACCCTGGTCTGAACTTCCACTTTCTCCTCAGACAGTTAATAGCAGTAGGTCATCTGTAACAGCTCAAACAGAAGACACCAAGAGGAACAGAATTCTTTCGCAGGTGGTTGCATGCAACAATATTTACTTCATCCAAACTAGCAGTGAAGATACTCATTGCTTTAAAACATCCATGGGGGGAAGAAGTGGGAAACACAGGACCATGTAGTACCTCACAGCAGAGCACAGGGAGTCCTGGAAATACAGTGAGTTAGCACAGAGACTCAGCTGATAAAGCTCACTGAAAGCCTTAGCATCGTGTCATTCCTTTAAGATACAGCATGTTCACATCACCCTAAAATGCAAATACAGCTTGCTGACACTGAATTTCCAACTGAATTTTGTTTCCAGCTAAAAACCAAGAAAATGCAACTGGCAAGCAGGGTTGCCAATAATTTCTATATGCACATACACATATGTCTGTGTGTGTGCACGTGCATCTATATAGTCAAAACCCATTTTATTTTGCAGTTCTGGCATAAAAACTTCATCCAGCTGTATTCTTGACAATTTACTTACTAGCAGAATTGGGGGGTTACTGAAAATAAATAAATAAATAAATAACATGCACACAGAAAACGACCAAGTATTGACCAGAAGTGGGAAATCTACCCATGGTGTTAACACATTAAAACATTTCATTGGCAGTCTCTAGCACTAAGTGTAATGATAAAGAAAGGTAGGAATTAAGGAACCATTCTATCCTTGAGATTAGGTTGGTCCCCATAAGTGGTAAGCAGCTGATTTCAGAGTATGTAAGAACAAATCTTATCAATGTGTAGCACTAACTAGTATTTTAATAAGATCTTACTCTCAGCTGGGGCTCCTGATGAATCCTCTGTGTCAAGCACGAGAACGGCATGACTTCTTGCAGATACCACCCAAACCTCCTCTTCTCAAGCAGGATATATATTGCTCTCTCAAATCACATAGAAAGACGGCAACAGCAACAATGTGGTTTACATGGCCACAACTAAAACCAATTCAGCATACCCAACCAGTGTACAGATTAAAATACAAAGGAACCATCTATTAATTAGATATGTTTCTGCCTCTTATTTCCACAAGATATTCTGCATGAACTTTGTCACATGGTAGTAGTTGAAGCCAGTCAAAAAAAAAAAGCATGACTGGAAATAAACCCAGCCTAGCACAACTGTGTCTAAAAGCTTGATGCGTGCATCTTTCTTTTTAAGTGACACAGAGATTTTCTCTAATTGCTTAAAATGGAACCTCCCAGAAGAGCAACTTTATTAGTCTTTCCTTTACTGCAAGGGAAAAACTACAAAAGGCAGGGAAGAATTAGTCAAATATTATTGTAGAGTGTTGCCTTTAATATTACAATGGAAATTAAAAAAATAAAGTTGGTTGAAAACATGAATTTCATTAAAGCTGTTTTTCCTTCAGGAAGAGAGAAGAATCAAAATTCGACTTTCTGAAGCAGATCCTAGCAGAAGCTGAGACTGACAGGTGAATGCAAGCCCAACAGAAGCACGGGTAAGAGGATTTGGAAGAGAATGATAGAAGAAAGTCTGCCCAAAGGAGAGCTTTAAATGTTAGAAACCGAATCTGTCATTTAGCCACTACAAAATAAAACTTAATACAGCCAAGTAACTTGCTCTGTAAACTCTGCACAAGCTAAACAGTTGGCTGCCCGTCCAAGAACACAGCAATCCAGTTGCGGTCTATAAATGCAAACCCAACCCCAGCTGACTATGCAGCTTGTCTAGTCTCCAGCTACCAGCAGTAAGCACAGAAGACAGCCAAAGCTAAAGCCAGCCCTCATATAAAAATACCTGCATATGGTCTAAATCAGCTGTATATCTGAGCAGTGCCCTCAACTGGGATTGTAATTGTGCTCAATATCAGCAGGTGGAAGAAAGCACTTAAAATACTCCAAGAAAATTTAAGACAGAGAAGGCTTACGGTGCTTGTTATGTAAGCAAATAATACATGCTAAAATTGCTTAAAAATCATTAGGAAATTAAGACAATCTGTGCTGAGCCCTTAACCCACTATACCTGTTAATTTAAAATGTTATTAAATACAGTGCACGTCTGATGTCAGGCAGCCCATGTTTTTCAAAGTGCTTGATTTTCTTAATATTTATAACTATGCTTTTCAGAAATGCTAAACCAGGTTTTTACAGCACCATGGTCTTTCTGCATTTTCAATTTTGTTCATCTAATAATTTGATAAAATCACAGTTTTTCAAAAGTCAGGTAGGAGTTGTACAAGAAGTACTCTTTTTCCTTTTGTACGTCCTCCAATTTCTGAATGCTAGTTTTGAAAGTAATCTATTCACCAAACAATGCATTGCACAAAATAAGCAATAACCAAGAAAAACAAATGTGCCACCTCATACACCTCATACAGAGTTTAGAACCCAGAACATTATTTTAATGAACAGGTTTTTCTGAAGAATCTTATGCACTGTGTATTTTTTCCTCCATGAGGTCGGACTGCTTAACCGTCCAACATCAGAGTAGTGCCTGTAAAGGGCACCCTGGAAAGTTTTGTTTTGCAGTATCATAAAACACCTTCAAATAATAGGTAAGATGAAAAAGACTACAGAAAAACAAAATGGATGTTTTCATTACCCCAAGCTTCATCCATTACCAAGCTCTTTGTTTCAGCTTCCCAGCAGACCCTTAACTTTCTAGAGAACCTGAAGGACCATTTTCAAATAAAGCACTACTTGAAACAAATGCATCAGGTCAAAGTATACTAGCTTTGAGCATAACTCATACTAATGTCAAGCACCCTACTAGGACCTATGCAACCAGCATTCTGCAAGTTCCATCAATGCTGCTGTAAAAAGAAATACCCTATTTGCTCATTTATTTTCTGAGAAATGACACACCAACTCAATCTCAGCTCTCCCTCTGGGAACCAGGGCTGATGTCATAAGCATCAGCTCCTCAGGTAGCAGAAGCCAATCCACTCTTAGCCAGAGACTAAAACCTTTCCAATTGTAACATTTATATATGTATTTATACTAGTTGGTATTAGTGCCAATGATTAAAAAACTGACACTGCCTTTATGTGCTTCTTGCTTTGCTGGATTTTAGCTAGTGAGCTGAATTTCTCATGATACCATGTTCAGACTTAAAAGACAAATTCTTTTATTTTTTAATAGACATTCTGAGGGAAATTGGTTGCTTTATGTGACATAAAATTTCTTTTCAGGCAACCTTTTCTTTTGAAAATTTTAGATATTCCCCTTTCAGCTCAGGGACCTGAAGCCCAGCAGAGAGGGCTCTGTACTAGAGACTGGGTAGACTTTCCAGAGAGCTCAGAAACCCCACACAGCAACGACTAACAGGTCAGACAGACCTCTCGCAGATCTTAATTCGCACACGTCCATTAAAGCTCTAACATTTTTGCAGAGTCCGTTCATTTTTTTGATGCTTTTAGGAAGCCCATCCACAGACCCACCGTCCACAGACAAATTTGTCAAGGGAACCCAGGCCTGGAATGGGCCGCCCATTCCCGTCAGCCTGGGACTGTAGGGACAAAGAAAATGCCTTCTTCAGCAGGAGATAACAGATCAGGAGCTAAAAGGGACATGAGGGAACCTGTTCTGTCCATAAGACAAACAGTGCTGTAACAAAACCCAAACACGCAGATTGGAGCAAGGTGTCCAAGAGCGTTGCAGGAGCAGAAGCTCAGAAAACTGGAGACCAATGGGCAAACAAATTAGGTGAGAAAAAGGAGAAAAAAAAAACTAGAAATGTAGTTAGGAGCTACAGCAAGAAGGCAGAAGATGAAGAGCAGGCACTTTTCACACTGAATGGGAACCACTGGAAGGGAAGCCAGTATAAACCACAACACCTCTCCTAAAAGGAGAGGACCAAAGGCTACAGGAGCAGGACTCCAGGGTCAGTAGCCACAGGCTGGTTCTCCTGCCACCCTGACCACGGCCTTCAAGGTAACCCTTCATTTCCCCCCAAGAAAGCCCTGCACACCAGTTTCAAGCAAAACTGACCCCGTCCTATCCAGTCTCCATCTCTTTTTCCCCCAAGACCTGAAACCAGCTACCTGCAGGGAGTCCCCCGCACCCCGCCAGAGCCTGAATGCAGCCACAACCAGCAAGGGGAGAAGCAAACAGAACTTTTACCTAAGAGCGCCGTCTGATAAGGGGAGTAGAAGAGTGTCTCAGCAACAGCCACAAAAATTAGCAGATAATTTTGATTTTAAGCTGTTGGTTCTATGGTTCGCCACTGATACAGTAGGGATGAACAAAGCCTTACCTAGCCTCATAAGACATTAAGTAGTCAGATAACATGGTGAGGAGGGCCACAGAATCCATTAGAATTTGAAGAACACTTGAACAATGAGGCACTGGGCACATCCTGAACAAGGAGAAGAAAAAAGACATTAACTAACTGCTCAGGAAGTAATCACTATTCATCTTTGCACTGAA
>JANZLQ010000065.1:1474145-1489742 GCA_026212715.1 Elanus axillaris
CCATCTTAGAACCGGCTGGTATTGGCTCTATCGGACAAAGGGGAAGCTTCCAGCAGCTTCTCACAGAAGCCACCCCCCACTACCAAAACCTTGCCACAGAAACCCAATACACTTCTAGAACAAGAAAAATACAGAAAAACGTCGAAGACCAAAACAGGAGAGGGATGACTGATGAGATGAAAACATTTACTGACCACACAAGAATTACTGAAGGATAACACAAAGAAGAGCAGACTATAAGCAGTATCAGCATACCTGGGGAAAATTAACAGAAGGGTAACATAACAGCAGAGACAAGACAGACAATCCAGTGCAGAGCTCTCCTCGGAGTGGCTCCAAAAGCCGAGAGGAGGATGGATTTGTGAACAGTGGGAGGGAGAACTTCAACTTTACAGTAAAAGTACATCTGGATCTGGACCTGGGCCTTGGGCTCCAGTCTTCCAACTTCAGAACAGACACTGACCAACTACCCAGGCACGATGGAGAAACAAGCAACGTGCAGCCAAAGAACAGCAGCAGGGCTCTACAATAAAGAACATGGAGAGCAGTGACAAGGACAGATACGGATGAGGGCATAGCCTGGTGGGTAACTTCTGTGTACCCATTCTCAAGAGAACCAGAACATTCATCAGAATTATCAAGCAATAACGTAAAGACTTTCTTCACACAATGCAAAATTAAGACTGTGAATTTCATTTCCGTACAATACTACTCAGACAACAGATTACAGGATTAAATCAGGCATTTGTAGAGACGACAAGCATACTTACATTATAATAGTAAGCAGTAAAATATAAACAGAAGCTTCAAATGTAATACAAATTCTCAAACTTCGGAACAACAATAAGTTTCTAACGAATATCCCCAGGAGGAAGGTTACCCTGCATTTCACTGCTACAGTCTATTACCTTGAAGCAGGATATACCAGACATGGTCACAGACAAAGTAAATGAGAAGGACCTCTGCCCCAATGAACCTGGAAAACACAGTGTTCCTGTTTGAACATTATTTTCTCACTCCTTTTCTTTCTGCTAAAAGAAAAATCAAACAACAACAACAAAAAAGATGCATTGCAACAGCTGAAGATTGTTAAAGGAAACAAACAATGAAATGTTATGAAGCCATTCAAAAGAGACTAGTAACATGTGAAGACATCAAGCTTAACATAAACTGAAATACAAAATATTAGATAAACTAGGGGCTTAGTCAGGGTTACTTCAGATACTGGAAAAACTTTTTTGTTGTTGTTGTTTTTCCTTTTAAGAAATACCTCATTTTAACATAGCTAGAAATAATAAAATATAAAAACACATTTTGGCTATGTTTATTAAATATTTCACCACAAAGGAAATTAAAACATTTGCAGAATGACATGAGACATAATTAAAGCAGTTTCAAACAACTTTACCCCATGATTTTTTGCTTATTCCTAAGTTTAAATACCCTAATTTGACTTTCAATGAATAAAAAATTAGAAATGCTTTTTCAAAACAAATCATGTTCTGAATCCCAAATTATGCTTAGACAGTCTATACTATATGTAAAGAAGCAGATGAAGGAACCACTAGACCTTTCAGTTGTTCTTTTCGCTAATCAAAGTGGCATTTCATTAGTATTTCCTGGAATGGGCTCACATCTTTGAACACTGTAGCACAATGCCTATTTACTGTATAACATTTTGCATTTACTAGGGTTTTTTTCCATTTTTTGTTTAATAAAACATCTTACAAAGAAACATTAATCAATCTGGAGTTCTCACCACTGCCAATTTAATAAGGCTTCCATAGCAATAGACTCTACCTGTTTGCCTATCTGTGTTTTTCACTGAACCTGTACTTTGCCTTGAAGATCCAAATTCTTCCCATAACTTCCCTAACTCAGTGCAACCTTGAAATACCACAAGAAGGATCAATTATATAAACCCACATGCCAAACACAGCTTTAGAAAGAAGCAGAACACGATGCTGGTAGCTGAATGCAGAACCTAATGTAAAAACTATTTACTTCTCTTTACCAGATGATGCCCTTAGCTTTAGGAAAGCTGAATGGGTGTCATGTGGAAAGTGAGCGATACCCATTCAGGTCATACAGAAAACCAATGGCAAACGCTCTGTGCTACACAGCATTGGGGAAGCAGCCAAGGTATTTTATTTAAGTCCATCACCATCAAAAAGACAATCCTAGAAGCTCAGTACAGCATGAGGCTTCAGAAAAATCCAGCAGTAAAACCTAAAGTGTCTGAGACCAACCTCAGAAACTATCTCCAGCGTAGTCCCAATTACAGGGACATCAGGAGGAAGGGTGAAAATTACCAGCTAACCTGGTCTCTTACAGATCAATGTAGAATCACAGAATTATTTAGGTTGGAAAAGACCCATAAGATCATAGAGTCCAATCATTAACCTAACACTGCCAAGTCCAACTTGGTACTTACTCTTCTGTACACGCTGTGTACCTTGGCGTTCACACCTTAGTATTAGCTGAGTAGATTTTTTTACAAGATTAAATTTAAATTCTTGATTTGACATGCAAAGGAAAAAAATGTCTCCTCTCTTCTGTGCAACTGGGCTCATAGATCATCAGCCCCCAAACTCTGCAATGGCAGATCATAAACTTGCTCCTAGAAGATCAAATAAGCAAAAGTGCTTTTATTCTTGTCTACCTTTTATGCAGCACCTCAGTTCAAGGAAAACAGTGACATTTTCATTATGAAAATAATATATCTCTCTCCTGACTGGACACTTCTGTTTAAAAGACATTCCTTGAGGACTTTTTCTTCAGTGAAATCTTCCATAAACACAGAGATGCACCAGTAGACCAGGAAACTAGCATACACAAATACATATTTGTATGGTTTAATGACTTACACACCGATGTTCCTTACCACTGCAATACTGAAGTCTGTTTAGAGACAAATACATGAGTATTTTCTGTTAACAGAGAACGACTGGAAAGCTATAGAGCACTAGAAGAGATTTATAGTACTGTCATATTGCAGAATAATATTGCTTTTATTCAGGTGGTTTTTATTATTCAGCTTACTCCATGTGCGGCAACATAGAAATGGAGTTTCCATTTGACATTGGCTTCCTCCTTCTAAGGATGAGCAAAAGGAGTTCCAATCTTTCGTATGTATTCTATCCACACAAGTGCAGCTTTTTCCCCCAGAAGAAAAATGCCTCTTCTAGTTGTATTTTCTACCCAACTATTAAAGAGAAATCTTGTACAATATCTGCACATGGGAAAGACTAGAGACCACAGTGTTGCACTGACTGAAGAACCAGACGGGAGAGTTCAAACTGCAAAGCAGACATATACTGTGATCTTGCAACAACCACACCTCTGCCCCAATTTTTTTTTCCACAAAATAATACCTACCTCACTGTAAAGAAGGAAGGCTAAGGTTTATAAACCACTGCTGAAGATGAAATGCACTAATGAACTCGGAGTTCTCTCTTCTGCTGGACAAAGCAGAAAACAGTAAAATTTGTCTGGGAGTGTTTTATGACTTCCTTTGAAGATTTTAATATTTCTTTTATTATTTAGGTTTCAGTAACGCCTGCCAGGTGGCAAAGCATTTTCAGAGGACGGACAATACATCAGAAATTCACAAAAACAGAGAGAGACTGGAATACAAAATCAAAGTAGTAAGGATTACCCAGAAGCATATCTATTTAAACTGCCTGGGAACTAAGGTACAAAGCCAAAAAAACAGCATTGCTGCTGTTTTTCCTCCAAACACCAGAACTGTTTGCCGGTTTAATGCCGATTCACGCTAACAGCCACACAGCGTTTGAATCCCTCTTTCTCAACAGGTGATCCTCTCACTTCATCCCACACAGTACTCCAGCTTCCAAAAGAACGAAGCCAAAACTGCAGCTGTCCCAAATGACAACAGCACAGATAACCTACTGACACCCTCCTTTGAAAAAATTCAAGAGAATTCTCATTGATTTCAACCAAGATGCTACCCTATTTTGTACAGGGATAACTTCTGCTTCTAGGGCTACCATACTTAAATATGCAGTGGGAAAAAGCTTGTGGGTTTTAGAATCTACATGAAAGATAAATTTGGAAAAAAAAAACTCTCAGTGTCTTCACTCTGACAAAGATTTTTCCTCCTGCTATGATACCCAACAGCACTTTTGTGGCAATGAATCAAGCAACTCTGAAAACGCACTGGGATCTCAGACCTGTTCGAGTAAATGGTACACGTCACTTTTGTGATAAAGCTGCCAGCTCCAAGTACACATTTTTTTTGCACATTACTTTCATTCATGATAAGACATTTTTCAATGAGCAGAAATGAAAAGATGTTTTTCCATCAAGAAAAAAAAAATAAAGCATCTTGCAGTTAAACAAATTTAACTTCTCTTCCAACAAACAATAGGAGGAATAAGCAAAGGAATACCACCAAAGAAAAACATATTTTACATGTTCTCTGGGAAAAAAGGCTTTTATTAACAAGAGAGGGAGGTATTTTAAATCCCTTTTACTGTCTTTCTCTTTCCCCCACAAAACAGATATTAGCACGTATCACAAGAATGATCTTTAATTAAAGAAAATAAACAGTTTCTTTTTGGAATCATCCTTTGATCCACTTAAGCATATAAACTTATAAGCCTAAATTTAAGCACATTGACTTCAAAGGGATTATTCCTTCCCAAGTATCCATACATTTCAGCAGCAAAGGTTTCAGTGGCCTTGACTTAAAGAGATCCTTTTAAAATCAACATCAAGTGAACTGGGACCACATGCACTATCCATTCATACAGTTAGAGCCTAATGGTTCACTGAGTGACATGACCTGATCCAGAAAAACGTGTGTATTTTTAAATACTCTGCTGAATTAGGGACTCTGTACAGGACAGTTTGCTGGTTCAAGCCTTCCAAATGCAAATTCTGCTGATAAACATCTCTGACATATTATCAGTTCATGACAAGTTTTTGGTTTTCTTTTAATCTTTAGTGTGCTATCAATTAAGGTAGAATGATTAATATTTGATTATCAACTGGAATCTGCATGCAAATAAGATAACTTATGTGTTTGAACTTGAACACCCAAGATTAATTACAATAGGCTAAAAAAAATTTCTGTTTAAAGAATACTGTCACAAACCAGGACTTCAGAACAGTTCCAGGAACAGACCTTCACTTGAGCTCACCATGTATCTATCCTACTTTACCGCTACAGCATGCCACAAAAGGTACATTTTTAAATACCATGAAAATGCTTACCTTTAACCTTGCAAACCCTTAAGTATGTGTAACTACAACCCCAAGTATCCCAATTGTGTAGGAATAACCTACAACTCCGTACAAACTCCCCAGAAAATTACAATGCATTCACATAACTGGATGAAAGCCAGAATTCGCCAGTTAGGACATTTAGAAGTTCCACATAAACATACTGAATTTTCATTTTAATAATTGAAAGCAAAACCACACAAATTACAAAAAGACACTTTATGTACTTATTACAGGCAGTTAGCACTAAGGAAATAATAAGCAACCCTTGAAACAAGTCAATTAAAAGCTACTTTTCAATACTTTTCTTCAGAGTATCAGCCTAAACACCAAAGAGTTTTTCAGTTTCAATGAACAGGCCCATCATGCTATTTTTTCTTTTTATGTTGACTTCTTTCTTTGCAGCTAAAGAAAGAAATTAAATATGCCTAGTTACACACACACACAAGAAAAAAAAACAAAAAAAGAGGGGGGGGGGCGTAGAAAAAAATGCTGCCAACCCTGGTAAGCTCAGAGAAAAAGCAAGGAGTGATGGAAGAGGAAAGAAATGTCAAAACTAGCCTGATGTATATTATAAGCTGGAAAAGTATTAAGACAAATTTTTCAGATGACCTGGAACTCCATAACTCAACTACAAGGATGTTTCCTATATTTAAGCCACCTACCCAAGGAGGCCATCATAAAAATTCTCAGAGGTTGTGTTTTTTAAAATTACTTCAATTACTTTACAAAAAAGAAACATACGTATAGGAATATAGCTTCAGGCAATACTTACCTACTACCCTGATCTTTGACGAAAGCAGAAAGTAGGATACAGAACCAGCAGCTGAAAGTTCTTCTTTTTCTTTGGTTTGAAAAATTTCTATTTAATGACAGAGGGCAAGTCATCTGAAAATTAAGGCTCTTTTCATATTAAAGTGTTCTGAAAAGCAAGCATCAGTTCATGCTAAATATTTAAATAAAGAGCAGTGAACACATCTAAAATGTCTCTAAGCAGAATGACAAACAAATAAAATATATGGTATTCCTGATTTTTTAAAATTTTTTTTAAACAAACACAGGTACCCGTTCATGCCTGAATATGTGGACATAGGAAAGCAACACCTCAGGTAGACAGGAAACTTCAGAAACTTTAGGATTAGTACCTTCAAGACAGACACAGGAAATAAGAGACCGTAAGAAAAGCCTGAGTTCATGCACCATTTTTGTCAGCATTAGTAACGACAGAAAGCTCGGGAATACTAAGGCCTAAAAATAATCAAATCATGATAACATGAAACTTAAGTTACAAGATGCATTTGTTCAATATGCAAACGTGAACACACAAAAAGACCAGCCACATTTCAGCACCTTGTGCTTGAGGTGCGAGAGGGCGTTTGGAAGGGGGGGTTGCTACTAATAATGTTCCTGAATTAAGTTATTGACTCAGAAGAGCTACAAGTATAAAGCTACTGAATTATCCTTATACATTACTCATTTCATTCTTTCTCTCCCCTCTCCATACAGCCACCCACAGCCCAGCTGAAAGCATTTAATCAACTGCTTCACTTTTGACATGCAAATGCTGCAAGTTTATCTGGCTCCTGCACATTTTGCAAACAGTCCTAGTAAGAGGTGAAGTTAAAAGCACTACAAATTATAATTTCAAAATACAATTCTGTAAGAGAGGAGACATTTCCTCAGTCCTGCCAAATCATGATGTACATAGAACCTTTTACAACACAGTCTACTTAAAGCCTACATCTGCTACACCATTTGTTTGGTTTGGGAAAGGTTTGTCTTACCAAAAAAAAAAAAAGTCAAGTGATTTACAGGTATATTCCTCATAAAATTGGAAGTTTTATCAAATAAATCAGGTATTTTGAAAAGACTCAGGCTTAAATCTTCTCACCGCATTCAAAAACACTGTGATGTTTACAAAACCACCAGGAAACCTAAAACCACGGAAGAATAAAACTGGCAGATATATGTGAAGGAGGCAATGTATTTTTGGGCAATAGTTTTCTCTGATACTTCAGAAGAGACCTTGGACTAAGAAACAGCCTTCACTAACAGCTACAAGGGCTCAGTAAATTCGCTGGCACAAGTGAATTAACCTCCAGAATCCAGCAGAGTTGCATCCATTTACTAGGCATTGAATTCCACTCCCCAGAGTATTTTCTGTGTGACTACCGCTCTACTTTCTGCCCAGCTGTTGTGTAAATAACCCATTCCTAACACAGAAACAACCCAAATACTTCACAGAAAATGCCACTGAAATCAAATTTTTGTTGTAGTAAAACAGTCTGTTCATTCCACAACAGCCTCATCTTGGGCTCGGGTCCCAACCCTGCCACGAGGAGTGTTGGGTACCAGCGAGGACAAAATCCTGCCAGTTACCAATGCTTTAAAGAGATTTTGAGAATGCAGATCATAGCGGGCAGCTTGGTGCAACTCACTTGTTGGAACTGTCCTGGCTTTGCTCAGACACCAAAAAAAAACTTCTCGGGCAAGAGGTGGCTGCTGGAGCTCCAGCTCCTCGCTGACCGTCCCCAGCAGGAGCTGGCAATGGTGGGCAAAGGCAGGAGCAGCAGGGGAACCTCCGCTTTGCCGTCGCAGCACGAAGGACACTGTATCCAGTCCCCAGAGATGATAATCCAAGCAGAGAAGAGTGATATAACCCAAACAGCTGGCAGGTATGTTACTCCTATGTCCGTAACAGCTTTCGGTAAGGGCAGCAAACACCATTGCTCTGCACCACTGGCAGTCACCGCCCCGAGGTACCTCCTGCCTGTGCAGAACACACCGATCCCACAGACATTTCTCACCGCTCTTAAAGGATCTGGCACAATGTTAGCCATTACTATACCCCCGCCACCCCCCAAAAAAGTACCAGTTACTGTTCTCCATTTGTTTGCCTGAAAAA
The DNA here is from genome assembly GCA_026212715.1 of Elanus axillaris. NCBI lineage: Eukaryota > Metazoa > Chordata > Aves > Accipitriformes > Accipitridae > Elanus > Elanus axillaris. The sequence continues at coordinate 1,482,298 of JANZLQ010000065.1, forward strand.
ATGGTTCTTGTGAATGCTGTCCCACTGTAAAAGCAGCTAAACTGATCGCAGAACACCTGGTCTCCATCACAGACAACTGTAGAAACACCGGCATCACTTCTGTATCTTGCTAACTGATATCCATAGAAACAAAGAGCTTGAAACGTGAGGAATCGTCTCAGATCCGGCTCGCTTAAATACATGCGCCAGTCACCGATATGTTGTTCTTCATTTTGTTTGTTAAATATAAGCACGTTGGGTTCAATTCATTTTACGTTGTGGGACAAAGCGGTCACATCTCACTGTACATTCACCTGCCATGAAACTGCTTCAGGTAGAAGGTGCTGCACTACAGAGTGTGGCTCACTAAACAAAAAATAAGCAAGTTGTGTAGTGCCTGCCTTCTTAGGAAAGGTAGTTACTGGGAGGACATGTTCTGGCAATACTTTATAATGTTCAAAATATTGTCTGTTCATAAGGAAACGTTCGTGTTCAGTTACACAATATTCAATTAGTACCCCACAAAATGGTGGCAGTAAAAATTCAGTCTCATCCCACTGGTTAAAAAAAAAAAATAGATGAGTAAGTTTCATTGACAGTTATTTTTTAAACTCCCATCATTATATTTCTATCTTTAGCTATATTTCAGGGAATAAAGAAATTATGTTATTTTGGGGTGGGGGGGAAGAGTTAAACTTTAGTGAGACAACTGAGGAACTCCCTAAAGGTCTGTGAGATCCCAGTATGTAAAGAGGACAGTAAAGCTATTAAAATATTCTCTGCAGCTTTCCCTGCACACAGTAGCAGAATCTTCTCAGAGGCGATTTTCACTGATAACGAGAAATTAAATAAGGCACAAAGAAGATCAAGACTGTGTCAGTCACGCCTGTCTTCCCCAATTCCTGTGGTAATTTCCAAAGAGAGAAGATACCAAAATTCCACATGAAACATGTATCAGTATCAAAGTTGTCAGCCCCTGCTTACATGTTTTTTCCTTCATGTGTGCTCTTTAAAATATTTCAATAGTAAGCAAAGAACATTGCTTCTAACTTGCACTGCAGAATGAATGAAAAGCAGAATTAGCACTGATAATGACTTAACAAAAAAAAAATTAGACCATCAGCCTCTTTCAGAACCATAAAACCTGGCCACCCGGTACCAGAGGACACACCAGAACGGTTTGTGTTGCCCAGGCACCTGGCACAGCCCACGCCAGCGGGAAGAGGGAGGAAAGAAGAATCGGTTGGGTGATACAGTCATCAAGATTACCTGCATCCAACACACACGTTACTGTTTCACCCTGAATTTTACAGGGTGTCACACTCATTTTGCCAGACCAAAACGCAGAGAGGTGACCACTCTTGTCCCCTGACGCCAGGATGCCGACACTCCTCGTTAGTCTGGCTTTGCATAAGTCAGGACGGACGGTGCTCTCACATTTCAATGTGCGTAAATTCAAACAGCTTAGGAAAAACATTCAAACAACACCACAGAATTTCACAGCCACAATCGTAAGACCCTTGCCCATAGTAGGGATAGGGGTACGTGTTGAGATTCAAGAAAAGTTGCCTACATCTGAATTACCGAAGGACCAAACAGTGAAGCTTCTGTGTTTCAGGTTACGTCTGTCTCTAATGTTTCAGCACACAGGAAACTCTGATCAAGAGCTTGTGTTTAGGGCTTGTACCCTTCACAGCTCCCAGATACCCACAAAAGCAACTGTGCCCATCAGCAGCAAATATTACTAGTGCTTCAAATTCTACACGTTGCTGTTCTTTGAGGGAAGCTAGAGTGTTTGCTGCCATGCCAGTAAGTCATCACTCATTGCTGGCAAATCTAACTCCATTTTTGACGCACATTAGCAAAAGCTGTTTTGCCTCTGCAAAAACCAGACATTGTTTATTTGCATTCAGTATCTCACATTTTCTTTCTATGTGGGGAGAAAAACCTTGGTTACAGCCCAGACACAGTAGACGATCATTTCCCAGCAATCAGGGAAGACTGTATCTTCATGAAGATTCTGCAACATTTATCAAATTCTTTTAATACTGCAGGTCATAAAATGCTGTTAACTTGGCCGTGCAGATCACAAGAGATGTAGATGCTTTTCGCTCATTCTCTTAGTTCCTTTCATGCTAAAAGGGCACTAGGGAGCCATTGTTGCCTCCCTTCCATCCCCCTGTTAGAGCCCTCCCGGACCCAGCTGGTTTGAGGAGAAAGAATCTGTCATCTTATGCCACCTGGCAAGCGGTCTTCACCAGCATTCAGTTTAGCAAATGGAGAAAGACCAACTGTCCAAGACGCAGTCCAGTCAGACCGAGGTGAAAAGAGGCAGAAGCCCCAACAGGACAAAATACTTATCATATTAATAAAATAAAAAAAGTGAAAAAAGAAGTAAAAATAAAAGTAACTACTACTTTGTTCTTAATGTATCTTTTATTATTAGTGTTTTCCAATATGAGATTTAGTTGCAGTTTCAGGTGCTACTGGAGGACTGGAAGGCAGCTAGTTAAGCCAGCTTCTTATGTTGGGTCAGCAGCCAAGCTACGGCGGCTTTTCCTTCCAGTTTTCTCCCTACCACTGTTATTCACAACTTCTTCACCTCAAACGTAAGCAACTACAGCGTGCTTTGCAGAGCATAACTGACCAAATGCCCCAGTTGTTCACTCAGTAGGTATCTGTCTGGACTCCACGCTCAGTCTGGGCAATGCCTCCACTGGGGTAGAGGTGACCTTCCAAGCGCCTCTCCAAACGTTTGCCCACAACACCCAGTCCCGATTCTTAGGGCCGCCACTGTAAGCACATCCTCTCCTCACAAAAGGTTTTCTGCCATCCGGTTTGTACTTTAACTTTTCAGGAGACACATGATGCAAGTGCGAAAACATAATACAGACAGACAGAAAGCCTTTGCACAAGGTTTCCAATCCTAGCTCTCCGGCTCTTCCTCCAGTTCCCAAGGACCCACTTAAGCTCAGGAAGGAAAAGACTCCTCCTGCCTTATTAGGCCAGAGCTTCGAATACCATGAACAGTCACTCTCAGCCTTCTGTGTTGAAAATATAAGCTAATTTTTAACATGCACCTGGAAAGAGCATGAAGCATATCCTCTGTTAAAGTGGCCTCATTTGATCAGATGTAAAATGCTAACCCACAATAACACGGTTAAGTTCAGTAACGGGCCCATGCCTCTCCCTTATCTGAGAAACTGATTCTCGTCCAGCTTAAGATGAGCAGACAAGCTCACACAGCAGTAACCTCGGGGATAGATGCTAGCTGTCAGAACATCTTCCATGAGAACATGCTAGTTTTCTATGTGAGGCAGGATTCACAAACTACTTGCCTATTCTTTTATCCTTGAGTCCTGGGTTTTAAACCATTTACTGATGTTTCCTTTAAAATGCTTCCTAAAGCTCACCAGAGTAGGTGAAAGTAGAGAAATTACTAATAATTAATTAGTAATAAGAGAAATTACTCTGACTGTCGAGAACTGTGAAGGCAGAGAGAAGAGCAGAAAATAAAAACACCGTCTTTCCTTCTTCCTTAATACAACTGGGCTACCCTGTTACGCAGAGAGGCAGAACAACTGCGGAAGGCATAGTACTTCAAAAAAAAAAAATCAAGACCGAAGTGTACTTAGATGCATTCTTAAAATTAATAACCACGTACATTAAGGGATCTCAAATAGTCCCACAGTGAACATACAAGATATACAAATACTATTTGCTGTACTCCTGTCAAACTTGATCAGCTATAAAGTTGAAACAGGAGTTCCATAAAATGCCTTCATTTAACTTGATTGGAAGGGATATTGAACAAAATTAATTCCAGGAACATTTTTCTTCCCAAGGTATTTGCTCAGACGTCACCTCAAAAAGTGTTTTAGGTGGTTTATAGCAAGAGTTGATTTAGCGTCTTAGGCAGAAAAAAGGGGAGGGGGGAAGTGTGCCCCCCTGAATTTTAATGGCACTGTCTTACAGTGGGAAGTCTTCACATGTCAGTTTTGAAATGACAGGTTTTACTGCATCAGGCATACATTACCGTTCTTTTACCCAACACAGAGCACAACAACCTGTCCTCTAAAGGAGAGGACTCCTTGTGATAATCATGGCGGTGGAAGCCAGAAGCGGCACAAGCCACTGCAGAGTACTGCTCGACTACAGAGCAGGCAGCAGAAACCCAGTAACTGTGCTGCAGCATGCACAAAAAAGCAGCTATCCACTTCATATTTTAAATACGGTTTTAGCCTCTAAAAAACGGCACAATGTGATTTTTTTAGCGGACGCAAGTTTTCCACACAATTTCCGCAGCAAAGACATCTGAAAATACTTGTTGAAATACCACTGATTGCCACCCCTTGGAAGAGAATCTTCTCCACAACAAAGCGTTGTCACAAATGCTAAACCCTAGGTGCACACACGTGCTCCGATGCTTGAAACATTAACCCAGGTTTTTCTCCTTCACTCAAGAGTATCAATAATTGCTAAGGTGAGCCAACAGCATTGACCACAGCTCTGCTACTTCCGATCAGTAAGACCAGCCAATTTCCATTAGCAAAATTCTGGTTTTGTCGAGTTTTTGGATAACCTCCATTTCAGCACATGACTTAGGGAAACAACAAAGACAGGCTGAGCTAAGGACTTTTTGAGGTAGGCATTCAACGCAGAAGGGGGGGGCTCTGAAGCAAGGAAGGGACAAACAAGGATACTGATCCGCTAAAATAACCCTGCTTGGAGCCAACCCACTGTGTCTGCACAAGGATATGACTGCAATATCCCGGCAGCTCCTCACAGCAAAAGAACAAAGCTCCACAGACAGTTTTTTGAGTTGAGTCCTCGCAGCAGAAACACGCTGCTGCGGCAGCACCACCACCCAGCCCCTGATGCACTAGATGAACCGAGCGCCAGGGGAGATACAACGGCATGGGAAATGCTCCCCAAAGCAATGCTGCGCTGGTTTGGATGGAGACAGGAGTATCAATACCCAGCGAACCTTTTACGCTGCCTCGGGGGATACAGCGAGATTTCCACGCAGCCCCCACATCCTCTCACCTCTCAGCACCCACAGCTTCGCTCCTTTCCACAGCTGAGGACACAGGGGCCTGATCAGCTCCATAAAGGTGCGTGTGTGGGATGCAGAGCTCCCCGGGAGAGACGAAAACGAAGCCCCTGAGGTTTGAGGGGAAAAAGTCTGGGGAAAGATGGTTTGTACAAACCACTTGTGGCTCACCATCGGGAAATCTTTGCCGTCCCAGTTTTCCCAGCGCCTCCAGCAACCCTTTCTTTTCCAGTTCAAACTTGCTGCTACAAGTAAAAAAAGCTGCACAGTAACTGTTTATTATGACAGAGAAGGGGTGTACATACAGACTGTGGTTACCATAAACTGAGACTGAAGGGGAAAGCCAGCGGGAAGCCACCGACGAACAGGGACTATTTAGCTACTCGTTTCCTGAGGTTTTGTTTCTTTTGTGGTTGATTTTTTTTTCCCCCCATTTTTGTAGTCTGCTTTGGGAGTATCCACCACCAAGAAACTTCAGCACCAAATCAACTGAACAGTTTTGTGTTGTAATGCAGCAAAATCACTACTAGTCAGTCCTGCCGATGTTCATGGGGTTGAATAAAGACTAGCTCCTCTCACTAGAAGAAAACACTAGTTTAAGCAATCAGATTACAGGTACATAAAATCATAGAAAATACACACGCATTAAATGTTTCTTATCCTTATATTCTATGTAAGTATTATTACCCAATATACACATGCATTCGGGATGGATGGATAAATGGATATTTTATATCCTATATACCAGCGTGCTTGTATATGTGACAAACACAAATTGCTTTACTAAATATTTCACATCCAGTATTACTCCATATCTAAATCACAGAAAATTACTGGCTACAATGTTAGTTTAAAATAACAGCATATACATTCACGAAAGCCTTCCGATAGCACAAGGTACCCAAAATGTTCTGCAGAGTAACTGAATGGAAATATTTTCTAGAAACAGCAGAGGGGGATGTTAGCACAACTGGCTTTGAACCAGAATTTAACTGTATCTGTAATTGCCTTTTAACTCAATGCCGTACTGAACTCTTACGTTAGCTAAAGATGTACCTCTGTTTCATTACTGCACTGGCCGTTTTTCTGGCCAGTTTGAAAGCTTTATTTCATCTGTTCTTCATACTCAAGGGCTATTAAATTCAACACTGATTAACTACTTCTTGACCATTGAATATTTTTCTGAGTCTAAAGCAGAAAAGTTCCAGTAACTGGAATCCTGCTAAATTACTAGCTAGACTTCAGCAATATACAATGCAACATACTTTAGAAGGTAATCATTTACTTTATGCACAGAAGAGCTTTTTTATTTACGCAGTGGAAATAAAGAAAAGCGTCAGCAATAAGACTACTGGCATATAAATCTATCCAGCTTCATAATGAAGATGAAAGAGATTAAATAGAAAACAGGAATAACCATGAACTGTTAACAAATCAGTATTCTAACTGGCATTAAACCCATCAGAGCAAAACCATTACCACTGTTTGCTTCAAATAAAGACAACCCCGCACGCTACAGCTCACGACACAACCTTTATGCAGAACAAAATGAGGAAAGTCTTTCCAGTTTCTGACACAGCCAGATGACACCCTTCCTAAAGTTTCCTCATCTGTAAAAGCATCCGATACATTTTGACAACCGTCGTCCATCCTATTTCTGCGATTCCGCACCTACGCAGACCCCTGACAGGAAGAAGTACGACCACAGATTTTAGTAATGATGGTATTTCCAAACGATGGAAAGACTAAAAACCGAGCTTTTCGCAGCTGGAATACCTGCTCCCATTTCGACGACTATTTTTATGATGTCATAGGTTTGCGATGAACTTCCCAGTAGCGATAGGATTTACCAGCCCGAAGCAGGGCAGCAGCTCCGCCACACACTTCCACACCACGAGCAACCAAAACCTCCTTTTTTTTAACGCGGGGTGAATCTTGGTCCACGCCGGCTTCCAAACCCGACACCCCCCCCCCCGCCCCCCCGCAGGACCCGGGACGCTACCACGGCCCGTCCATCCCCGAGGGCCGCACCGGGGGGGTCCCGGGGGCGATGGCGTGCGGCCCCTTCTCCCTCCCACTCACAGGCTGAGGACAGAGCGGTGACACGACCCCCCCCCCCCCCGTGGTGAAGCCCTTTTTGAGGAAATGGCCAAAGTTACCTTTTTTATTAGGCCGAACGCACCGGTTTTTTCGCAAAGGGACCAGCAGCCGTCCGCCTTCCCACAGCGCCGACCCCCGCGACGGCCTCCAGGGACCCCCTCAGGCCACTGCCCCCCCCCGTGACGGTAACAACCCCCCACACACACCCACCCGCGTCCGTGGAGGGACGGGACAGGTCCAGCCTCGCCCCGCGAGTGCCGGCCCGGGGGCACAGCCCCACGCAGGGAAGTTGCGCGAAGTCACTTCACAGCCC
>JANZLQ010000065.1:1496680-1535736 GCA_026212715.1 Elanus axillaris
TGCCCTTTGCTCCAGGCTGTCCAGGTCCCTCCGAATGGAACACGACCGGCTGGTGTATCCAGCCACTCCTCCCACTTCTGGAGGAAGGCTCAGAATTCTGCTTGATTTCTGTGGTCAGCACAGGAAAGGCTTTCATTTTAAGGCATGGTTCTCAACGCAAGAGTCGAGCTGAGTTTTACAGGGAGCAGATAAAGCCCGCAGCAGAAAAGGAATGCAGCTTTGGTAACAAGCCAGGGAGTTGAAGCTCAGGATCAGCCTGCAGAAAAGAATGGGCTGTGAGGCATCCCGGGAAGAGGATGGCTTAGGGAAAAGACTGAAGAAGACCCAGACCTGCCAGATCCTCGTAAATGCCATCGATTGTGTTTATTGATGCAAGTGTTCCAGGGAATGATGTGTGATTTCATTGTGACCGATTTGATGGTTATTGTCACGGATACCGCATGTAGTGAAATGGGATTTTGCTTCAGTTTTGGGGACAGCTCACTTAATTCCTCTTTCTCCCTTGGTCTTCCATGATCCACGGCAGATTCCATGGAGGGACAGGAAAAATGAGGCAGAGAGACTAACTGACAATCTTTCCTTAAAAAAGGTGAGGATTACAGGTAACCCGAGTGGTAACCTTCACAAAGCTATTTTTCCTGGGGTGCTGGTTCTCTCTCGGCGTGCTGCCTGGGTGGGGGCAGAGGGGTTTAGAGGTTGCCAGCTGTGCTTTCAGCTCTCCTGTGCTCCTTGCTCAGCAGCCTGTCAGGGTTTGCTCTGGTGTCTCCGGAAGAGAGAGTCCTAGAGAACAGCCCATGCAAAACAAACTCCGTTTGGCCCCCGAAATTCCCAAGGTGCGTATGCTTGCTTCATGTGCCTTTCCTGCATATTTCATTTTGATGCTTGTCTGCGTTGAATTCTGATACATGTATTTACTTACTTTTTCTGGCAAGTGACCTGCAGCCATGAATACTATTAATGACACTCAGCACACTTTGGGAAGCCCATTATCGGAAAGCCAGCTGCTATTTCAGGCACATTAGTTACACCCATTATCCACACACAAGCCGCATGATTGATTGTCTCGCGCATCCTCGCTACCCCAGAAATAACAACTTGCCAGTACTGAACCGGTCATGAACTTACAGCAATTAGGGGTAACCAGTTCCGCAGGGCAACTCTGTCTGCCGCAGGGCGTAAGCATCCCATTCCCGGAGGCTTAGGGCAAGCTCAGGAAATGTGTCTGCCTCCTGGGATGGAAGATCTGGAGCCACTGCTTGTCACCTCAGGTCTCCACACTGATACGGTCCTACCCCTCCTGAATGCACCTTACACCCAAAGAGCTAATCTGTGCACGATCCAGCGTCTTCCAGAACATCTGCCTGTTGTTGAATGAGCTCTTGGCAAGCACAGAGGGCAGCTGGAATCAACTGACGGAGGGAAGGAAAACGACTCGGAAGTGCTCCAAGGAAGGCTAGAGTTGCGTTGAAGCCACTGATGCTTTACAGGGGCAGAAGAGAGCGACTCGGTTTTACACAATGTCCTGGTTTCAGCTGGGATGGAGTTAATTGTCTTCCTAGCAGCTGGTACAGCACTATGTTTTGGGTTCAGTATGAGAAGAATGTTGGTAACACACTGATGTTTTCAGCTGTTGCTAAGTCATGTTTAGACCAAGTCAAGGGTTTTTCAGCTTCTGATGCCCAGGCAGCGAGAAGGCTGGAGGGGCACAAGGAGTCGGCACAGGACACAGCCAGGGCAGCTGACCCCAACTGGCCAGAGGGGTATTCCAGACCATGGGACGTCATGCCCGGTATAGAAACCGGGGGTGATGGGGTCGGGGGATCGCCGCTCGGGGACTGACTGGGTGTCAGTCGGCAGGCGGTGAGCAATTGCACCGGGCATCATTTGTACATTGCAATCCTTTTACTATTACTGTTGTCATTTTATTAGTGTTATCATTATTACTTTCTTCTTTTCTGTTCTATTAAACCGTTCTTATCTTAACCCACGAGTTTTACTTCTTTTCCTGATTTTCTCCCCCATCCCACTGCGGGGGGGGGGGGAGGCAGTGAGCCAGCAGATGTGTGGGGCTGAGTTGCTGGCTGGGGTTAAACCACAACGCACAATAATCTAAGAAATATTTCCTAAAAGGGATGCGAGTTTTGAGACAGTACAAGCCCCAGCGTCCCTAACACCAAACCTTTGCAACTGAGGCGTGGGGAGGAGCCCTCAAAAGCTGTGAGCAGGCTCTGCAGCGGGGCTGTGAGAGACCTGGTGTCGTGCCAGCAGAAGCCGGTGAGCTGGAACGTGGCAGCACACGACGATGTAGATGTGCTCCCGTTTGAGAACGGGACCCCAGCTGCCTGGATGCATTCACAGGTTTTGAGTTTTCCCCCAAATCTTAAAGAAAAGGTTTTTATTTGCTACCTACTCTAACAAACAGCCAGAAAGCTGATGCTCGGCTGGGGTGCCTGTCAGGAAAATGTTGGTCACACTTTTTCACTTTTTGAAATGTAGATTAAATTTAGTCTTTTAAGGAAATTCAGTATCATTAATGCAAATTTATGTGAATTATACTATTATCTGCATCTCCTACAATATACAGAACATTGAGCTGATCAGAGAGAAGCTTTTCTTAAAGTATTTGAGATAATGTAATGATCTTACAAAATGTGTTTGTAACCCTTGCACCAGACAAGGACGAAAACCTGCAATTACACTTTACAGCAGCAAAGACTGTTAGGTAAATTGTTCAAAACATTCAGAGAACATTAAGATTAGAGAGGTATAATAAGATAAGTATTTTATCATGAGTTTTCTACAAAGAAGACATACTATTTAGTATTAATTACTACTATTATCCAATGCTAAGAGCCCTGATCAGAAGAGGATGTACGACAAACAGTAACTTTAATGATACGGTTAGTTCCACCAACGGAGCGAAAAGGGCTTTCCTGGACCAGGCCATCCGGCAGGTTCTGTGTAAAGCAACACTCACAGTGACATTTCGAGATTCATACTCTCACTTTAAAACAAAAAGGGGAAGGTGTGGTATAGAATAAAACGATATGAAATATCCGTATCTATGTCAATTATGTTTGTTTCTCCTTTAGACCACGGTAAGGTGCAGTTTCTTGATAATGAGCACAATCCATTTATAAATCTTCCTCTTCTTAAACTAGATACTAGCACATATCTTGCCTTAACCATCCTGCATAAAGCAGTACCACTTCAGAGCTAAAACTAGCAGCGTGTTTCAACTTTGTTGTCAAGTCTCAATATTACTAGGTGGTATTGCTGTTTTTTTTCAGACTCAGAAAGTGCAAAAAAAGGTCACAAAAATATCGATTTCCTTTATAAAATGAATTAATTGCACCATTTTAATATGTACATTCTCCTGTTCCCTTATAAATATATGCAAGTTGAATAAAGATTTTTAAGAATCAGCTGGTAATCAGAATTTGAGTAGAGTTTATTTTTTAATAAAAACCATGAAGATCCCACGTTTTGCTTATATAGGCAAAAGGCTTGCATGCACTTTTTTCCTTAAATTTGACCACTCCAACAAGGAATGTTGGATTTCTATGGCAGAATTAAGTCTCTTTTTAGTTTGACCAAAGTAAGTAATCATCCAATTGCACTTGGGAAGTACCTATTTTTGAAACCACTGCATTTCACTTCCAGCTCTCTTCAAATATAGTAGTAATAATAATAGTAGCAACAATTAATCGGGGTACATTTTTAAATGCCCTTTCCTTTAGCCCTGGCTTGGACAATAAAATGTTCAACTGTTAATATCAAGAATTTGTACACTCGATTATTCAGTCGGGTTTGCACCCATGCAAACCTATTAAACTTAACTGGACAGGAAAAAAACGGACCCTCGATTACCCCTGTTACCGATTTATGATATGATTATTTTTAGCTTACTTCTTGATTTTGAAATATGTACTGGGAATGCTAATTTTGCTGCTTCCCTTGCTAAAACGCTTACAACACATGTTGTACTTACTGTACGTTTGCTTTTGTTTTGAACATTATGAACTCTTCATAATTAATATGATCCACTGTTATCGCAAACATCTTTTTTAGCAAGCAATATAGTAATTTACACTGCATAGGAAATCCAAAGCAGTTCACCAACTACAGGCATAACCATTTATGTTTACTAAAAGTTAAAAATAGTGAATTTTACATTTAAAGGGAATAAACTGAAACTGTCATTTTTTTGCAACGAAGGATGGGAAAACAAATTCAGAACTAAAAGTAGCTGTTACCATGACACAGTCTAAATGTTTAGGGGAAAAAATACCACCAACATTAAAATAGCAGTACGTTTTTTGAGAAACTTGAACGGTTGGGGAACTACTTGATCATTTCTGAATGGCGACCGAGTCCTGGAAGCAGCTGGGTGCTCTCAGTTCCCTTGGAGAAAGAGCAGGAGGAGGCTACCCAGCCTGCTGCTGAATAGAGCCTTCCGTGCTGGAAACCTTATTAAGGGTTGGTCTAGCAAATGAAGAAATGCAGGGTAATTATAATAGAGTAACAAACACCCATCAGAGAAAATGGCACCTCTGCGGCAGCCAGTGCAAACACCTCACTTTGAACCTTCTCTCATATAATATAATAAGCAGATTGATATCAAATAATATTTTAATAAAACTCACTAGGTAGTAATTTTCACTGTGATACAAATTGAGGGTAGCATGATATTATGCTACTTAGAAAAGAGCTTTTTATTTTCCAGCCAATCGTTGCTTTCTCTCCTACCAGGCTCCTGTACAAAAATACCAGAAACTCTCTCAAAGCCTTTGTAACAACAAAGACTGACACAACTCCCCCCCCCAAAAAAAACCCCACCAAACCCTTTGATGCCCATTTGTGACCCATAGAACAGATCACAGACACCAAACACGTGTGATGGCAATGTCTCAACAACAAAGAAGTTGAAACTGCACAAACAAGGGGCTCTGCAGTTCTATAATGCGATAAAGTGTCTCATTAAATAAAGTCTAATAGAACCAGCTCAGAAATTGCAGCTAACCCTTTGTGTAAATCATCAAATTAGCTGTTAAAAGCAACTCAAATGCGGTGTTTCGGTCTACTCCCGTGGCTCGCCATGGATGTTTACATTGGGTGTTTTCTGGAGGACAATACCCCAGTTAGGTTTACCCAAACAATAGCCTCGGAGGCCTCTGGAACAAATCCAGTGTTACACTTCACCACGGAAGGCTTCCGAGGGAGGGAATCACCTAGGGCAGCATTTCTGCCAGCCCTTCACCCACCACTGGTTCCTCCTTGCCCTCTCTCCGAAGGGCCGTGCCTCGGGCAGGCAGGTGCCGGCAGGGTCCCGGCTGGGACACGGAGCTGCCGCTCCTGACCCGTCTCCCGGGGCTGCTGGAGCCAGTACCTGGTAGGGTCCGTGCTTTCACACCCAACTATTAGCTAAAAGCGGCCTGACGAGGTCCGGAGCATCTTCCAAGATACCTCCCAGCGCACATCGGTAGCGCGTGCCGTTTACTTGCGCGGCAGCCTTTTAACTCCCATTAGGTCGAGTAGTACTGCCGATAATACTGTCAGGGTGTGCTTGCTGCGGCACAAATACAGGTAACTCGTGCCCGTGAAAGCGCTCACGTAAGCCATGCCGCTACCACGCTCTTAGCTTTAAAAAAAGGGAATTCAGAGGGGCAGGGAGAAGCGGCCGCCCAGCAGAAGGTCCTGCTCTGCTCACGTCTCACCTTCTTCTTCCTCCCAGCCCAGCGAGACTCCGAGACGCTTCTTCAGGGTCTGAGAAGAGAAGTTCTAGAGCTCCCTCGCAGTCCTGAGAGAAAAAAAAAAGAGGGAATCGGTGAAAGCGGTTGTTAGCAGAGTGAGATAACAGCGATGCTGCTGCTGCCCGCTGCATCCAGCCCCACTGAACTGGGCAGCTGCTGGGGACACCCAGCCTAGCCCAGGTCTGCGGGGGGGGGCTGCCCCTCGCAGGAGCAGCCACAGCACCAGGACCATCTGGCAGTGATTTGCGGCACAGACTTGTTTCACACAGGGTCAAAACCCGCAGAAAAGCGTGCACGGCGCATCAGGGAATTAGCGTTTCCACCACGTCTCCCCAGCAGACACCTCTGCCAATGATTCTCAGATACGAGCATCTCAGTCCAACTCCTGCACACCAGCTACTGTAGCCAGGCATTTATGGAGCGCTCGTGGTCAGTGAGTAAATAATCACTGTCTGCATTTAAATATAGAAGGTTTCCAATGGATATTGCTGCCCATGTTTGAAAACAGAGCAGAGAAACTCACTATAAATTTTCAGAGGCTTTGACAAGCTGAAGTTCTTGGATTTGCTTTACCCTGACCGAAACAATGAATCTTTAAGGTGCTGCCGTAAAAGCACTGGTTGAAATCACCAATTCGCACAGGAACTACAGTTCCTGTGAAGAGTCTACCGTGATAAAGCAAGTTCAGTATGGCAGGAGTCCAGAGTACACCTTACCCCATCTTCTTTGCTACGTGCATCGTACCTTCTTTGTGGTAGTTTATACCGGTTGCAAATTCCGGTTTTGAATAAAAAGCAGCTGGCAAAAAGTAACTGCCTGTTTCGTATACGTGTAATTCCGATTGCTCTCATGCCACGAACATGCCGCTGGGCTTGTTCCGAGATGTGACGGATGGCTCTTGTTTTACCTCGCTCGCAGCAACAGCATCTCCTTTTCGAGACGGTACGGCTGGGTGGCAAGGGAGGCTCCTGCTCGCCATGCCCGTCCAGCAGCACGCTGCTTTCCGTGCGTGCTGCTCCCTTCGCGGGGAAATGAGTTTCCCCGTTCCTAAAAGGCAACGAAGTACTCGCAGGAGGGGAGGCTTCAAGGGTGCCTGGGTACAGAGGACGCGGGCAGCCAGCAAGGACTGAGCTTGCAGTCCTGCCAAAACTTTGTGGGCTCAGGAAGCAGCTCCCTGGGGGATCCAGGCCTTGGAGGTTACTAAAGGAAAGCATCCAGAGGAGGTTTTATGGGATTTCTTCCAGCCCAGGAGGTCTCTGCTGGACTGCGAGCAGGCCTGAAGGAGAAATCTCACCTTGCAAAAATGCACTTGGCAGGCAAAACAGGGAAACTGTTTACAATCCCCCGCACCAACATTTGCTCTTAGCCAACAGCTTGCTATTTGAAAAAAAAGTTTGCAGATGCAGTTTCTGTTCAAACAAAATGCTACATTTGAAAGCTGAAAGCCATTTTGGTGCATTCGGATGTTCTCTTTCAAGGCAAGATGAAAATGGATTCACCTTGGACTTCTGGCCACTTGGGAGTCCTATTATAAATAGCAAAGGAAACACAGATGCCCAGAAACTCCGTAGAAAGTGGTCTAACAATTGAAATACCTAACAAAAGAGAATAAATTAGAAACTACAATCTATACATAAGACATCTTGGAAAACTACTGTTGCTGGAATTGCTGGAATTTTAGTTCTGGAGGTTTGATTTCCATACTCTAGTAGTACAGTTTCTTTTAGGCTATTCTGTTCTTATTTGTCAAATTGGCAACTCTCATCTGGTCTCTGAGAAAGAAAAACCCAAGAAGGTTGTGTTAAAGTTCTAATGAATGATGAATTATAAGCCCAAAGTGGTTACAATTTGTTTGCGGATATGTATATAATGCCATTGAACAGCTGGAAGCCAATAAGAATGATAATTTTCCTAAGTCAGTGCATGAATATACAGGATGTTTCTTCATAGATGGCTGAAATACTAAGAGTACATAATCACACCGGGGAAAATAAATTTTACTCGCGTGCTCTACATGAACTGTTGTCACGCTTTTCTCCATGCCAGAAAACTTAAGGAAAACAGAGCAAATAAAGAACATTCACTGGGAAATTATTTTGCATTTTCCAAAATGGCAACAAATGCGTTCCTCCTGCATCGCTTGAACAATAGGAAACATCCCCTAGAAAATCCTGAAAATGAATACTGACAGTGCATTTCCCGTCTTCCAATGCAAGCACTTTCTACATATTAGGCCTATTCTACAAATATGATTGAAATATATGAAAGATGTAGGAATGAATGCATCCCCTGTAACTGTATGCACACATGAATTTTCCACGTTCTTTAAAATATATTGAGCTTTTCCTTAATGAACAATAGGCTGCATGCCAGGAATGCAGAGTTCAGATGTTTCAGAGCCTGCTATATTCATGTGTGAGCTTGTTCTGCAATACTTGAATATATAAAGTACTTTTATAGGGAAAATTGAGGAAATTCCACATGCAAAGCAAATGTAGCGTCTTTTATCAGGAAAGACAAAGGCATGTGGTTGAATGAGAATCGCCTCTCGATAATGACGGATAATAACTTTGCAAAGTAAGTGAAAAGGGGCTATTGCCGAGTGCTGAGGACTTCAAGAATATTCAGGAGCATAATGTTCTAATTCCGCCCTTCCCCTTCTTCCACCCTTCTCTCCAGGGATGCGCTTCCCCACCCCTGTCCGCCTCCGTCCCCTTCAGCCTGGCTTGCCCCAGGGACCAGGGTCGTCTTCTCGCTAACAAGCAGCCCTCGGCTGGCTGGGTGCTGGCAGGAGGCACCCCATGAGCTGAGAAGGGGCCGGGGAAGGCGAAGGCAAAGGTTTTGTCCGACACGACTGGGTGACGCGGGCAGCAAGCGCACAGGCGTTCACCATGCCCAGGAGGTGGGTTTTGCTTTCTGTATACGCACCAGAAGAAAATGAAGGCCCCCAAAAATCTTTCCGGAAGCCCTCTGTGGCTGCGGAACACAAAGCGGCGTGATCTGTCGTAAATTCCTGTACATCAAAGCAGTATTAGCGCTGGGGCTCTGCATATTTTTCCCTTGGGAAAGAATCTGACTAGGCTCAGGATGGCCCGGATTTGTCAAAGCGTGACCTCTGTTCCCTGCTCTTGTGCAGGTGTTTACACGGATGGAAATTAAACACAAGGTAAATTAAATACCATGCTTCTGAATTACAGTTTGCAGGTAGGGAATTATGCAATAGAGATTATAAAGAAAAAAAGAGTTTGTAAAGAAAAAAAGTGTTGAATCTCTATTTTCTTTTAAAACAGGAAGGTTAACTGCTGTTTCGTTATTCTTAAAACGTAAATTGTTCTGTGAAAGGTTCACTTCCAGACGGCTCCATTGGCAGTTCTTTACTTATCCACACTGAGACTACGGGCATGCTTTTGGATTAACCACTCCATCAAGGCATTCTGACTACTGTCTTCATTACTGATTTTAGCACTTAGAACAGAAGAAAAATAAGGTTGAAGATGTTTAAAATATGACAAAGAGTGCTTAATAAAGACGTCCTAAAAATTTTACGTTAACATGCGTACCACATAATGTTTTGAAAATGGAATCGGACTTGTTTTAAATTTGTTTATGGTTTCTTTTTGTCTCCCAGTTATAATTTACAATTCCGGAGACAATGACAACTTTGTAAGTAAGGCATGCCCTTAATTCACGTCCGCAGTCAGTGGACAGTTCTCTGAATAGCAAAGTATGAATTTGCCTCTGAGGTTGCTCCTTTCACAAACTGTATCACATCTGATACAGGCAACGTGATTTGCCACTCCTAAAGCAGAAAAGGAATGCTTAGAATATACCGATCTGTCTTGGCCAAGAGCCACGCTTTCAATTTATCAGGCAGCCTTTTCACTAATGGGTTAACCCTTATAGACAGTTAATGTTCACTCTGCTTCTGCTGGAATACATTTAAGATAAAATATTTATACCACTTCATTGGAATGAGCGTTCAAAAGGCACGATTGTTCAAAATAATGGTCTAAAAGAGGACTAAAAATGAGAACCCAAAATAGGCTAATAAAATCCTTCTTCAAAATGCAGATATCCAAGGGAAAAAAAAAACTGAGGATTTTTTTTTTATCTGACACTGATACAGAGGAAGATTTGGCATCACTGGTCAGCAACAAGCTAGAACATGTTGACAAGTAAAAAGTGACTCATGAGAGTCTGCATGGATTTAAAAGGGTAGATCATGGTTAGCAAAATGGATTTCATAAGAAGGAGACACAGAAGAGATTAATGACTGAATGTAGACAGTTTGGCTCTCACTGTCTTCCTCCTGATCTCATATATATATATATATACACACACACACACACACACATACAGTTTAAAAGATGAAGTGACTTTAGCCTGAGTAATTTTGCTGGTAAAGGTATTCAGAAGAACGCTTGACATTTTCCTATGTAATCACTGCAAGGAACAGGACAGACTCTCGGGGTACGGGGCTGCACTCTCCTGCAGCCAGGGAATTCTCAATGGCAAGTGATGCCGGAGCCTGCAGGCAGACCCCAAATACTCTGAATGGCCACCTTGCCCTGATTCCCTGCCTTTAAAAGATCATCAGATGGAAATGTCTGTATGGTCTCCATTACCTACCCGGGTGTGAAGTCAGCCGAACAAGTGCCCAGAGCTATTTCTTCAACGAACTTTGAGCAAGATCAGGAGTTTCTCTTGTAATGTAAAGCTGGCAAAACGATTTGACTGGAGCAAAACGACCCTCCACTGTCTGTACTCCTACGCTGGCCAAGGGTTGGGTACCGCTTCCAATGATGGGGCATCCACAACTTCCCTGGGCAACCTGTTCCAGTGTCTCTCTGCAGAAGGATGCAAACCCTGCTCCCACCCATGGCTCATCACTCATCCCTCATCGCTGCTCCTGCGGTCCCGGGACTCAGACCACTGCCCAGGCTCTCCCGGCAGCTCTTCCCTTCACTCCCAAGCCCCATAATCGGGATAACCTAGTGCGACACTACGGTGCAAGTAAATAGCAGGGACAGCTGATTGGTTTCAATTTCTAGCGTTTTTGATTTCTGCTATGAATTTACAAATGTGCATATGAAACCGAAGGAAATAAGGTCGTTTTTTCAGCAAGTCATGTCACTGTAAAACGCAGTGCTTGCTGCTGCACAAATCACAGAATCACAGAACGGTTCGGGCTGGAAGGGACCTTCAAGACCATCCAGTCTCCCCCCCCGCCATGGGCAGGGACACCTTCCCCCAGCCCAGGTTGCTCCAAGCCCCATCCAGCCTGGCCTTGGGCACTGCCCGGGATGGGGCAGCCACAGCCTCTCGGGGCAGCCTGGGCCACTCTCACTGCCACAAATCAGGGTCTCAACATATAATTTAGGATTAATGTGCCTCACACTGTTAATGGTTTCCAATTTACCATGTGTCTCCAAAACCAGAAACCTGTTTCGACCTTTTCTCCCTTGATTTTTTGTTGGTTCAAAAGAGAAAAGCCAGTAAAAGACCTCCCGAAGACAAAACAAGGACTACATAGCAGATGGAGAGGCAGACAAAACCAGATAGATGGGTAGCTACACGTGGCTCAGGGAAGGTCTACTCTTTCCAAACCCTTAGTGACTTCTGCAAAACACACGTACCGATCTTCTAACTGAACAGGTGCGATAATGTGATTAATATAAAATCTATACACTTAATTACAAATAAACCTACACAATAGCCAGAGCAATAGCTGCACTCAGTGGAAACACTGGGAAAAGTTCTTCTAAGCCACTTTAGCAACATCATCAAAACAAAAGCATTAACCTAACCAGGAGCCATATGTCAGCCAGCATTCCTCTGTCTTCTTCAAAACCAGAAACCTGAAAGAATAAGCAAGACTGGGGGTTTCATAGCCTTCTTTTCAATGCTGATTAGCTTTTGGATGATATTGTCGTCTAACTGGAAAGATAAGAACTGAATAGTGGGACAGAGAATAGTGGAAATGCAGTAGTGCATTTAATATAAGGTAAAAATAATTAAGTTGATGGCAATTATTGTGTAAGCCTCAAGCGGTGATCTAATCAGCTATCACAAGCTAAGCAGGATTGGGCTGCATTGGTACTTAAGGGGGAAATCCCATATGCTGTTGGAAACACAGCCGATGATTCAATAGCTTAAGTCTCTCTTCCGCCTCACTTAGGGAAACAGATCACAGCAAGTGTTCAGAAGGAACCTGTATCTATTTACTACCAATTAGCATAAGAGAGCCTTAATTTCAGAGAAGATGTTTCTATGCTTTTTGTCTACTACACCACTGCAGTTGCATAGGAATATGTTATTTTTCACACCTCATCTTAAACTTTCTGTAGCACCTTTGAGATACTAAATAGCAGCTGTACTTTGCGTCAGCAGTGGTTCCGACTCTAGGGCTGGGCAAAGTGATTCTCACGTAACTGCCATGAGCCCTACACACTTAACACGCTTAAATATTACTATTTAAAACTGATGACACTCCTGTGAGACAGCAGCAAGGTTTTACCCAGCGTTTATGCAATCAGGATTAAAATCTCCTCAGCAGACACTGAACAGCTGGGCCATGCATCAATAAATCACACGTAAAATCTGTATTCTCTTGGCTGGCAAATGAGCTGCATGGGAATGAGTTTCACCCTCAGATTGTAACATCCTTTGGAAACCAGTTCAATAAAGTTTTTATGTTCATATATAATTTTAATACTATTAGAACAATATGAATGACCAGTTAGTGAAGTAAGTATTATTAGAGACACCCAGACGTCACGGAAGAACATTTTGTGGGAACATAGACTACAAGTCTTAGGTCTTCTGTTAAGCGTAATGCATTGTTACACTGCAGAAGAGGTAATAATTCATTTTACATACTCAAGATAATGCGCTGGAGGGGGAATAAATGGACCACATCAGTTAAGTCTGCCACACAATGTAAGGAATTTTAAAAACCACATGTCTTTGTCAAGAGATAAAGCCCTCCTGGAAACAGTGCTAAGTCAGTTAACAATAGAAGAAGAAATCTGGATGTAGCAAAGAAATTTTATTTAAAACACTAGTGAAATATATTGTACGGTTAAGAACGAATGCGATTTCATCATTCTTTTGCGTAACCAGACATTAGAGTGGCGGCAAACATCCATGTCTAAGAATCACTTCAACACCCGGAGAACATGGTGAAGTTTCTAGTTTGGCAGTGGAGCAATGAAGTCTGTCTTGAGCATATCTATTATTAAATAGAGTCTGACTCAGACAAGCTGAGGAAAAGAGGGATGGCTCACCCTTGAAATTCCTCCATCTGTTTATGCTTAGACGTGGAGGCCAAATTTCTGACCTGTGATGAAGCACCTGCGTTACAGCCAGCCTGAGCCAGCAGGTCCCGGGGCTGGAGCCTGGCACTAGGCAGAGGCAGCAGCTGAAGGCTCAGGGCAGTCCAGACGTGTCTGCAGAACGTATTAGCTCAGGGCAGTGCCCTGCCAGCGCAGCTACACGTTTCCAGGTCTGAAGGGCTTCTGTGTATTCCCGCACAGCGGAGTCTTGTGTTTCCTCATCAGGTTAACTCCAGGAAAGGCAGTCGGGATGTCTATGAGTGCTGGTGTCAAGATGGCCAGAAATCTCAGTCTTGTCACAAGATGAGCCTTGCTGCTGTTTCTCACCAATTTCTCTGACAGCGAGTGGTGGGAAAGAGAAATGTAAATGTATTGTCAAATGTTATTCAAAGTATTGAACAGGTACTTTCCAATGCTTTCCAATATTTTAAATATATTGGGTGACAGGGTTTATTTTTATATTTATGGTTTCCCTAACCATCAGCCAAGTTAGGCAGTGTTGTGCCTGCTCTCTCGGTAACTTTCCGTCAAGAACAACGGTCCAGTCTCTGGTTCCTGCGACCTGTACTTGGTGCAGGGTCCGAGGAGTGATACAGAAAAACCAACCCAACAGTCAAAAGTGGCTAATCGCTCCCGCTGAATATTTAGGACCCACTTGCCTTAGGGATGACTCTAACTTGCCTTAGCCAGTGCCCTGTCTGTGTACGTTTGCCCATGCCCTACGAATACTCGGCTGCCTTAAGGCCTGACTGTATTCAAGTGCGTGCGCTCGGGGTGCTCTAAATCTGCACGTTTCACAACCAAACTCTTTGACTGCCTATTTCTAGTCTTCCTGCTCAATGCAGTGTCTTATTCTGACACCTACCCCGGGAGGTCTCCAGACCCAGTGGTGCAATACCGGTGTGATACGATCCTGGTGTGGTACAAACTGGTAAAGGTGGGGGCCCGGCGAGGAGTCTCATGGAGCAATTTGGCTCCAGATTATGAAAGCTAAAGGCAGATGCCTACGTGTAAGTGTCCACAGGTGAGCCATGTGTCTAAGCTGATGGGATAGTGAATGGAGTCAGGGACCTGCGAGAGGGAAATTCAACTCCTTTCGGAAGAGAGGGCTCAGAAGCTGCTACATACAAGCGGCTGGTGGTAAGACGCACGAGCACGTCCCTCCTGGCCTTCCACTGCTGCTCTGGGAGGACATGGGTCTCCTGTAGGTCCTGCCCCATGTCCACCGTCATGGTGCGGATGCCTCGGTTACACCTCGGAGAGCACCGGGTTCCGCAGGGTGGGCAACTGCTGAGCCTCCAGCTGCAACGCTCGCCAAGCTCCTGCGTTGACTACGTCTCCGCTGCCTGTAACGAGCGCTCCTGACCCACATGTTGACACAGATGTATAGACACATACATTTACCTTTCTTAACTCTGAAGTGAATAACATCCTCGGTGGTTTCCGCACAAAAAAGGATTAAGTGCACAAATCCTGAATCAGTTATTTATGGAACACTTAAAGCCCCCAGCACAGGAGAGGTGCTTGGTGCTTCTGAACTAAACAAATCTGGCAACTATTTCCCCAACAGATAACTGCAGGGGTTAGCTGCTAAGTTGTTGTAAATCCAGAAGACACTGGCGAATAAACACTTGTTTTTGTTTCTCTCTCTTCGCCCAGAAGATGTGGTGCAAACAGGACCTTAAAATAGAGTTGGAGCTGGAAAGGATTTGGGGCAGCTGGAGAAACTGTCGGTGACGTGACGACTGTACAAGCAAATGCCTCAGAGCTGAAATTCGTGTAACTACAGGCTACAGTAAGTGAAAGAGATTCACAGAAAGCACAGGCATTGTCAGCGTGCTTCTTCCTCTTCCCTGTCCTTTGAAACCAGCCAATATTGTGGAAAGCAGCCAGAGCAGAAAAGGAAGCAGTCTGTATTTATATGCCCAATAATATTTATATGCCCAATAAGCAAGCATAAGACTTTGGTATGACGGGGAAAACATGTGCCAAACCCAGTTCTCAACCACTTCACTTTTTTAGAAACTGGAAGATTCATCTTTCTGCTTGGTGTGTATATAGAGATATCAGCAAAATGCAGAGCTTTACAGGCATGAAGATATCATGGCCACTATCATCCTTTTCTCATATTATTAGAAAGCAGGTATTTTATCCAGATAATACATTCACGGGCTATATTGCTTTTTCTCACATCAGTCTCTAAGCAGATAAGAGAGTTCCTTTCCATTTGGTACAAAGAATTCCACAAAGGTCTAAAATTGATAAGAGTGGATTTTTTTTTTTTGCCTTTCCAGTAGTAAAGTTCATAATATAAACTACTACTCCTGTGTAGATTTGGGTGAAGTTTTGCTGCAACATGATCACACCAGAGGACTCGATGTAAGAAAGGGAATTTTTTGATTCAGCCTCAAGGCAGAACAATAACTTTTGCATTCAAGAAGTAGTACATCTCCTTTATCTAACTACTGCCATTTTATGGTTTCCTTTAAACTAATAGGAATTTCTTAATAAAAATGCATATACAAAAACTGGCCATCTGGGTAAACAAAACCAAATATGCCTGAGATTGGCAGGAGTATTGATTTTGGTAACTTTGAGATGCGATGCAGAAAAGCTGCAGGCAACAATTTCATCTTTGACAGATTTAATAGCACGTAACAGTCATTCAGATTAGAAGTCACAGGGAATGAGGATGCAATATCTACTAAGGAAGAAGCGCAGAGGTTTTTAAAGTGGTCAGTACTTCAAGAACCTTTATTCATCCAGAAATTCAGACTGTATAAACACATCTTTGATTTCTGGAAATTGATTCCCGTATGAAAAGGCAAGCTGATTTTTTTATAATGCCACACTTTCAGAAGGCAGGAGAAGTAGAAATGACAGAAGGAGCTTACATCTAATTAAACGTTATTAGGATGCACATAGCCAATGGACTGAATGCTGTATTTGTTTATGTTCTTTAATTTTCAGAGAAGACATTTTAAATTAATTATTATGTCTTTTACCACTTAAAAGTCTCTTTATCTTTACAAAATCAAAAGAACTCACTCATTTTTCAATTATTACAATTAATTAAAATGCCTCAGAAAGTAGTATTATTTATTTATTTTCTTTAAAGGGAACAATATTTTTCTTTTCAAAAGGGACTGGGATCCACAATGATCCATAGGATATTTGTGATATTTTGTAATAAAATGTGAAAAGTTAAGCAAAGGGTGGTGCTGTCTGGACTTCTTGGTCATTCGCAAACTTTTTGAAGAAGGGAAAGAACAATGTGTAAACTAGGCAAGTGTGCTAACAAATATTCTCCAACAGTCACGTCAGGTAAGTACCCTTAATGAATTTAATGCATCATTTCAATAGCATTTTCAGTAATTGACGGTACACTCTATATTAAGGGACAATAATGGTATATTAAGATGGAAGCCATTTTTCATTTGATGACCTTTCAGTTCTGATGAGTTGCAGGGAACTTTGAAACTGTCTCATGTCCTTACTGTTAAGAGACAAGCTATAATCTTATCCAAAGATATATTTTATATTTAGCTCCCTTTCGCTTTTTTTTTGGCTTTGCCTTTATATTCCTCCAAAAGTAATTTTCCATTGTCTTCTTGCTAATGAGGAATTAATTAGTCCAGATGAAATCAAATTAATTTTAAAAGGAAAAAGCCAAAATGTGATTCTCAGGGTAGAGCAGTTCTACTACACGTTTTTATTATCGGTTCCGAGTGTCTCACTTGTTACTCATTTGTAGGCAATCTCATGCAAAATCATTTACCAGTAAAACCCACTGACTTAGTGAGTCACTGGTGTGAAACACGCTAGGGTCAGCTCACGGCTCCTGTGCGCTTCACATAGCTATTTACACAACAGCACAGAATAAATGCTGTCATTCTGATACACAGTTATTTTTTATGGATATTAATAGCTGATAAAATCAAGCTTCAGAGCTTAAACTACCTACCCAAATAGATGTCCAGTGATGCTGATCTTTTCCCTGGTTATCTTAGGCTGAGAAATTCAGCTTCCATCACTTGATCAATCCACCATGGAAAATCTGATCGAGTCAAGATTCACCTTATCAGCTAGCTGATCAGACAGCAAATTAAGCCAACAGCTTCATCCATCATTCTGCAAGCTGAAGAGATTGCAGGTGAGAATAGGCTTTGTGTATTGCATCTGTAAGTAATATATAAACTAAGACCCTGGAGGAAAAGCGTTCTTCAAGATCTCTGGGAGAGCCACCTTCAGAGATAAACACATGCAGATATCAAACAGCCAACTAGAACAGAGGGTAAAAGAAGTATGAAATCTGTTCAGGGAGAAACAAAATATAGTACTCCTGTAATCCCCTTTTGTTGTAAAAGGTGACAGGAGACCTTCCTTGTTTCTCTAAGATTATAATCTCACAGAGAAAAAAAAAGAAGGGAGCTCCTGCAAACAAATCATAACTTACTAAGGAAAAAAATACCACTTTGTCAGCAGGAGTTCAGGAAATATCCATTGTCAGTTTGGGGTCTTTATATTTCCATACCTTTGTGTGCTGACAAAAGATGGATAGCCTAGAGCACAGGTAGTGGTATAAAGCGATCCTTCACCTTGACCTCTGCTTTCAACGCCAGCCATTAGTCACTAGTGGCCAGGGGCTGCCAGCCCCTGAAGACCACCCCCCCATCACCTGTATGGGACGTGTTGGGCGCTCTTAGCCCAGCATCCATGCAAAAAACGCTACTACCACGTGTCTGATGCTGGTCACAGACCCCAGCAGCATTTTTGGCTATGAAGCCAAGAATTTGCCAAAGTATGACAAAGTATTTTCTGCCTGCTTCCAGATTAGTTTTGAGACAAGGCAGCATAGGGAAGCTTACTTGGCTGCAGCAGCCTCTGCCTGGTCTGTGAATCCCTGCCAACTGACTGGGATTGCATGGCTATCACCAGCTCTAAAATTCACATAACACCAAATGTATATTGTGCTTTTGGCCTACTCCAGAGGTGGAGCCTCCGACTTTCAGGAGAACAAATATCAGACTTCCTTTTCCATGCAGAGTAAACAGCCATCTTTTTCTTGCATGGCTGTCAAATGCCATGACGGTATCTCACTGTTGCGTTTCATTAGGACATCACCTTTGATGCACTACTAACACACGGATTCGATGGAATGTTGTGATGAAATGACCTCGTGTTGGCTAGCAGAAGTCAGGCACAGCGCAGAAGCAGGAACTGGAAGTGCTCAGACTATTTGCAGTGGCTCCTTCTGGAGACGCGAAGCATTATTTACTTATCTCACAACAAAAGACTCCCTGTTCAACCTCAGTTTCCATGATACAACCCCTGAATATACTGTTTAAAGCAAGGGCAAATATCAAAGAAGTAGAAAAATGAGCTCTCTGAAAAGAAAGATATAGCCTCAGTCTTTTCTATTACCTTAAATGAAATAACTTGAGCTTTCTAGCCTGTATATCTTTTTTTTATTAATTCATATGGTCATTCTGAATTTCTCCTCATTGCTTTTCAGAAATACCTTAATGATGAGCAACAGGAGTCCCCTGTACTTGTTACCCGTTATTATTATCTGTCCTATAGGAGTGCCTCAAGATCCTGCATGACATCGAGAACTACTGTGGCAAAAGGTGCTGTATACAAAAGCAGTAAAATATGATTCCCACGGCAAATACCTGCAATCAGGGATAGACGGGTGGCGCAAAAGAAATAACCTTGTTAGCTCCATTCAGTTGTACCCGTATTTCCAACTGAGACATACACGTATTGCTTTTCTCTTTTTCTGTATTAATTTCTGCGTAGTAAAGAAGAAAAAATACATTATTGTGTTCCTTCATTGCTCCTTGTGTATTGCATTTTCACTCCAGGTATTAATTTATCTCTGACTCAGGACTAGATACTTCTTCAGGCCAGGGTTAGGGATAACGATTGCATGCTAAGTGTAATCATTAGAAAAAGAGATATGTCCTTATGTGCATAAAGGCCTTCTTGAACCGAGAGCATACGAGTTAATGGTCTGACTGGCAGAACTCTGAATACAGGAATACTGCTTAAGGTCTGTTGTGTACGGCAAAGATGTACAGAGAGCAGGGACTTGCCAGACGCCGCGATTCCTGACAGCATGCTGGAGAGGGATAGGCGTCCTCGTACGTAAAGGCTTCTGACAGCGTGGACATTTTCCTGGCTTTGGAGAGAGAAAAGGCCGTGTAACTCATAGAGAAAAAACAGGAGAAAAAAGGAAAATACACTATACTATAGTATGTAAACAAAAATCTTTCAGGGGAAGGGAGGGGAGGCAGGGCTGCAGTGGTTGGCAGGCGCACGCCGGTGCCCGACCGCTCATCTCGCCCATCTGCATCAGGCGCTGCCGCGATCCCAGTTCGAGAGAACAGATAAGCACTGGTCTCCGGCTTCTCTGAACACGACGACAGAAAACTTCTGTACAGCTAAAACTGTGTGTGCTTGAGGAAGATAATTTAGTGTAGGGTCTGAGCTTTTAAAGCAGTTGGAAAATCTATGCTAAATCTCAGCACAGGAGTTTTTTTCTTTTTGGCCTGCAGGCATTTCTAATAGTAGAACGCCACTCTCCTGCCAAGACAAATTCCACCTCTTGCTTTTATTTTCCCATGCCGCTTCCTGTGCCAATCAGCCTTTCAATTCTCCTGCAAAACCTGCTAGAAATGCACATCTTCAGCTTCTCTTTTCACCACCAGTTTCTTCTCTAGCACCATATCCTACCGTGGGTAGGTTGTAACCTTCACTTTAAAGGTTCCCCTTGGTCTCCTGTTGACAAAGACAGCACACACTGCTAAATAATGGGTGCTGCTAAATAACGAGAGAGACATTTCCCCAAAGTATGGGTGTTTCTGTGCATTGTGTGGACACGCTAACAGATTATTCCTTTGCATGTTATACTACATAATATTGCACTTTCCTTTCTCTCCTTATTTTATGAGTACAGTGGAGGTTCAAATGCATGTCTGAACAGGGTAATTCACAAAAGGAGAGCAGCATCTGTATCCATAAAGGATCTGGTTGTGGCCCCTTTAATTTTGTGACCATAAATGCTTCTTGCAATCAGCTGGGAGGCTTCAGTGAAGAGCAGCTCACAGATATTTTTCCACCAGGACTGAGTACACCACCAGTATCATGTTTCAATAGAGCAGCTGGTGCTTAAAAGGCTGGTAATTACAATTTTATTCAAAAAATCAGAACTGGTGGAGCTAAGAAGATCATTGATTCAGATGGATGACCTTGAAAGGCAGACTGCAATGAACTTGTTGAACTTTTGAAAAAGTAAAAAAATTAAATAAAAATAGATCTCTTTACAACATTTCTGGTACTTTCTGGTAGCAAGCTACAATCTTCAATTTCCCCCCAAATACTGTCATTATGAAAATTGGCTGAAAAAAAAAAAACCCTCTGAAAAGCCTCATTATTTTACTATTCCTTCCAAGGGTAGGGATGACGTTCTAAAAACTGCGCTTCCCTGTAATTAAAAGCCCTGAAAAATTTTAGGTCTGAAACAGTAGCTCACGCTGATGGCGCATTTTACAGAAGTAAGAACACAAAAAGAGCTATAATGGTTTGGGAGATGGACAGCTGGTCCATCGAGCCCAGTAACCCATCTTTGACAGTGGCCACAAGCTGCTGCCCAAGGAAGAACATGAGGTTATAGCAAACCTATAGTAGTATTTCCTCTTAATATTTCCCCGCCTCCAGGTGTTTGGGGTTCAGACCCAAAACATGAGCGCGTTTCCCTTTGGGGATCCTGTCCAACTTCTGAAACCCGCATTGACCTACAGTGTCTGCAGCGTCCTGCAGCGGAGCTGTACAGCTCGGCGGTGTGTTGGGTGAAACACAGGGTCACCGGGCATTTCAGGCTGGCGGGGACCTCAGTATCTCCTTTAAGGGCAAGTGCCCCAGCGCTGACCATCCTGGTGGCCCTCCACTGAACTCACTCCCGTTTATCGACGTCTTTCTTGTACTGTGGGGCCCCGAACTGGATGCAGCATTCCAGCTGTGCTCTAACGAGTGCTGAGTGGAGGAGGATAATCCCTTGGCCGTGGTGCTCCTGCTGATGGAGCTGAGCATGCTCTTGGCCTTCTCCACCACCACCATGCATGGCATGTGGCTGACTCACGCTTCAGCCTGCTGTCAGCCCGGAGCCCCAGCCCTTTCCCGCAGAGCTCCTCCCCAGCCGCTCAGTCCCCCCCGACCCATCCAGCTGTCAACCCAGGGCCCTCCCCATCCCTAATTTACACAGCAGCATCAGGCCACTCCGTTTCCTCCTTTGCTCCACCCAGCTCCTTCGGTTCTGCTGGCTTGTTTGGAGTATTTGGCTAATAGTGGTTTCAAACCGCATGTATTATAGCTCCTAGATCTAACTCCTGAGTTAGAAACTCCCAGTGTTTCATTTGTGAAATTAAGACTGTGTTTTCCCACGTACCCAGACTTACTGAATTTTATCAGTTATCTTAATGTCTAGTTACTGAATTTTGTAAAAACAGTCACACAAAAAATAAATAAAAAAAAAACATTTGCAAAGTGTGTATTGGATTCATGCTGTTTATATTTCTGGAGACAAATCAGATAAACATCTTTGTACAGCTTTTTGATATTTTGTAGTAACCATAGCCCCCAGTTCTGAGTACATTTACAGAGAAGACACACTGCTTCTCATCATAGTGATCAGCTTCATGATGTTGCTGAATTCACCTGGTGTTGCCTCTGTAATGTACTTACTCATATCTCACTTTCTGCCTGGATTGCAGATACATGTGCTGCTAATACAGATGGCATGAAGCTTCTCCATGTTCAGGCATTTAAGCATTTGCAGGCTACCAAGATGTCAATTGTCATACAGCTGCTTAACATGCAGCACCCTGAAGGGCTGCCAAAATATGTACAAACATTATCAAAAAGAAATCCAGAGGAAACATTATTTCAGTTAAGGCAATTTTTCATGTTCATGCTCCAAATAATTTAAAAGGGGAAAATGAAAGTGGAAACTAAAAAAGAAATGAAACCAGAGGAGTCAGTCATGTATCATAAAGTCTAACTACTGCAAAATAGCCAATGGCCTGCTGCTCATCCCATCACACCGGGTGGTTACAACCCCTTAAAACCATGCCCCATGTCAGATAACAACAGTCCAGAAATAAACTTCTGTCTTGCATTTATTCTTCAGAAGGAAGGAATAAATACTACAAGGGACAAAGGGGCATGCTGTCAGCATAAACTCAGGCAACTTTGTTGATTTTGATGGAGATGCAGCTCTTTGCTGCAGCTGACGGTCTTGCCCTAAATGATCTGATTTGGAAGGCTATATTAGTGGTGTCATGGCATTTTAGTTTCAGCCCTTGGTGTGCACGCTGGCACTGTTACACGGGTCTCGAGACATTGAGTTTTCTGCAGTCTTCCTGCTGTACGCCAGTTCCAGATGTCCCATCTCCAGTGATGGCCGGTGGCTTGAGTAGCAGCACGTGATGATGCTCTACACGATGAGTAATTACTGAGCTCTGCTGCAGTCCCACCTCCTGTCCCCTATTTAAATGCATATGCACTACCCAGGCAAATTGTGGCAAATTGGTGCAATTAGCCTGTGCGTCAAGAAAACACTGTTCTAACTGGAAATATCAACGAATGGTCCTCGTCAGGCTTTATTGATACCCGAGTTATACCTGTATGTATTACGTGAAGGCAATACACCGACCTACATATATACATCCATCCATGCGTTTTAACAGCTTGTGTAACTTTTCTTCCAAGCCGTTGGTGCTGGAAGGCTGGACAATCATTCCATGCTGGCCATCAAGACACTACACGGTTATCATGTTAATCAAAGCCCGCTTTGAAATGTTGTTTAGTTTCATTACCATCACAAAGGAGCAGCT
Source organism: Elanus axillaris (assembly GCA_026212715.1). Taxonomy (NCBI): domain Eukaryota; kingdom Metazoa; phylum Chordata; class Aves; order Accipitriformes; family Accipitridae; genus Elanus; species Elanus axillaris. Next base: position 1,519,664 of record JANZLQ010000065.1, read on the forward strand.
ACAGGACATCTAAGGCAGGCTGGGGGGTGGGGGTGGTGAATGCTCTGAGACACTATAATCTATTTGAACAACCATGTTTACTTGAAACAGGAGGGGAAATTGTTTAGCATAAACTGGTATCAATCACCAAACGGTTTCTGTTCGCTGTTACTAATGTGCAGGCAGCCCGGCAGGGAAGAACGAACAGATGTCTCCCCACTAAAGGGGGAAAGGATCCGTAGACCCCACACATACCAGAGGGACTCCTGCCATCTATAATAATGACTAATATTTTTCCCAGACTAGGACAGAGAAGTCATAACATCTCAATGCCCAAATGATCCTCTGTTATTTTGAGAAGTTTTGTGCCTTTTTTGTATACGGAGATTGCCTTGGGTCTTGGGGGTAGGGATCTCCTCCAGAAAGGACCCTCCATTCAGTAGAGCAGGAGACTCTATTATAATATAAATAAGTAATATTGCCTGGCTAACTATGCTTTCTAGCCTCTGAGTAGGTGTAAACGTTTTAACTGTCTTATTGCATGGTTGTCTCTTATTTTTTTATTAAAGAAACACACCCTTTCTCTTTAAAACAAACTTGTCTGAATGGTTTGCTGTACTTACCTGTTTCGACTTAGGGTTAGCAAATTAAAAGTGAACATTGATTTCAGAGGAATTAAATCAAGTGTACGCAGTTATTATTCAGCAATAGATCATAGGTGTGGAGGCTACTTCTTCTGGTGCTGTAAAACTACTGGTAAGAACAACGTAGGCAATGATCTATAGGACTTTGATGCAAGAAGTATAGCCGTACAAAAGTTTTCCCAGGCTCCCTGATCTTGGCTTGAAAGCTCATGGAGCCACAGTTGTGTATATTCATGATAGATGCTGGAGGATGTTCTTCATTACACTTAAACTGTAAAGCAAACAAGAGTTTCCTGTTATGTCAGTTAGGTCGAAAAAGTACTTACACATGCAAATAAATCTAAAAAAATACCACAGCCTCAAAACTGATCCTCTCTACTTTCCTATTAAAAACACCAGTGTACTTGTTCATAATGAATCAAAATGCATGCTGAGGGTTGGGTGTTCAAAATAAAAAGTGGACATGTTTTCTTCTGCTGAGTTCGGAAATACTCCAAACCATACCTGCCAGGCCGTAGTCCTGTCAGATCTCATAAGCTAAATGAGTTTTGATTAGGTCAATACTTGGTTGGAAAGACATAGCAGGTGCATCAGAAAGGAGACCTTCATCAGTAGATAGCAGACTTGCTTTTGCATAAGCCTTAAACCAGTATTTGAAAGGGCACTATGCCACTGCAAGTCTTCAGGTTGACATAGACAGCTAAGATCTATGTGGCTTTTTAGAGGAGCAAGGGCATTAAAATTGTCATGACTATATTCTGCTGCCTGCCCATCTTAAAGGGATCTATGGACTCGGGTCCTTACCTCAGTCTTTTCTTTCCTAGCATTACTACACAAACTGGCACCAAATTTCTTTGAGATGACTAGATTTCAGTCATAAATGTACTAAGTTTTCTATGCAGTTTTCAGTGGAATGGCTGACCATAAAAAGTGACAACTGATAGCAAGGTTTACACGGGAGAATTGATCTTGCCTAACCGCGACGTAAACAAGGCAAAAACCCAACAGGCTAAAGTATCCAATATTAGAAAGAAATCAAGCCTCAAAGCCTGGGAGGTGTCTTCTTTTCCAGGCATTCTCCTTCTTTTTGGTTATCCAGCACTATTTTCAAATCTCTTCTCTGATGCATACCACAAGAGGCAAAGGAAGTTGATAATTATTCTTATAAAACTGGTAGTGCCTGTGCATATTCTTGTCCACACATAAACGGACCGAAACATTTCAGGCCCAAAGGGCTGTCCAAAAAGTAAGACGTTCTGGTTCCTGCTGAGTCCATGATCAGAGAGGTGTTCAAATACTTGCTCTGAACTCATCCAGGATGAGATCTTTGTATTAATCATCAAATCTTTTCCTTCTTTCAGATATGAACTGATGGATGAGGGTTCTGCATTTGCTGGCCTAGTGACTATGCTCGAAATGGCAATATTATTTTTGGAACACAGAAACTATGTTCCTGCATACAGATAATTGAAGTTTCTACTAAACCAAATATAGAAAACAAGCGTAGAAAACCTCCACAGATCTCAGTCACCGCTGGGTTTCTCTGACTAAGAAATAATCATCTGCGTGAACTCATGACACTTGGGCTATTTTCTAGTAAGAACAGGAGGCAGCACGTGGACAGGTCACTCAACACACAGTGATGAGCAGTGAAATTGGATTTTCATTTTACAAAACACCTGATAGGCTGCATGCCATTTAGGTAACTGTCTACTGTACAGGTACCATTTTATGTTTAATACAAAGATAGGCTGGAGAAACAGAGACCACCTCAGCTGGAAGCTCCAAACAATATCACTGACATGAAGTTTCGTTCGGTGCAGTTTTGCATAGATTTATAGGGTCCCATCACTCTCCCAACCAAGTCCAATGAGCTGGAAACAAGTTACCATCACTTTCAGTCATCTCTGAATGGTAAACAGTTCAAATTACAAATTCTTTGCCACTGAATTGTCTGCTGCTAATTGCTCTTTTGCGTGTCATTATCAGTGAGGATTTATTAAGTATGGAAATACTCTTACATGCCAAAAAGTAAAAATAAAAAGAGAAAAAGCAGACTTAAAGAATGTCTGGCAGACAAGCTCTTTAATTAATCCTGGAACACCATATTGGCTGATGTCTCTCTCAGTGAACATCTCTGGCAGAGAGACTGGTTTTTATAATACTTCAAGCAAAACAAGTAATACATTTGCTTCTACAGCTAGAAAGGTTTTGGCCTTTGCCTCTAGGTTACGAATTTGAAAAGAACATCGATATAGGTGAGAACAGGACTGAACACATCAAGGGAAACATAGAAAATCTTAATGTATCTTAAGAATAAGAACTTCTAATAAAGCACCAATTTAAACGAGAGATAAGCGAAAGCTAGGAGGGGTTTTGAACTGACACTAGGCTTTTAGGAGTAGCTCTAGCTTTTGCCATCTTTACATGATCTGTCTCTTAAACAACCACATGGTTTACACTGCAGGTAAAACATGGGAGACAGGGATGAAGACAATGAATTATCCTATCCAGGATTTTCCTCATGTTTCTGATTAGGAAAAAAAGATGGAAGATGAACAAATAAATTCACAGTGACACCTTCTGCCTACTGTCAAATGGCAATGGAAGTTGAAATATCCTTGAAAAGTCCCACCTGTGGTCACAGTCATTAGATAATATCGATCAGAATATAATCAGACTCAGCAGATAATAAGACTGTATACAGACATGGTAAGGGTCCCAAATCTAGATCCCATATAGTTAATAGATAAACTACTGTTTGTCACTGTGAGACAAAAATCGCAGTTTCTGTATTCCCCTAAGCTATCAAAGAAAATGAAGTGGAAGGAAGATTTGGTATTTTCACTACATTTCTTTAAAGGGAAAACATATAGATTTAGGGTTGTTAAGCAGGTTAATGACGTGTTGCACAAGACTAAAGAATAAATTATTACTGAGAGAGAATGAATAGAATAGAATGCAAATCTGAAATGTATTTTCTTGGGTGGAAAAAAATAGATTTCTTGCTTTAATTTCCTTAGTCACTGCCTTTTTAGCTGTCATTTAGTGGTTCTATGTAGACCTGAAATTGCCTTCCTAATGTACATGAGGAATATCGAAACAGAATTGACCAAGTTTGGCTAAGCATAAGGCTGGTACTAAAAGCTGTAAGTAAGAAGCATTATAAGCTTTCTTTTGCCATTCCTGGCCCAATTCCTCAATGTAAATCTGTTGCCCAAAGGGGAACAACCTACAGAACTAGTGAGAACTTTGTTCTTCCTGCCTGCTCCCATCTATTTTATTTCTTTCTCTGAGGATTAGGAGGGTGACAATTATAGTGAGACATTTTGTATGTGATATAATACCTGTTTACCAGGACCTCTGAGACCAATTCACCGAGAGCAGATGTGGCAACAGAATCCAGTCACTGTTGTACTCACTTATGTTGGATTTGAATTGCTACCCTAGATGCAAAAGAGGCCATGCCCAATCGTGAGCACACTGAGCCTTCTGGATCTTCATACTTGGTTGTATTATTAGCAGCAGAAAGAGACATCACGCTTCAGTACCTTTGCATTTGGCCAAATGAACTCTGAAGACATTCTGGTATACTCTATGTTAGCAAGATTTTTTTGACATAGTTCTGTAGGCATAGGTTTGCTTACTACCGTTAGAGAGAACAGTCTCAGTCTGGGAGCTGTTGTTGTAACTCATGTATGAAATTAAAGTGAAACTTCCAGACTTCTCCCTTTTTGAGGGTTCATTATGAATTCCTCTGAAATATCACTACTGAAGCTCTAGAATGAAGATACCACCACCAGGATGGATTCAATGTCTATTTTCCCTGAAAGATTTCTGCATTCCATTTGTGACTGATTTTGCGATAAGGTAATTCTCTGGAGGGCATAGCTTTAGTTTTCAGATCATTTTTTTGCTTTCTAGACTAGAACAGGAAAAGTATAAACCCTGGCTGATTGGATCGCCTTAGCAGCATATTTCTTCAGGACTTCTGCATCAGAGCAAATTAGATCATTCTGCACTGATGTGATACATAATTCCCGTATCTTCTGTGCCATCAGCTCCTTGGGTTTGGTTTGAAGGGATAAGAATTAAGCTGCAGCGTTTGAGTGAAATTGTTTTTATTATTGGAATCACAAGATTTTTTTACAGGCAAGAGAAAAACTACCACAACTGGCACCCAGTGTGACTCAACCTTACATATTGGGAACCTTAACTGTGTCAGCAGCAATTGGACATGAAGCACATCCATTGCTTTCAGTCTTTATTTTTATGAGGCCCTACTAGCAAAAAGAAACTATTTCCTGTTCGCAATTCAGTGCACACTGGTTTTATCATTTCCTTTAACTATTGCCCTTGTTTAAATCACTGCTTATTCAATAATCGTCCAGCATTTCCTTCCTAAGTGTGTCTTGGTGCATCAGTTGAGCACAGCTAAGTTAAAGACTAGATCTGCTGCTTGAAAATATTCATCGATGGCAAGTAATGCAAAAGTAATGACAGCTGAAACAATAACTGTCTATAAAAATCTGATTTCAGATTGTTGTTAGACTTGTTGATCTTTAGTGAAAAAAGAAATATGAACTTTAATGGAACATCACTTTCACTGCATCTTCCATCATCGTATTATTATAGGTTATGATTGCTACATTTTTCTCCTTCTACTTTAAAAGATAACTCTTTGGAACAAGGAGGGCTGATTGCTCCATTAGTTCTTTATATCAGTCAGCACTTAGGACAACATTAATTTCTTCTGCACTTTGTTTGCATCCCTTAATCACTGGAAATACCCTGTAAAATCTTATACTATTTGATGACCTAACCAGAGAATATTTTTTCCACTGAAGCCCTATTTTGCTCCCATTCCTAGAAGCGCAATCTTATTCTTTAGGCATTTATATTCAGCATAAATTATGATGGCTCTTAAGATGAGACATGTGAATTACAGTAAAAACATTTTAAACATCTTGCATTAGATTTTCATGAGAACTATTGGGAAACAAAACAAATACACATGAGATAGATAGATACCAAATTTGGTGGATTTCAGTTGGAAGTAACTGCCTGTGTACCAAGACTGCAAGGTCTAACAACATGTAACATCGAATTACTAGCTTCCATCTTGAAACATCACCTGATTGTGTTTTCTCAGAAATTTTACTCCCCGATGGGAAAAAGGATGAAAAGCTGGGGCTTACTTGATCCCATATGCCACCAACCGTATGTGCCAAAAGAGAGACAGCTTGAGTAAAAGATCTTGTCAAAATAGAAAGTATCACTAAGGAGGCAACACTGAAGGACTGAGCAATTCATATCAGTTTGTTAAAAGCTGTGGTGTATATTCAGCCAGTACTCCTTTTCTCTGATTAGTCAGCTTTTTCATATTAAAAAACTATGACTATAAATAATTCTATAGTTTACTAATGTTGAATGTTACTGAGCTTATGTCCATAAAGGAATTATTCTAGAATAAGACCTGTACAAATTTAAAGAATGATAGCTGTCATCAAATAACTTTCTTAGAAGACTATTATTTTACATTAAGAGTACCCACATTCTAAGCTTTCTGCAAATATTCTAAAAGACATATGCTGGGGAACACCTCCATGTATAAACCTTCTTTTTCAGAAGTAGACGCTGTTCTTACTTTCTTGTTGCTCTTATTCTATATTCTGCACACATGAAGAAGGATGCTGAATTGGTGCTTGACATAAAGATTACTTTAACAACAATGACATTAAAAGGGGTGAGGGTGGCAGGGAATAAAGTACTTACCAGAAATGACAGTGAAAGAACACAGTATTTAACAATGAGAATCTATAACTTCTTGGGGTACCTAAGTGGTTTCTGGATGAATATAGGATTGCTTATGTGACTGAAGTATTAATAATAGAGATATATTACTGTAGAGAAATCTAGGAAAAAAATATGCCCCCTTTTTTTTTCCTGCTATAAAACTTAAAGCCTCAGCGCTTTCACTGGCTCCAAAAAATTATTTCATGATGAAGGTCCACAGTAAAGCTCAAAAGGAAGAGAAAGAATTCCTAATTCGGTAGCCCTAGCTGCATATATAAACAAAAAATGTCATTTGATAACATATGTGACCCCAAGTGGCAGTTTCTTTTCAACAGATGTAATTTAATCTTTGAGCAGCAGGTACAAAAGTTATCTCGAGGCAGAAGCTACAAAGAGAGCAAATTTATCGGAGACATTTTACTTGGTGGGAAATGTAGGAATAATTGTGACATGCAGCTCTTTTTTCTTCTGTCTTCCAACAGTGGATCATACGTGACCCAATGCTTTATCTTGAATGAGATATATATGTATATATATATATATATATATATTTCTGTCCCCCACCCCCAGAAAACAGATTTTCATTCCAGTTGTTTCTAATCACTCAAAGGAACACATTTGTTCTGAATTACCTATCTGGACATCCAGGTTTTTGCTAATAAAAGAGAATCAAATGGATTTAACGCTGTATTCGATCAGTTCCCACGGTTCTAGAAATGTATTCACTATCCCAGCCTCTGCTTGGTTTTGCAAATGTGTCAGGCTTTTATCCTGCCAGATGCTGAAAATGGCATTTAAGTTGTACAGTGCTAACTTGAGCTTAGAACTTTGATGAACTGGGCCTTCATTAAGGAAACTGAAAAATGCCTTTTTTTTCCTGAGCCTCAGACCTTATATAGCAAGCAGTGATACAGATTTCCTTCCTGCTTGATACATGTGCAATACACAATAACATCTTTCTCCAGCAAAGTATGTAAACGCATGCTTAACATGAAGCCATGAGAATACTCTGACTGGTTTAAAATTAGGCAATGTGCTTAAGTGCTTTGTTGTATTTCAGCCAGCCTTGAATCAACCAAGATGGCTTACACAGTCCAACCATGTTCCATCATTCACTACTCTTCCAGAAGTCTGAAATACCATGGACCACTGCCAGTCTCCTTTGACTGCCCTGCAGGTACTGCACTACTGCACTACTAGATGAGTCAGGTCAAGGAAATGTAATTTTGGAGTTGGCCTCTTGAAACAAAAACTCTTTGCATCAGTTTGTGGACAAATAGTTCTGAACAGAAAAAATTACTCCTGTTTGTATTCCTGCCCTTCTAGTAATGTCGTGGTCCTGAACATTGACTAAAATGGGATATTTCCATTGCAATAAAATAGCTGTATTTACAAGCTGACCTTGAAGCATGTACAAACTATTTCTCCAAGATAGTATCACAGTTTCTCAGCTATATGCCTCAGACTATACACACTGCTAAGGGATAATGAAAATTCTCTTTCAGCCTCAGCTGCTGACGCTGTGCAAATTTAACATAATACAAATCTCACGCTGTTCTTGGCCCTCGCTGCGTTCCCAGAATGACCCTGTTAACACCACATAGAAAAGCAGAGCAGACAAAAAAGCAACGAATGGAAGCAACACAAGAAAAGGGCCCGAGAGCAGTGAGCCTCTGGTTTATTCACAACAGGAAAGATGGAATGGAGAGCATCCTGTATCTCAAAAGGACAACAAACTTGGCCCCACACAAGTCTGGCCGGTTACAGTAGGTGCTTCTCCACCTGTTTCTCTGCTCCTTGGCAGCACAGGTATTGAGGGAGAGCTGAGGGATGCTAGTTCTTGGTCTCACCGTGGTTCTGTCTGGGCAGCACACTTTGATGACCTCCCGATGGAGGGTAAGGCTGCAAAACTGCGTCTTCCTTCTGTCCATGCTCATTGCGGCTGCAGACAGTGCCACTATTCACAGCAGGACAAAGTGACTGCAAAATGCCATCAGATCAGCTTTTTCACACTGAGTACACGCCAGTGTAAATGACAACATCAGGTACAAGAAAACAAAGAAACAAGCTTATTTCTTTCTATTGCTAGAGAAAGCACTACCTCCAGAAACACTGCAGGAATAGACTTTGAGGACATTCTTACTGAGAGACAAAATCATCTTTATCTTGTGATATGTGAGCAGACAATTGTCTCTCTGTATCTTATCCTTCCAAATGACATTGCTTCAATATATTTGTTCCAGGCTCTCTGAAGCACTGGCTAGCAACGCAAAAATCTTACAAAAAAGACTAATTTTGGCCTCTACAAGATGATAACAGAACAAATCCCTGATCTGGTACCATTATAGCTGAATACAGAGGTAAAATTATGCCCTTAAACTGGCAGTACCACAAAAATGGTAAAAAAATTAAAAATCATATAGGTCACCTTGACTGTGACAGGCAGGAGATGTTGTTTCTAACATAAGTAATAGGACTCAACATTTCAAAGCATGAAAGGATCAAGAAGTTTTGGAGAACTGTTTTTGGTTTGGAAATGACATTCCTCTGTATCAGACTGTGGCAGCGTGGCTTGACATTTGTGATAGAAGTTATTAAAAAATGCCATTTCTCTCAGTGAGAGCTACTGGCGTCATTAACCCCCCCGAGAGATAATGAAACAACAGGAGGCATTTCTTAAGATTGTTTTGAAATTTAAACATACTCTTTTTGATACATGTTTTTCTTACTGGCATGTAACGATTTCAAAAGTATTATAACTAATTGCAGATGTTTTCTTTTAAGAGCTTCTTCCCGCTTGAATAATGCACATGAGATATATGAGATTCTTGGCTGGTATTTTTGCTTCTTTTGATACCTTGTTTTGTATTTGCCATTCATATACATAAATTCACAAATGAGCCACCATTACTGGCAGTGCTACTCAATTTTGTACATCTTCATTATCAAGAGAAGAGAAACTGTACATACCCAGAGGGTTTAAAAATTCTAATGGTGGCTCTGACAAGTTCAGACATACACTGTCTCGTGTATCTCCTAAACTTAGACTATAACTTACTATTATAATTCACGGCTACTAATTCCAGTATGATATGAATAGCCTAATAATATGTATTTAAACAACTGTCACACTTACAACTCTCTGCTAACTGATTTTAGCACACAAACATGTAGTTAATGAATTATATCACACAGCAAAATTATGTCGAAAGACATTAGGCCCCACGGTTCAATAGGTTACGGTGAGAATATTGGCAACATAAATTCTTGTTTCTGTTCAAATGGTTGTTAACACCCACAAAGCCCTTCAGTGCAGAGCAGAAGAGACCAGTCATTGTCTCATCTTTGGTACCACTACCTGTGTGCAGGATAGCCAGAAAACGGAAAGACCCCAGAGACCCCAGCCCCTTCAGCAGCCTTGCCTCCAGGATAAAGTGGAAATGGTCGTGGCACAAATGAGCCAGGCTGAGTTTAACTAAGCTTGGGTAAAACTCTAATGAGGACAAGGACGTATGTAGCTTTCTCTCACATTAGCAGATTCATATGTTCTGGGGGTTGGATCTTGATTTCTGTCCTTTTAAAAGTTTCAATTCAAAGCACCCACAGATTTTTAAGGGAGAAGTGGCAGTTTTATCAGTGCAACTGGAAAAAGCAATCTTACAGCAGTTTTCCAGTCTGTTACCATGCTACGACCTTGTTCTCTTTGCAAAAATAAGTACCAAAAGGAAACGACACAGACAGGCTTTAATCAGTACTTGAACTTAGTACTCCTCTGACAAGATTTTGTGGATAATAACGACTTACTATGTGTTAAATATACTTCAGTTCACTAAAAAAAAAAATCAAAGAACTTTTGAATTGATCAAACACAGACCTTCTCAGTCCTAGAAGTGACTCTAATAAAGACCTGCAAGTGTGTGCTCCTGCTCAGGAGGACCTCAATGGTACAGGTATTACATGTCAGGTTTAAGAACCGCAGTCAACTACGTAGGGATGCCTGGAAAGTTTCTCCTGCAGAGTGTATGGAAGTCAGGGGATGTTTTTAGATTCTTCTGCTGTGAGAATGTGGATGGCAGAGTGTACTGAGTCATTACTATTAATTTATGTCTCAAATAGCCTATTTAAAAGTAAAGAATAAATCATATATTAACGGCCATTCAGCTCCAGCACGCAAGTTAAAGACTAATACAGCCCTTCAGTAAAATGTCCATAAAACGTCCACAGAGTATAAAAAAGATCAAAACATGACTCAGTTTCTGGCAGCCAACAGAGACGCATCTTGACAGGCAGCAGACTAGGTTCGTTGTTCAAGTGATGGTAGGCTGGCAACGAGCATCATCTGTTCCAAGAGGAGAGTCACTGAGTCACTTTACCTTGGAACATCCCGTGGATGAGTCAGTTTTGCTCCAAGGAATCAGACTCTGCAAAGTTACACTCTATTCCACAGTTTTGTTTAATCCAATTTGGTTTCAGCCCTCTCTGTTCACCTTGATTCGTGGAAGAATAATTACATTTGTATTTTTTATCTTTGCTCTCACTGACAGTCCCATAAATGAGGGAGGGAGATAGCACATTCTATTGGCCTGAAATGAAGCACTCTCAAGCAGTAAGGAACAAACCAACAGTAGTGCTTTAAAATGTTATGAAATGAAACATTAGCCCTTATGTCTGCTTTGACAAACATTGACTCGTATTGTAATTAGCCAATGTACTAATACTGAAATTCCTAAATTACTGGTATGGTCAAGGCTTTCCTGAAACGTGGGATCTAGGATAAACAAAATCCATAGCACAGCTATCTCTGGTTCTAATAAGCCTAAATAGTCCAAACACTTAAAGTAATTTGTATTTTTATGACTTCTGAAATACAAAGAGTTTTGTTCAGTATCAGAAGTTCCAATTAAACAAGCGCTTTTAAGTTTACTGGAGACAAGCGTCTCTAGTACAAGCATTGCTGAGATCATTAGATGAAGAAAGCTGGGTGTGCTGACATAAAGGGAAACATAATTGGCTCTGAGGGAATTACAAATTTACAGTGGTGATAAGGAATGAAAATGCAAATGGTCAAGCAAAAAGAAAAACAACCCGGACTGATTTTCAGAAGAGGTCTTAAGGAAGAAAAACATCTTTTGTTCTGTAAACCTGAGTTCATTTGGCATGAAAATAATACAATAATAAAAATCTTTGAATCTAAATTTCTGGCTTACATTTCAAATCAGATTTAGTTTGAAAGATTAATTTTATCTTTTATTTTTGGGTGGCTTTGGTATGTATTTGAAAAGTTTTGACCACAGACACTGCAAAAAGCTGTGCTGTGTTTAGCAACCATAAGGGAGATTTCTTCTAGCATTGTTGTGTTTTGGGTTTTTTTCTCTTTTGATTAAAAGACTGTTAATTTTTTTTTCAGCAAGATTCTATGTTTCCTGAAACTTAATCCTATGATGAGGGTGCTATTGGAGGTCTGTTCTTTTAAAGAGCCAATTTCAGCCCATTTGACAGTTGCTTCAGTCCATTACTTAACCAGATGCATATTTTATTTTCAGCACTGTTTTCTTCATCTTTTTCTTTTTAAAGCTGATGGAATCAGACACCCAAACACTTCGCTTTACAGAAGCAGATTATCTTTGTTAGGAAGGAAAGCCCCGGCAGTTCACAGCTGTAGATATTATTTACTCTTCTTGGTAAATGTGTAGAAATCTCTCCTAAATGAGACCAACGGTATCTTCTATTGTCCAGAAATGAAACAGTCTTAAGCAAGAATCAGCACAGTAGCACCAACTGCTTTTGGAAAGATGCTTTGGGATTCTTACTTAACTTGCATGTGAAGAAATTTTCAGCTTTAGGAAGAAAGAAAAACTTAACTAAAACTTTAGCTTCTGAGGTGAACAGCAGCTGATGATTTATTTAGTTCCAAATGTGCCCTACTTTGGAGATTGCTATCATTTGCTATGGAATATCATCTAACTTTAAAAATAAGGAAAACAGAAAATAAGAAGGAAAATACCCCTACCCTTAAGAGAGCACTGTTATGATTAAGATTCCAAAGCCACATTTTTAGGTCTACAGTTAACCCATCTTCACCTCTTGGAACATACCATTTTATACAATGCAATACAATGATAATCTTACTGCCTTGAAAGACAGATTTACCCATGTGGCTGTTCTAGTGTAGGTTATGCTGCTTTTTCAATTTGTTTGCTTTCAGTTAAAGATTGCCATACCATTCCTTTTTGTTTCTTTCATATTTAAATCTAGATCACTTCTTTGACACCATTTGTGGTTTGTTAATATAATCAGCCAATACATTTGTAAAGACTTTCTTTCCAGGCATCTTTTTAAAAATTCAAAGTTCAGATGTACAAAGTCAGTCACGTATCTAAGTGATAAACCACAACTGTAAGGTTCTCTGGCTCAAATTATCTGCTTGCAGCAGTGAGCAGCTTCTGACTTAGAGCAGAAATTTTCCTTTTATTTCCCCATAACCAGCTGTAAAAAATGATAACCAGCTTTAAACTCGTCATCCTAAAGGACTCCCTTGAAGATGAGCAAAGCTGTGTGGTACGGCTCTTTCCATGCTGACAGATGAAGATGCAGCACATTCCTGATGTCCTCTGCCGATCAGTGGGCTCGCAACTCCCATGTGAAGTGAAAGGGCAAATTGGTGAGGGTTCAAATTCTAATGCTGTGACTGCATCTCTAAACTAGCTCTGCTCTTCTCTCATCTTCAGCATTTGGGGAATATATTTGCAAGTGTAAAGCAAGATAAATCCTTTCAGGTTCCAGCATTTAATTAAGCTTTCAGCTATCTTTCTGAATGAACCAAGAGCATCTAATATGCGTGTCTACAGGGAACAGATCAGGAGTACCACTCCATCTGTGAAGCTGTTTGCTATCAGCTGGAAAAAATCTCTTCTCAATTAGCCTCTCTCTGTGTCTTAACTTCCTCTGGAACATTGCATCTACTATAGCTGAATCCCAATTGTAATAAATGTGCTTGAATAAAAAACATACTTTGACTTCCTCTGTGATGGCCTGAGTTTCTGCTAGTAACAGGAGTGGCAGGGTAAGCTGGCGGAGGTATAGAAACCAGCACGGGAAGGATGATTTTAATTGATTTTAAAATAACTTTAAAAGTGTTCAAGGTTGTACAACAGACCTGTTAACAGTTATAACTGTTATGTGATTGTTCTGATTTTTTTTTCTCTCATACACTCTCTTATTATAAGTAAATGTATGTAGGATTCCCAAAGTGGGAAGTAGCTTGGTTTAGTATCTAATTGGAAACAGTAATGATTTAAAAAGTTAAATCCCAACTTGAATGCATCTGCTTACAGGGACCACTGGCGATACTTTACTTCACAACAGCAATCAACATGAAGACCTTGGCTACCACAGAGAATTTTCTCTCGTCTGGTTGGTCTAACATGCTTATCCAGTAGAATGCATCATGGTAACCATGTGGGCAGAACATTTTTGGAACAGATGATCTTTTACCACCCCATAACAACCCGATTCCCATTTAGTACCAAAGTCTTGAATGTAAATAAAGACCAGGTTAGAACAGTCTTTTCCTGCAGTATGTGAGAACTGATAACATGACACTGACATCTCAGAAACAAATTGTTCCTGGGAACTGTAAGATGCTCAAAAGTCACAGTCACCAAAATGATTTAGAATAGCACTAACATTCACATGGCAAAATAGGAATCAATGTGCCAAATGTCAAACATTTGTACTTCAACTTGTTATGTCTCAGTACTCGAAAGACGAGCTACACAGTTTTTCTGTGTGGTATAATATCATCACAACTCAGACCTCATAAACCATTTTCAGCTGTCACAACCAAGTCAAGGCTGAGTCTACCTTCATCTGTATTGTTCCAGATGGCTTCCTTGAATATCCAACACAAGCATCCAAGCAAAATGAAGTAAAGAATTTCCCTCTGTAAAGCTAACTTCTAAACTAAGCATTCCTAAATCAAAGGAGTGAATGGTCTATTTGAAAATCAGTCAGCATTGGGCCAGCTCTCTGACTGCTTCCCCTCACTGCAGTTCCTCTACTCAAACTGATGTTCCTCCATTTCTCCTCGGGACAAGCCCCCCCCCCCCAAATACTCCCATCTTCCTTACTCCAGCCCTACATCACACCACCCCACCGCAATGCCACTAATCCACCACCACGGTGCCCACCTCCTTCTTATCCCATCCATAACTTACCACTGAGCTGCCCTGGGAATGAGACCAGTACGTATTAAGCTCTCTCTCCAGCACTGCTGCCAGGCAATTAACAGCATGAGTATCATCCAACATAGCTGCTTGTACACTGTGGCTGGGTGACAGGCCATGGCAGTGACAGACGATTTCTCTCTATCAACTGAGTAAAGAGCACATGCTTTTTATCAGCTGCTGCGCAAAGCTGCCTGCAAGCTGCATGTAATATATGTCTATTTTAAAGAAAATTTTAGTTCAAGTCTTCTTTTTTTAATAAGCCTAAAGGGATCAAAAAGTGCTTCTTTAGGAGTTTTGCTGTACACACACGTAACTGAGAAGGATTAAGGCTATTTAACATTCTCGTATTTTAGTATGAAGTTTAAGGAAGATGTAACATACGGAAATATTCCCCAGTTCTCCTACTGCTCTGTATCATCTACCCATACATAAGAGAGATCACTGGTTAGGCCCCTAAAAGTAATGAGATTGACATGAACAGCAATGAGGTATGCAAAAAAAAAAAAAAAAAAAATTATCTGAAAGGTTCCCTTTGGTTTCCAAGACCTCTGAAAGCAGCCACATCGCACTTTCAAGCTGCTTTCTGCAAACCACGACCGATGGAAGCATGCCTTTATTCACCAGGAAAATTAATTTTCACATTTCCACTTTTGGCTTCCATCAGACATTTTTCAGAGCACGGGAGCCATTGCACTTGTATGAGAGGGCCTAGAACAGAAGTTGCAGCCCCTGTAACACCAGGGTATGTCCTGTTTTTGTAACAAGGTGAAAAAGCACGGTATCCGGCGCCCGGTGAACCCTTTCGATGTGGACAGCGCCTGGCTTGGGGGAGAAGTATATGTACAACTGCGTTTCAGCCGGCTCTCCCTCAAGGTGGACCGGGCCCGGCCCTCAGGCCCACCACCCCACCTCCGGCCCGCGCTCCGGCCTGCCACCCAAACGAGGCTCCGCATCCCAGCAGGCAACGCGCCGCGGAGGCCCCGCCTTTCCCCTAAACTACACGTCCCGACGTGCACCGCCTATAGACCCCGTTGCGACGTGGGCGCGATGCACGCTGGGAAACGTAGTCCTGCTCAGCCTCGCCGCCTCCTCCCACCGCTCTCCAACGGCGGCCTAAACTTCCCGCCCAGGCTCTGCGCCACGTACGCTCTGGCGTCACACGGCGGCGGGCACCTCCCGCCCGCTGGCGGAGCCAATCAGAAGCGCCGGCAGCGCGTAAGAGGCGGGAGGGCTGTTTGCGGAGGAGGGTGGGGGCCTATCTCGACCTTTGACCTGGCGCCGAGCGCGAGCGGCTGCCCGCCTGCCCCACCCCCGCCGTGTCAGCCGCAGCCGCAGGAGGCGGCGGAGCGCCCGCCTCCCCCCGCCGCGCTCGCCCCCGCCGCCGGCCCCGGCCCCGCCGAGCGCCGTCCACCAGCAACGGGCCAAG
>JANZLQ010000065.1:1544344-1554375 GCA_026212715.1 Elanus axillaris
GGGGGGAAGATGGGATTAAAGTACTTTCAGCAGTTCCTCCCTTGTGATACTGTAGTTTCTCTGCATTTACTATGGTGAGTTCTCTGGGCAGTAGTTCAAAATAGGGAACCCTGCTTGATGCTGTGAGTCATTGTTGAGAACAGGATGATGCACATATCGGCTGTTGTGTGGCTGATCCAGTTCAGCAGCTTTAAAGAGTTTTGGATGCTGCGGTAATACACTGCTGCACATCATGCTATACTGCTGATTTGAATCTTCCCCCCCCCCTTGTGAATTTTAACTTTTCCCTTTTAACTTTTTTTAACTTTTCTGAGTAAATGTGCTTATTTGATAGCTGTTAGCATATGCCAGGTTGAGGCTATAATTGATTATGAGTTGGTGTCCCCCTTCCTAATAAGGAGCTACACTATGAGCACCTTTATTTTCAAATGTATGTAACTTAAAGGAGACAGTGTTGTAGTTGCTGTTCATTTCTGTAGGCAGCTGGGTGAGCTTCTGACTTTAAGAGAAACTGTACACAATTTATTGGCTAGTGAAGTGGAAAATATCAAAGAGCACTTAAAACAATACCTGAAACTGTCTTCAAATGTGTAAAATACATGCGTAAGTGCAAAAGCTTTGCATTCAGAACTGATTTAATAAAAGAAGGTTATAGTTTACTTTTGACTTCTGATAAGCTTAGTAAGGTCTGTAATTGGTAAGTACTGATTTTTAAAGGCCAGAAGAGTTTGAGGCAGTCTTTTTAAAAATTTACTTCATAATTGGTATGTCAGCTTTATTCAGCCTATTGGTTCAATAAATAGGACGAAACACTAATTCAGGTAAAATCTGGTTTAACACTTTCTAGAAACTGTAATTTCAAGTGTTTATGTGAATGACTTTGTCATTTTGGTGGTTTGGTCATATTTAAAACAGCAAAAAAAAAAAGTATTTCCTATACTTAATTGAGATGAATCTACCAGCTTTCGCTGTGATTATTTTAGTTACTCATAGGTTACACTTGAAAAATAAACATATTTAAATCGGAAGAATTTAGTAGTTGTTCAATAGTTCATGTTTTAAAAAAAATCCTTCCCATCATTTCAGACGTTTTCACTTAGGGACAACTGTTTTTTGGTGGAGGTCTGCTTCTGGTCTGTCAAAGTCGATGTATGAAAGGTGTCAGCTGCAGCTCTCTAGGGTGTGGAAGATCTTTTTTCATAGAGCTGCACAAATCATTGCAAACTGCAGAAAGCAGAAGTGACCTTTCTAGCAGTAAAAGGAGGGATGATGTTGCCACCTGGAATCTCACCAGCCAGACAGCAAAGTTTTTCACTGCTGATCAAAAGCAAACTTTCAGGATTGCTACTCTGAAGGTATATTGTTACTCAGTTTGGTATGAATACGCTTCTGTAATTGTACATGTGCTTGTTCCTGCTTCCTAGTGCTTCTGTTTACAGTACTTCTGTCGAGCCATGCAGTGTTACAGGTGTGAGATGGTTTCTACAGATTCTGCACTTGCACCTTTGTATACCATAGTCTGCTGACTGAAATGCACAGGGAATTTCTCTGGACTACTGTGGACAGTCATCATACCTTGGAATTGTGATTGTTTCTCTTCTAGGTGATTTGTGCTTGTTTTGTTTGCAAAACAGTTTACTAAGCAGCAAGGGTAGATGAGTGCAACAGTGCTGTTGTGAGTAGCTGCTGACTGACAGTGGTGTGTATTTGAAGAAAAACTAGTGATGTGTCAATGAAACCCTGTGAAGGGAAAGCTTGGCTGAAGAGTGAAATACAGTTGTGGAGAAAGCTGTGAGTTTTCTGAGCAACGGGAGAAAATGTTTCAACATTTAGGAGTGTAGTCAGGGATGGCTTGGTGTATTTGAGTCTGGGAGATAATGCTTGGTAATAATCTGTGTGTTGGCAAACGCTTGTATACAAATTTATCAGGAATTTATCTGTTGGAGGAAAAAGGTCTTTACCAGTATAAGGGTCCAGAAGTGATTTTAATAAGATCACAGTATTAACTAAACATGACTGAAGCAGTAAAATGACCAGATTAGATTGTGGATATGGTCCTCTAAACCCCTACTCTCCGGGGTTTAGTAGCTGTGGAGATGGTTTGATGGAATCTAAAGATTCCAGTGCAGTAGTACCCTTTTCCTAAATTAAAGGGCAGTGCCAGGTTAGGGCCTGAGGTTTGGCTGCTTTTAACAAAGGGTGCTCTGTCAGATGTTCATTTCTGCAGGAGTAGGTGTACCTGCTGAAGCAAGTGAGAAAGCTTTCCATTATTACATCTTTGTTTCTGTGCACTTAAAGGGCTTCTTTTTATGCCTTTCATCAGATACCAGTGAGTATCTCAATTAACAGTTCTCTTGAGACTATCTGTATGCTGTATCTTCTAGAAAGGTTGCACCAAAGTTTTTCTGTATTTATAATTAAGATATCTGTGTATCTTTGTAAAATACTCTGTAAAATGAGTAAACTGCAATCTTCCTGAATTTGTGGCATTGGGGGGGATCATAATGCATCAATTTCAGATGTCTGTGGCCAATTAGGTCTAATGTCAAATTAGTTCCAAGTTTTGTGCATTAACAAAACTTGAGTTAGTTGTATGTGATATTTCAGTGCATGGTTTTGGTAAATATATTCTGCCTTTGGCACTTTGGGTTTTTTTTGTTTTGTTTGGTTGGATTTTGTGTTTGTGTTTTTGTTTGGATTTTTTTTTAATTCCCAAATTGCCAGTATTTTCAGCAACTTTCACCACACAAGCAGGGTGATGGTGGGTAAGGAGAGAAGGAAACCAAGCAGGTTACAGTTTGTGAAGGAAGGCATGGAAAGTGGTTGGTGTGATTGTCTTGGGAATTGCGTATTCCTGGGTGTTAATCTAAGTGCTGTGCTTCGAGTGCAGGCACTGTTCTGAGTTCATAGGGGTAAGGCATTATGAGCATGGCCATTGAAAGAGAAGCTCCTAAGTTTGCCTAACATGGTGACAGACCACTAGTGCCAAAACTTTGCACCTTACTGTGGTTACTGTCGTATTGGAAGTCACGCTTAGTGCTTGAATGTAAGGGCTTGCTTTACGTAATAGATAAATCTCCTTTATCCATATCCTTCTTCTGTCTTTACTTCTTGCTTGCTGCCTTCTGCTTCTGTTGGGGTGTTTATGATAATTAGCTCTTTCTGCTGTGAATTCATGGACCTGGGAGAGAAGGGTAGCAGCAGTGGGGTACATAAAACAGGTTTTGGGATGGAAGATATATTTTGGTTTT
Source organism: Elanus axillaris (assembly GCA_026212715.1). NCBI lineage: Eukaryota > Metazoa > Chordata > Aves > Accipitriformes > Accipitridae > Elanus > Elanus axillaris. The sequence goes on from JANZLQ010000065.1 coordinate 1,547,596, forward strand.
GGCCTACCATAAAAGCTGTGTCCACTAGCTGTCTGAGGGTGAAGGCCATAGATCGCAGCCCTTTGAGTCCAGCTGGAATTACTGGCTTGCAGTCTTCTGAATCTGAGCCTCGTCCTCCAGTCTAATTCCCTCCAATAATTGCATGTAACAGTTTAGTTTGAGCTGTTGGAATGTTGTTGGGCTTTTTTGTTTTGTTGTTTTTTTCCAAGCGTGGAGAAAGTGGGTGACCAGATGCGGTGGAACTATGTTTTTTGAGGGTCTACAGTTGTCCTATGGTGTGAGCTGTATGGTGGAGAGGGATGACTTTGGAATGACTGAGAGGACTTCTAAGGCAGGAAGCGTGAAAGGTGTCAGGAACTCTGAGTGTGTTTTGGAGCCTTTATACCAGAAGAAATGGAAAACTTGGTGCTCTGAGACTGAAGCGAAGTCTGAGTTTCAGAGGCACTTGGAAAAGGGGTTTTGGATTCACCCTGTAGGTGCTTCTAAATTGTTTGACCAGACTGTTCTTCTTGTTCCACCATGCACACTCAAAAGGACAATTGCTCTGACCAGAAGTGGGGATTGTTAAAGTGGCTTGTTCAAAATGAATAAACTCATTGTCAAGTTTGACTATACATTGAGGAGTTAATTCAATATGGTCCAATGTGCCAAGTCACAATAGAACAAATAGTGAGATAATACAAAGCATGTACAGGTCAACAAGTAAAATTAATAAGAGGTAACATTTCCTTGTTAACAGCACTTTGGAATTAAGCTACGCATCTTTAGATCTCCACTGCTAAAGCAATGTAGGAATTTGTCTTTTTTTTTCCTCAGCAGTACCAGCAAGATAGTAAACCTATGGAGTTGTCTTCTTGCAATTTGTGGCAAATATAGTACTAAGTTCCTAAACTAACTTCCTTCATTCAGTGCCTTTATGTTGAATGCCATAGCCTTGAGCCTTTCCTTCCGAGTAGTGAACTGTGTGACCTGTGTGTTCCCTTGCAGCTGCCTGGCTGACAGTTTTATTAGGTAGCAGTGATCCCAGGGTCCAGCTGTGTTCCTGGAGAGTTAGACTGAAACTCCAGAGCCATTTCCAGTCAAACAAGAAAAACCATTGCACTTGTCATCTTGTACATTGTGTGCTTCTCTCTCTCAATATATATAAATGAAGAAAGGAACTCTCTTGTAGACTGTAAAGACTCAAGAGTGATTTTTCTGGCTTAAAGCACTTGTGAGTTTCCATAATACAATAAAGTGGGAATTAGATGATTTAAGTACTAAGTGTAAAGTAAGTTTTTGCCCAAGTAGCATAACTTAATTTGGATTTTGGAATATCTACTTTCAGATTAATAATCTTCTTTGAGAGTTTAGTATCTTGCTAGCTTGGACAGAATTTCTGCTTGCCTATAGATGATTTCTGCCTTCCCCCTCTAGTTCTGTGCAGTTGATTTAATGCCTGTGCTTTTTTAAGGCGAAACTTGCTCTTAATTCAGAAGAATTTTCAAAATCTTATGAAAGAAAGCAAAAACATTTTTTCCCCCCATTGTAATCACTAAGGTCTGAAGGGAATTACTTTTCATCCAGATAGTTTCTTTCCAGTAATCTGGTACAGTTAGAATATGATGTATTGAATTTATTAATTTTACTAGAATACATACTGATATTTGTTAATCAGGGTTTAGCTCTGTACCATGATCGGCAACTCCATTATTACTTTGTACAATCAAATGTATGAAGCTGGAATTTCTCTTCCCACCTTTTTTCTTGTGTCTTGATCTTGTTTTGTTTTGGTAATGTACTTTGAAAGGCTAGTTTTGGGGAGGGGGGGAAGTACCCTTGTTAATCAAACTAACTTGTGGCTGAGCTGTTTTAAAACTTTAATTGCTATTTGTTTCAAATCAAGGAAAATTCAGGTCCAAATTGATATATTGCAACTTTTCAAATATTACTATTTTTTCCTAAGCGTGGGAAAACAGTCCATCTTTGGACAGCATACTCCTTTGCACTTGACAAAGAATTAAACTAGGCATATACTTCTAGTTGAAAGGGGTTTTTTATTGTTAATTATGTTAATCTATTTTACAAAGAATTTCATCATCTGCTTGTAAAACATCTGCATATTTCTGATGTTTTAGTAAGGTTGTGACCATGTGGTCCTAAATCATTGCAGTCTCAAAAGTCTAACATGCTTAGGGTGGATAGTGGCATACATTTGAAGATTTAAACTTTTCTTTCTTGATCTTGGTCTTGTTTTGGTAACAAGTTAGTTTGTTCATTTTTCCTCTAGGGTTTCAGTTTGACTTCAGCTCTCCAAAATCAGTGTTTACTAACCCTATAGACATCATCTTGGTCTCGGCTTTGCTAGAATCATGTTTAATGAAAAGCAGGTGTATATACACTATTAAAGTTCAGTGTGGAAAAAATAAAGTTTATATGGAGGCATTACATTCTAGTGTAGTCGTAGTATCAGTTGGTAATTGGCTTTAAGATGCTCCTTTTCCTGCATTTTTTCATACATTGATTTCCACATATATCAGTTTTATAGTTCTGATTTATAGAGAGATTGCGTACATAGTGTACAATAGGGCAGATACAAAATTTGGACCCTCCCTTTTAAGCCACAGAAACATCCATGATTTCTGATCTGTAATGCTTGGCTCTGTTGGTTGCAGTAGCAGATATGGCCTTTTAGCTCAGTGCTTGAAACCACTTCCAATGCTGTCTGTCCTCACAGCACAGATGTGATGGAACCATTGCATGGGCTCATGTTGACTTCTGTACTGCAAGTTGGGCTCTGACTTTAGCAAAAAGAGGAACAAAACTTAAGCTTTTGAAAAATATTTCCTAAAAAATAACAACTTTACGCATGTCTTTCCACTCCTCAAAATCTTAACCAGATTGTTTTGATACAAAGGGCTCACTTAAAATCCTCACACTTTACTGCTCATCGAAGATCACAGTGAGAACACGCACGTAAAATCTCTTGAAAATCTTCTGTGCTTTCTCACTGTGGCTGAAGTTGAATTTGATGGTGATGTGTGTAACTTGAAGTGTGTTTCATAGGAGGAGAAGCATTGAGGTGCTGTTGAGAATCAGGCTTTAGGATTTCCTTGGTGGGACATCTGGAGCAGCTGCAAAACAACTAGGGAGATGGTCTGTGCCCAGGAGCAAGTCAGAATGCTACTCATTATCCCTTTGTCTCAGATGGAAGAGAAAATAAATAGTTTTCTGGAGATATACCTGTGTTTCTCCTAATTCTGCTGGTGGGCTATGCTTCCAGTTCACAATTCCCACATTTTCTGTAGATGGTCCTCACTACTGCTGTCACCATTCTGGCCTCAAGCTGTTGCTTTTTCTCTGATGTGACTTGCAGACAGCAACTTGTCCTCCTGCCCTCGCTTCTATCAAGGCCAGCGCAGAACCTAAGTTTGATCGAACTTAGCTTCATGTCACATCTCACCCCTAGTGTTGATGTCTTATTAGTAAGCATGCTTTCTTGATTGAATAGTAATATTATGGATGTCACCATAGAGAATTAAAGAGAGAAGAGCTGGCAAGATCAACATACAGAGAACAAGCTTACAAAACAAGGGAGCTATGTCTTTCAGAGTAGTTACTGTACGCGTAGGTTAACCGTACTGTTTTTTGATGGAACGTGGTGGGAATGCCTATACCACAACTTGTAACACTTTTTTTTTCAGAATTTGATGTGGTGGTTGTTAATGCAGTATGTTTGAGGGAGTTGAATTAGATAAAAATACTTGGTAATTTAATGTCTTTCAAAATTAATTTCCCATTTCTGATATGCTTTGTCTGAAGGCAGGTGTTTTAAAAACAGGGAGAAACTAGATAAGCAAATTTGGAGTGAGAAGTGGGAGGGGTAGTAGGAGAAAGAGTAAGTTCTTGGGTGTTCTTATGGAGGTTTTTCACAGGTGAATGGAAGGAAGTAGAGACAATATAAGGTTCTGGTTTTGCTTAATTTCCTTTTTGGAACAGAATATTAACAATGGAGAGATGCTGAAATTTGGTGATAGGGTGAGGAGGATGGTGAAGGATGCTATAGTTCTTAGCAATGAACTAGCCTTTACTAGGACATCTGCAGTTTTAGTATTTTGAACAAATGGGAGCGTTTGACAAAGGAATACGAGATTATGATCTTCAAAGCAGCTGGAATGACTAAAACCCTCACAATTCAGAGGAAGGAGAGAGGAAGTGTTACAATGTGCTGTGTGTATAGTGGGGCTTGGAGTCTGTGTGTGAAGGAGGGCATGCCATGTCATTGTTTTTTATTTTACTGCTTGCATTCAATTAAGGAAGGCACTCTAAGGTATAGAATGAGTCTGAGTGTATCAGATTGAACCCGAGTGTTGTGTAGAGTGAAGATGCAGTAATTAAGAAGGTTCCTTACTTGTCTGTGAACTAAGCAGGCACTGATGGTCAAGCACATAAACTGATGGCTCTGTCTAGGTAACTTCTGTTCTAAGTCTTGATGTTAGTGAGAAGTAAGAGGCTCTGGTTTAGACAGTGAAGCAGAACAGTCATGCAAAACCCATTTCTACCTCTAGATAAAAAACAAAACACGTACTAAACCAGTATTTTGTTACTAGATATGGAGACAAGTTATCAATCCAACTAGTTGAAGGTTTTCAAATTTTAAAATTCTACTTTATATTGCTACCAAAACCAACCTGAAGTTTGCAACTTGAATGCAAAATACTGATATAAAATGAGGGGGTTTATTTAAGGTTGCAGGTTTAATACTTTTCTTCTGTTTGTACAGCCTTGGCCCTTTGGTGAGTAAAGTGAAGGAGTATCAAGTGGAGACCATTGTAGATACCCTCTGTACAAACATGCTTTCAGATAAAGAACAGTTACGTGACATTTCAAGCATTGGCCTTAAAACTGTGATTGGAGAACTCCCCCCAGCTTCCAGTGGTAAGGCGTTTTGTACTCAAGACTGTCTAGTTTTATTGTTTCATTACTAATTAAAAAACAGCAAAAGCTGGGTTCTTTATTGAAGAGGATTCAGTTCATTTAACACTGGAACTAATTTCTGTCAGGAAAATGTATGGCACAAATACCCTTTTAGTTTCTTCTCTGACTGTATTTCCAGATTATACTAGTTTGAAAACTTTTTTTTACTAAAGAATTGCAGTCATGTGAAAAACAAACTTACAGTGTATGAACTTCAGTATAACAAATTGAGTGTAAAAGCTCCTATGTTAATAGTTGCCTGGTGGAACATTTCTAGACTGTAGTAATAGCTAAATTTCATCTTGCTTTTTGATTGATAGTATACTTCAAAATTGATTATAACTTGGGTATCTGTCTTTAATGATATGATTTATTGTCTCAGTTTCTGCTAAGTGTTTTGGGAAGTACCTTGTGTTTTTAACAACCCCCTGTTAAATTACTGAAATCCTTACCTGCAGTTTTAAATGAAGGCAGTCTTTCCTCCAAAAGTGATAGTAATGATGAACAGCTCATCAGTTAATGGTGCTACTTTTTATTCAAGTGCTTTGCAGATATCATAGTGTAAGATATGAATGAGAATAGACAACTGATTCAAAAGGCTTTGGAAATGCAGTTTTTGGAGACTGAGGTTTCTTAAAAAAAAAGCTCTTATTTTAAAATCCTTTATTGAAAGTCCAAATATAAGTCTTTTGTTTATCAAGTAGCAGTGAGATGCATAAACTTTAAATAAATAACTAATTTTAAGTAAGTCGGTTTAAGCTTTTATTTGCCTACAGAAAGCAAAAAGAGATTTTGGGGTGGAGGTAAAGCTCAAACAAAAATGTAGCAAAATCTTTCAATATAGTTAGTATTCCTAATATAAAAGGCACCTAGGTGTTATTTCTTGCTGTCAACTCCAAGATAGATTGTCTTTTTTCTTAAACTCTATGGTAATGCATTTGGCTGTCCAATTGTTATGTTTAGTTTTAGTCACAGAGTTAAGAATAAGTCATAAATATATATAAACTAGATTTAACATAGGCTGGAATGGTATTAATTTCACATCGCAATTCCCAAAGTGTGATTAAAAAAACTTCATGCAAATGAAGATGAGCACTAGCCATTGGGTAGCTGTTACCATGACATGAGTTTCTTCTCTTCTTATAGTTACTCTGAACAATGTTAGACAGTTGGGATAGGGGGAACTGTGGAGTTGTGGTAAATAATATGTACCTGAAATACTGCTGAAACATTTAAGGGGGAAAAAAAATGTATACCCAAAGTATTTTAAAATTGAAGTAAAAATGTCTTCAGCTGCTTGTACAAAATCATTTTATTTTGCTTTTTTGTTATACAGCTGTTCTTTAGAGGTGGCTCTATCTACTTCTGTGCTTCCCCTTTCCTTTTAGTTTATTTCTTTTTTTTTTTACCTGTAGTCTTTTGTTGTGGTTTAACCCCAGCCAGCAACTAAGCCCCACACAGCCGCTCACCCGCTCCACCCGCACCCAGTGGGATGGGGAAGAAAATCGGGAAAAGAAGTAAAACTTGTGGGTTGAGACTAGAACAGTTTAATATAACAGAAAAGAAGAAAGTAATAATGATGATAACAACACTAATAAAATGACAACAGTAATAGTAAAAGGATTGCAATGTACAAATGATGCACAGAGTAATTGCTCACCACCCGCCGACTGACACCCAGTCAGTCCCCGAGCGGCGATCCCCCGACCCCATCACCCCCAGTTTCTATACTGGCCATGACGTCCCGTGGTCTGGAATACCCCTCTGGCCAGTTGGGGTCAGCTGCCCTGGCTGTGTCCTGTGCCGACTCCTTGTGCCCCTCCG
>JANZLQ010000065.1:1557161-1627058 GCA_026212715.1 Elanus axillaris
GCCTGACGCAGCCCAGGAGGCTGTCGGCCGCCTTGGCCCCAAGGGCACGCGGCTGCCTCCTCCTCAGCTTGGTGCCCGTCGGGACCCCCAGGCGCTTTTCCAACAATTTCCCTTTATGTGGTTAGGAGTGAAAATGGGCTGCCATGTCCAGAATGAAATTCAGGTGCAAGTAATGGCGAAACTGAAAGAATCGCTTTCTACACAAAAATCAAAGATTACTATTTTTTCTTCAGTGTGATGGAAATATTGATTAGTAGAGCTAATACTGCAATTTCCTTGCTAGGTTTCTCCCTGTGCTATTGCAAAATCACTTCAGAGCGCTATTACTTTAAAATGCAGAGGGCTGCTTGATAGGAATTTGTCAAAGTGCACATTTAAGTGAATTATGAACGCTGGGCCCAGCTTCTCATTCAGTTGTCACTAATAAGAGGTACTGTAGTGTCTGCCAAGTTGGGATCCTGCTGCTGATTTAATGTCAGCCTTCAAAGAAAAAAAGGCTGGGTTTTAGTGTCTTGTCAAAAAACAACCTATATGGAGATGAAATATTATTTTTAAATAATTAACTAATGTTGACAGCTACAAGAGAAAACGAGAATGGAACGTAGTCCTTTCCTACCCATGCCGAAGTGGGCAAGGAGAATGGCTACCAGCCAGGTGTAGGTGCTGGTGAAAGAAAGGCCAGTTATTTCCCAGTATTGCCAATGGCTGACATACCATTGTTGTGGGGTCGTTTACCACATTTCATTACATGATTATTATTTTTTTTGCAAATAGTTTTTGCAAAACAGCATATTTTCTGTTTCCTCTCATAGAAATTGATTAATTGTACAAATTAAATGAAAATATATCCCATGTTTAATTGCACAGAGACTCTTCGAATACTAGAACAGATGTGGTATTTTTTTGTCTTTGTGTTTGTGCTGGAAAATCCATTGGAAGTTCTAGACAGTGAGCAGGAGTGAAAATGAAATACATCTCTTAATCATTGTCTGTAGATTAATGTATTTGCATCCATTACAAGATTGCTTAATGTCTCTACAGCACTTCATGTTTCTATTAATTTCCAAAAAAGAGATTGCAGGCAGTAGTGAGAGCATCGCCTTCATCTTGTAGTCTAGTTTTGTTCTTTGCTTGATTCCGATCGGGAAATTAAGTTTTGGTGGCCTAAACGTGAGACTAGATTAGTCTGAGGTGAGTCTCAGTCAAGGTGCCTTATTAGAGCTGTTCTGCTTTGTTTAAATGCTCTTATTTAGATAAAAAATACTGGATATATTGTGGAGGTGGGACTTGAACCTTCATCTGTGAGCGCCCCAGCAGAAGGGGTGATCTCTCTCCTGCCCTGTCAGTATTCCTTACTCCTGGGAAGCAGAACAGTTCGAAGCAGAGCTGGAGAAGAGATGGCTAATGGAGTAAGACGCAGGCTCGCATCGACTGGACATCATTGCTGGGGTGGGATGTATTGTGCAAACAGATCTTCAAGGTGTAGACTCTGTCACCCCGAGTATTTCTGTTAAATGTGAATGTCGCGCTGTGCTGCGGTTCCCTTTCGTGTTTTCCTTCCTGCTCGGAGACGTTGTTCCCTGCTGCTGGTGTCCGTACCGATGAAGCAGTACCGAGCGTACCTCCTTGAGGATGCTGGATTAGCTTCAGGGACTCCATCGCACTTTATTTGAAATAATACCCCTAGTTTTCTCCTTGCCAGCCAGGCACAGAGGCCACTTTGGCTTTGCGCTGCGTTGCTTGTGTGTGGGGCTGGCAGTAGATAAAGAAAAGTGTAGGCTGAGTTAAATCTGTGTCGCTTTCCACTGTGAAACAGGACACGTTCTTACAACAGTCACTCTTCTCGATGTCTTACCTCTATAAATTTTCAGTTACACAGAAGTTATTCATATGCCTCTAGCTGAGTTTAAGCCTGTTACAATTATTTCTACACTGTGAATAAGTGATTTATTACTGTGTGTTACTTTTCCAATCCTTCATAATGGAGCAATCAATTTTTAGATGTGCATTTTGCAGAAAGAATGAAGCACTGATACTATGGAAAATATCACCAGACAATACAGCTTTTATCTCTGCTGAAAAATGGTGACAAAAATGCTTTCAGTGGGACCCAGACCAAACTGAACAGATGCTGAGCACGGCCTACAATTAACAGCTTCTTGAGCCGTTGCAGCAGGTCAACAGCTATTGGTAATGTTCATTCACGTCTAGGCGAAGTCATAGGGATTCTGCGCTGCAGCACACGTAACAGGATGGCTGAATATAATTGAAGTTTTCTATTGTGGTATAAATAACGCTGGTAGCGCACAAGCAATAGTCCATGTTGGAACCCAGACCCTCAGAGTAGCAGAGTCAAAATTTCTCCTGGAAGTTTTATTGTGAGCTTTTGATCAATAGCTTTGGTGCATTAGGAACAGAGAATAGATCCCATCTTACCATGAATGAAGGAAGACTCATTTGAGCCTATTGCTATATTTATGGACAGTTGCAGCGTGCTTCATATCAAAGTGTTTGGGGTTGGTTGGTTTTTGTTTTTCAAAAGTGCAAATTCTATATTTTATGAAAAGTAGTTAAGGGCCATTTCTATTGCCCTTACAGTAATGCAATATTGCGATGTGTATCGACCCAGCTAGAAACATGTTGGCTCGTAGAATAAAACCAGCATTTGAGCCAGAAAATCTGAACAGGCAAGACTTGAAGCTGACAGACCAACACCTCCTTATTTGCTCAGTGCAGAAATGAGATGAAAAATTCCTCTATAACTTTTGAAATAGAAACTTGGAATGTTTTGGCAGAAATGAAAATACCGAGGGGGGCGGGGGGGTAAATTAAACGAGTCATTGTAGCTTTGCTGCTCAGATGAGATGCTTTAGATGTTCAAAACATGTTTGTATGTCCTCTGTTGAAGAAGGAAGAGTGGCTGTTGCTTCCCTCTACCTGCTCAAGGACAGTTTGAGGAAAGATGACAAATAGAGGATGAAGTCTGTTAAAGGTGAGACGCGTCTGAGTCCTTCACCAGTGGGGTAGGGCTCAAGCTCTGGGAAGAGCACCCACCCTGAACCCCGAACTCCCTATCGGTTCTCTCCTTCAGAGACAGGGAGAAGGAAGTAACAGACTCAACCCTGTCATTCAGAATTGTCCCCACAAACAAACATCAACAGGTCAAAATATGCTACTGAGAAATATCTTTGTGTCTGCTTGACCAATGCAGTTTCTGTTGATTTTTATTACTCATCAAAGTGCAAGTATTCCTCATTCCATACACTGGTTAATTAAAGGGAGTGTGGTGTATAGATTGAGTGAAATAAAAATTGCCTGTGCATACTTGTCATTCAGGAAAAAAACCAGCAATTTTTGTGGCGAGCAGTGCGGAATGAGTGGACCTCATGAAGTGGCAACGTGCTTGATTGTGAAGCTTGGATTTCATCTCTGCCTGTTCGCAACTTGTCAGTGCCTCTGTGGCTGTACAGCACTTGGCTTAATATTAGCTGCTTAATATCTAGCAAGAATCACATCTATGATTTTTGTTTTAAAGGAAATGTGCTTTTCCCATGTGCTCAGGATCACCAGCGAGCATCGTTAGTGCTGTCTAGCACAGGTAGCATCAGGTTAGTGGCAAGGCAATAAGGAGAACTGCCCTGTGATGTCTTTTTTTACTGCGAGAGGGATGAAGGACCAGCAAATGTTTATTATTCATTCTCTTGGAAGGGTTTCAAACAAAAGGAAGGGCCATCTCTGCCACCCTCCCTGAAACGCTTTCCTTTCTGCCAGGCTGTTAGCTGTTTGCGATGGGAGCAAGCAGACTCTGACCCTTCTGCAAGTTTTCCTGTGACCCTCCCAGTTAATGGGACGCCGGGTTTTGGCAGCAGTTGAGCTATTTGGCAGTTGCTGACTGGGGTACAGGCTAGCGCTACCTGCTGCTTGCATCTGAGGCTGTGGCTTGTAAGGGGCGCGGGAAGGACCAGTGGAGGCTTTCCCTTAAGCCTGGAGTGTTTTGGTAGTGCGTAGCGTCTGAATTTCTCTGATGTTGCCTCTTTAAAGCACACAGTTTTAAGCCAAGTCTTTGACTTGGGACTTTACAGAATGTGCAACAAAAATATCTTGCAATTACTTTATCTTATGATAAATTTGAAGGAGGGTGAAGAGATTTTGCATTCCCAAACCAGCAGGTGTCCTCCAGCTGCTCTGGGTCAGTCTTCTCGCCTGGACCTGTGAATGTTTCTGTGCATTCATTCTGAGCGCTCGCTCTGACAGTACATTATTGCTAGTTATCACCTCCTTTTGTCTCTTTTGAATAAAAGAAACGGTCAAGAAAATCTCTTACAATTGACTTAAAACTTAGTACTGCAGTGTTTGTGCTTCCACCCTCCGCCTGTGGCTGGGGATGAGTCTTCTACCCACCCGTGCTGCCTGCTAAACTGCTGTCATTTCATGCATTCTCCTTTACGGGCATTTCCAAACAGTTCACTCGTCCATTAGAGATATTCACCTGAAAGATTCATCAAATAACGCAGTCCATGCGCTTTCAGGTACTTGGGCATTGAGCGTACTCCAAAGTGTTTCCTGAGGAGCTGGCCCCTGCCCTTACACGGTGGTCAGCAGAGAGGACCCGTAAAGCCATCACCAACTTTTCCTGGCCCGGGAGCAAGAGCGTTACGGGTAAATAACGCATTGCAGGCAGCCTCGGACCTTTCTCTCCCATTGACCTCTATTTCATTTCCCATGTTTTTGCGTAGAGCTGGAGAACCTGTTCGTCTGTCCAGGCTGGCCGTCACCGCCGTACTCCGGACATGCAGCAGACTAGTGGAATTTAAATGCAGCAATAACACAATCCAGTTCTTAAGGCTTGGATACAGAGATCAGAAACTCTCATCGTTCTGGTGGTTTGAGAATAACTAAATGGACAGAAGTCTGCTTGCCCGTGGATGCTTGTGTTTGAATCCACCCCGAGCGTTAACAAGTCAAATCTTTTTTCCATTTTCTCTGAAAAAGGGAGAGCGCTTTCTGTTTTGACACAGGCATTTTTCTTGAATGACTGCCCAAAGTGCTTCTCCCTTCTAGACAACATTTAGTCGTTAGCAGTTCATATTTTAAAATGCTATTTATTATGAGTGGAAATATGCAAAATTTCCTTAAAAGCTGACTTGCAAATGTTAATACAGGGGTAAATGAACAGTTGATGAATAAGTCCTTCAGAAGCAAGCTGCTTTAGAAACACTCCGTAAATTTTCCCCATTACCACATTTAAAAAACATTTAAAATAATTGTTGGAAGTCACCGAGTGCTGATAACTCTGCTTTATGAATGTGGACTAATGGAGTAAAGTGATAATTATTTAGCCGCTGTTGCATTTTAATTCAATCACGCCACGGCTGTTACAGTACAGTGCGGCCTTTGCCTTTTTATTTTCTCCAGGCAAATAAAATCTGCTTGGTGGTCTCAGGTAATAGCCCTTGCAGTACCTCGCTGGATCAGGGGAAGGAAGGCAGGAACAACGCTAAGGACTGCAGCTGCTCCTGTGATACGGAAATGTCCCTGCAGGGTACTTCAGCGGAGTCTGATTTCCAGGTACTCAGTATTCCTTTTCTTTCAAAAAGGTGAGCTAGCGGCATAGCCCACTTAGAAGATGGACAAAAGTGACTGTGCCTGTCTCAGAGGTGGCAGAGAGCCAAGGTAAGACCAAAACCATCCTCCCAAACCTGCCTTCTGCAAAGCATTTCTCCAGTGGCTGGTAACAGGGACCCAACTGAAAAAACCAAACCCACAAGTGAAGAAATGAAGTGTGCTGGTTGACTGCAGCCACATTAAACTAGACGTTTCATTTCGGCAGTACAGTGCGAACTCAGTCTTTAGGTTATTTGGTACACACTGAACCTCAGAGTGGCTCTTCGGCATGTTCTTGGTCGTTGGTTGAAGTGCCCGATGCCAGCAAGCAGAGTCACGCTGACGTGCCAGCTGCCTTCCCCACGCAGGGAGGGCAGAAATCTCTGCGGCAATTCCCAGTTCCAGTACTGGTGTGCTCAGAGATGTGTTAACATCTAACCCCGTCCCCCCTCGGGTCATTTTCTCCTTTCCATCAGTTGGACTCAGACCTGGACCAGACACAATCAACTGAGACTCTACATGAATTATACCACAGAGTGTATTGAAAGGAGGTGCTCATAGGCTCTATCTGCATAGTCTTTGACTATCAAAGACTACTTATCTGTTTAAAATGCTGAAATAATTCTATTAATCCATATGAGCTCTGGAGTCATCATGAGAAGTATTAAAATGTCATTAAAATGCCAAAATCACAGCAGTCAAATGCAGCCGTCTCTGAAAGGAGACTCGTAGTGTCTTATCTTACGTAGCAACATCAAATTAGAAGCAACTGAAGAGTCATTCAGAGTTCCTCAAAACCTGAAAAAAAGAAGGGATTTCAAACACAGCAGCTTGTAAATGAACTGGATGCACAGCTGAGTCAAGGCCATTGGGCTTCCAATGAGTCGATACACTTTATAAAATCATTCTGTTAGATAAGCCACTGCATTTAAAAGAACAGTTGTAAAGATCGTTGTACTCCAATGAAATCATGGCAGCGCTTGGCTAGCTCTAAATAACTGTGTTTAAGAACTGTCATAGCAATGTAAAGCATAATTTTCAGCATTTCCACTTGCAGAGTTTTACATATTTCATGTCACGTACTGCCATGTTCTCTGCTGTACCCTGTGGTTTTGTTTGCAACTGTGATAGCAAACTGGGTCTGAAAATGGGATCTTTGAGAGGCTGTAAATCTCTTTATTTCTTGGTTCTCTTTGTAGCTGCAATTCTGAAAGAATTTTTATCTGGTTTCATTAAAGATTTTATAGCAAGCTAAGCATATTGGAAAACCCATGTCCTCCAGTGGAAAACTGGTTAGCTAACTACGTATTTGCCCGTAGCAGCTGCAAGCTTGCATAGTTAATTCCTTCAGAAACGCTGATGCATCACGAACACGTGCATTTCAAGAGCTGAGGTCTGGTGCCTCATCTCGTCAATGGAAAGGGTTTTATGAATCACTGTCACTCTGAATTCAAAGAGCGCTGTGACAGAGCAGCTAGTTTTTTACTGGTGTACAAAAAATTATTGGTTTCTACAAATGCGGTGCTGCTTTTTTGTAGCATTAGGTGGGAAGAAATTAAGGGAGGAAAGGAAAATTTTGCAGAGGAAGGTGGGTAACGTTTGAAAAAGGAAGGCCAAAATTGAGAGGTCAGGAAAAAAATGACACCTTCTCCAGAAGACTGCGAGTGGCCATCCTGCAGTAATGTTTCGCTGCTGTATGTGAACACAGTTGAAGTATCTTGGGAAAGGTTTCCTCAACACCATCCTGAGCACCATGTCAATCCGCTACCCACTGCCAATTTTGTAGAGGTTTTACTTTCGCAGTGGCCCAACCTCATCGATGCCATGTGCTAGATACCTGCTGAGGAGCCCCTCCTGGGTCCAAAAAGCATAATTTGCCGTTGGCCGTTTGAAGAGCCCCACGGGGCCGTCCTCACCCCTTCGCGTCTGTGTGCGGGCCGCTTGTGTGGCCTGAGCGCTTGGAAAGTTTCACAAGGACTAATTGCTGAGGCTCCTCGTTTGCAGCCCCCCGACAAGCCCGGGGCTCACGCGGGGCTGCTCTGCTGTCAGCTGGAATACTCTGAGCTGTTTTCCACCTGCCACCAGTCCCAACTGGCACAGAACTGGTCTTGGAGCGTCCCTGGACCTGATCATCCTTGCTTTGAAGTAATGATGCTTTTTACCATTGGCTTCAGCCAGCTGGGAGTGAAGCCCTGTTCTGATTTGCATTTAATCAAGGGTATTTTTCTCCTTTCCTTTTTCAGCTTTGCTTTGCAGCTTGTTTTTCTTTTTTGTGGATATTAAAAATATGCAATAAAAAGGATCTGTTAGTGTTCAACACTAAAAATCAGAGCTTTGTTGTTCCCTGGAAGCAATTTCTGAACTTTTTCTGCCTGACAGTGCCAGTAGATTTTCCAGAGCCAATAATCACAAAATGTCAGCATTGCTAAATGGGGACAATAAATTTTCAAACAGTTCCATAACATGATTTTACCAGACATTAAAAAGGTCAGGCATGAACTGTAAATAAATACCCATCTCGCAGCTATATGCCTCTTTAGTTAGAGGGTAAATTATCACCGAGATAAGCAGTCAAGCAGTTATTCTCCTGTTTTGTAACAGCCCTATATTTTGCTAGTTAGCTAGTTGGGCTCTCCTGCAAAGATAAGGAGGCCCTGTTAAAGTATGAAAGTTCCTCTGCTGTAGAAAGGAGTGTCAAGAAAATAGTATTTAGAAGAGTCTTGGATCAAATGTGGGTTATGTAGGTCAGCATACCCTTTCTGTGACTTTCTGGAGCTCCCTGGGACCGTGCGAGTAGACATCAAAAGAAAGGTCTAAGCAAAGGGACGAAGCGCAAAGCAAACCCTTCTTCACCTTTCTCGTTGGTGCTGTGGTGAACATGCACCTTGATTTCTTCTTTGGGAGCCTTCTGCATTTGTCCTTATGCCCCTGCCCGGAGGAGGGCAGCTGCCGGTCAGGTTTGCTTGGTGGGAGACGGGCGGCAGTTCTTGTTCCTGCACACCGAGAGGATTCAGCTGGTGGGTTTCCTTGGTCTCCACCATTGCCCCATGAGCCTCGACCTATATTTCAATAGTGAGTGAAAATACCAAGTGAATCGATGATTTGCCCTTAGGATTCAGACCAAAGTCTCATCCCCTCTGTTAAAAAATTAACAGCTCACCAGCTGTATGGATTTCATGTCTATTTTTAAGTATCACCAGAAAACTTGACTGACAGTTTGCCTTGGAGATGGTAGGAGAGGGGGGAAGTGAATTAACTCTAGAATATTGCCTGCCATCAGAGTGAGCTCCAGGCATGGTAAATTTGTATGGAAATCTGAGTGTTTGACCTTGTGCCGATGGTGGGGAGAGGGAGCTCAAATATTCAGACAAGTCTGCACAGACAGGTCTGATCCCATGTTCACTGCGGACCTCTTCAGGTACTGGTTTGAGCAGCACTTCTTATTAACACCCGTGTTCAAGCTTTCATGTACTGGAGCTGTAGGATGGCAATTCTGTGCCGTGCAGGCTTGTCTTTTCTACTTGGGACGTCCAGAAGTGTTACAGGTCTTCCTGCACTTTAGCAAAACCCCTACTACATTGAAGCCTCTGTCTAAGTTAAGATACAGGAAAAAAAGGGATACTGCCAGATTTTACCGATAATCTCCACAATCGTCATTTCCTGTAGGATTTAAATGACCTTTTTGGGAAAGAAGGATCGGTGCAGGAGAGGTCACAGAGCAGCGAGGTGGTCCTGCCACCACCAGCTGCTCTCCTGGTGATCAGTAGTGCATGTCAGGGAGTAATTTTTAGGAGGATAAAGGAAGAAATGAGCAGAATGGAAGTTTAGATGAGGAAAGAAAGGAAAAATACAGTCGTAGAAAGACTTGGAAAAACAAGGAAAAGAGAGAGGCAGGAATAGAGGAAAAGATGGGCTGGTTCACAAATGGAAGGAAGGGACAGAGCAACTGTGGGGGACGTGGATAGTGAAAGAAATCCCTCCCGGAGCAGCAGGGCCCGTGCACGCCAGCTGGCCCTGCCTTTGTAGGTGGCCGTGGAGCATCCCAACAGGTTCACGTCGGGAACCTTTGCCACCCAGGCTGGCTCTGCTGGGGAAACCGGGATTAGCAGCACACGCGGAAAGGTGAGTTTGTCATTGTAAAGACTTAGCTGTGAATTCTTCAGCCTATCAAGGTGATGTGTTATCAGGGTCTTGGAGAGCAGCAAGGAAAAAATGAAGAAAGGCAATTATTTTTCATCTCTTACAGAGTTTCTGTATGCCCCACAGGCACTCCTGCTGAGGCCACCTGAAGATTTACACTGCAGTTGTAACAAACTGGATTTGTCTGCATTCTTCTATAGGCAGTAAAAAAATATTATGTGTAATATCCTAGCAGCTAAACCAGAAACTTTGTGCGGATGTGCTGTAAGTGTCCATTAAAGCATACAATGTTGATCTCTTGCCCCAGTTTGCCTTGTGCAGAGCATTTCCTCACCTTGCAGCTTGAAGAATGCTCCAAGACTGACTTTTCCAAAGGAAGAATTCTTGTGAGATGAAAAGAAAAAAAAAAAGAGATGAAGGCTGCAAACTTAAGAGGCAGCTTGTCTTTGATGTGAGTATATTTGCTTTGGTAGAGTAGAAAGTTGAGATGTCGGAATGAAAGCTTTCCCAAACATTCATGTGGGGCACGTAGTTGAAAGGAGACAGGAAAACTGATAGAGCAGAAAGTTTCTCAGAACTGCTGGCCTGATCAGAGGAAGAAAAAATAGTTTTTCAACATGTTCATTGGCCAAAAAACCTTGTTATTTGATTAACTTGATTAATCACCATGTTTGCACAGGATGAAGTAGCCTGTACTGACACAAGATGGGATGGGGTGATGCTTTGGAGCTGGTTTTGCCCAGGGTGATACACGTGAGCCGGTCCCGTGGGCCAGCCGGTTTGGCTCCACGTAAGGGCTGGGGTCTGGCTGTGCTGGTGCATAAGGACGTGTCACCCTTGCTGTTTTGTTTGACCCAGGCTTCGTGCCAAGTTAAAACGGGATGCTCCTGAGGGCAGCATGCGTATCGCTGGGTGCAGCAGGGCCCCCGGAGGGAAATCGGCAGGGATGGTGCCAGCTCGCTCTGCCCCGGAGCCAGAGTTGTTCCTCTCCCGGGGTGTCTGGTTCAGCCGCACGAGGTCCGGCTCGGCCGGTGGCCACCAGGTCCCGGGAGCAGACCAGCGAGCCGTCGCGCCTGCGGAGCCAGGAGCTGCAGCCGCAGCGGGGAAGCCCGTCGAAGGTGGTTTCCAAACCACTGATTTGGAAACTAGAGGTAATGTTAATAACTGATTCCTCTGAGCCAGGCCAAACTGCCTCCAACACCTCCCAGAAACCTGTCTTAGAAAAATTACGCAGAGCCCCATTAACTCAGCCCTTCCGTCAGGTGTGTTTGTACAGGAACACCAGCCCTGCTGTTCGGTGGGGACGAGAGCTTGGCTCATGTCCTACCCAAGTGCTGTAGCTGGCAAATCACCACGCCTAAATAGTTTTTCCAAAGACAACCGCCTCCCTCCGTAGGGAAGATTTATTTCTGGAAAATGTTTCGAAGTGTGATTATATAGCATCTGACATAAATTGCCCACACAGAGTAACTGGACAGTTGGATGATCAATTAATGCTGGCTGCTTTCCATCCTATTGTTCCAGAGGTATCAGGTAATGGATGGTTCATATGCTCCATGCATTATATAAATAATTTAGTTTACGTCTAGGAAAATACGTCTTGTCCGTGAAGCAGAGAATTACTGGCTATGTGGCTCAGAGATTGCTCTAAACCATTTCAGTCAAGCGTAATAAATTAGGATACAGTGAAAGAGTTTATTTTCTTCACCATTGCTGTTTTTTGATTCAGCTACTGCAAAGCTCTGTGTGAAATCCTATTGCCTGTACAAATATTACAACATAAATTTTAGAGTAAGACACAAAGAAATTATGTAAGATCAGAAACAATAGATGTACTGCTGTAGGAAGGCTTCGTGGGATATTTGCTTACATCATTTCAAAGAAACAGAAGCTTCATACTGCTTTTGCTCAGATAACCAAAATTTTATGTTTTTAAGCTATTACCATCAACCAGATGCTCTGAAGAGGGACTTTTCCCTAAAAGAGAGGACTGGAAACACCACCCAAAGCCCGACCACATTTGAAGTCAATGTTGAAATTCTGCTGAGTTACAGAACAGCATGATTTTTCCCTAGATGTTTCTGTTCTTTATGGAAGTATATGGCGACACTTCTGAAAGCAGTTGAAGTTAGGCAACTATTGCCTAAGAGGTTGCCACCCATGGGGATGCTTAGTTTGCCTTAACTGTGATTTTTCTGGATGCATTTGATTACGTGACTGTAACATGAGAGTCTTCAGATTAACAACTTCCAAGAAAAGTTGACTTCCCTCAGTTTTTTACAGTTTGCTTTTCCTTTCATTAAGAGCCTTTTCTGTATGGGGGCAGCAATTAAGAAAACTCTTCTGTTTAATTAATGGATCAATTTATCCATGTTTCCGTCCCAGTCTTCTTTGTTACAATGCATAACCTTTATTTTTACAAGCAGTGTATCAACAAGTCATAGCCATTGCTTATTCTGAAACACCTTAACCACCCCCAAAGCCACAGTATTTCATTCCTCTGTGTACCTACAGCATATAGTAGAGGGGGCTCTTAGACCCAGAAATGAGTTGCATTATCCATGGGGGATGTTAAAAAGGTAATGAAAGCTAATGTGGTATTTGCTTCTTTTTTATATACTCATTAAAATGATGTATAACCTTGATGTTCATCTAAAAACACAATTAGAATATTAGATTATGTGTTTACTTTTGAAGTGGTACGTGTAATTTTGTAGGAAGCCAGAATACAATTTTAGCTCGGTGCGTAGGGAATTGAGAGAACAACTCAAGTTGGTTCTCAGTTAATTACTGTTCTCATTTGCTTCACCCCCTCTCTGAAAACGTCCCTTAATTGGAAGGGGTAGGTACAGCACTGCACTGACACGTACTGGCTTACAAAGTCGAATTGGTGTTGTTTCCACAGGAAATAAAACCTACCGCGTGTTTCAAATGCAGACCGGTGGTTAGAAACCAGGTCAAGCGATGGCAAATCTGTGCTCCCGGGGGGCTCTTTGTGGCCGGTGTGAAACGAGCTGATGGGCACAGCTCCGGCTCTCAGCAGGGAGGTGTCCGTCCCGCAGACGGCACGGCAGCACGGGCTGGGGACCTACTGACACCCACGTACCTGCCCGATGGGTACCGCTGAGCGGGTGGTAGAAAATCACCTCCTTTCCAAGTCGTCTTTCCAATTTTGGGACCCTGTGCGCCTGGTTCGGCAAGTCGATGAATCACGTGTGGGAGTGGGCAGTGGCGCACGAGATAGCAGGTGGTGGATCTAAGGGGAGAGCGTGGCACTGCCCTGCAAACGCGTGAGACAAGCGGCTGCGCGGTGAGGAAGACCCCTCGTGTGGCAGACCCCAAACCCCCTCCTTGGGCTGTTTGAGGGAAGGCTGGAGATGCGTTTTGGGAGTGGGAAGCTCGCTCCATCGTGCTAACCGAGGGTGCGTGTCATGTCTGTTGAAGACTGAGGTGTGGAGCGCGTTGGGAGGTGCTGAGGCAGCGGCGCGCAGAAAACGGGATGTCTCTCCATCCTCCCCGCCAGCCCAGCTCTTTGGCAGAGGACAAGCCAGGGTTGTTCTTTCCAGCAGCTTTCAGAAAGTATCACACAGGGTAGTGATTTACACAGATCTTGCATAATTCAGTGTTATCTGCGCCCAGAATTGGGAGGGAAGAGAAAGTACCGTGCGGTTCCTTGGGAAAACAAGAGCTGAATTTCACAGAGAAAAAACCAAACAATAATAGACTATCACATGGAGGTCATAAGGATTTTCTGCCTTCAGCCGCTCCTGAAACGGGGCTGCTCTCGGTGGTCTCTGAGCTGGTGGAGCCTGTAACCCCCAGGACCCTCCTCCGCTGCCCTGGCTCCCACTCAGCCCTGGGGACGGGATGGCACATGGAACCAAACCACTCCGAAAGCTTTGTAGATAGAAGTAGCTCCTAAGCAGGAAGCAGCTGTGCCCTATTTCTGGGTGATTTTGAGGCCTTTCATTGAATTGTCCTGCCCTCTCTGCGTGTGTACAGAAGTGCCCAAAATCTGTGGTTTCTTCCTCAGGAAAAACAAAATCGGATGCAAAGAGAGCGTGTAATTTCCAGCATATCTTCCAACCACGCAGCCCAGGAATCAGTGACTGCCTTTGGTCGGTGTGGGAAGCCGTGCAACAAAATGCATCTTTGATGGGTGGGCTGGAATTCCTATGGACTGCAAGAAAAAAAAAATCATAAAAATAGCTGACTGTCCCAAATGACATTTCCAAAGCCACTAATCCAGCCCCAACGCTGGTAAAAAGCCTGTTCTGCGTATGACAGCGGGAGCAGCTGGGCACGCACCCTGCTGTAGCCTGTGCAATAACAAGCCCTGTGCAGAGCTGGGGAGCTGCACCCAAGTGAAGTGGATGATCGGACAGCGGCAAAGGCGAGGTTATTATTTCCCCAGCTTTTTCTGGGAAGGTGAAGGTAGTCAAAGAGATGTGCAATACAGAAGGAAAACTGAGGGAGACAAAGAGGAGCAAGTTGGAGGGCCAGGAATGAAGTGGACCTGAGATGAAAAGGTGCTGAGGGAAGGATGGAGCGAATTCTGGACTGAAGGACCGAAGCAAATTCTCTGTGTGCGTCTGCTTTGGCTGTTCCTTCCTCCAGCAGCCCTCCTCTCTGCCGTGGTGGAGCAGAGGCTCCAGCGACCGCTTCCCTGTGCGTAGGGGTTTGCTTTTCCTATAGCGAACACGGTGCTACCCTGGGTGCGCTGCTGCAGGGAGGGACATGAAGCAGCCTGGTACCCAACTGAATAGAGCAGCAGCTATGTCTATAACTGACCGGGTAATATTTATTGCCTTTAAAGCATGGTCATGCTGGTAGCTGCTCTCCTGCAGCAGGCAGGTTGGGAAAATCAGGACATCTCCCAGGAGCACACCAGCGCGGGAGCCAGGAAGCGTGCCCCGATGATTGGATTTTAGCTCGGTGTTGATAGAATTCTTCACCAGCTAGGAGGATGCTACTTGACTTTCCCCTTCTGGTTTCTAAATGGTTATTTAAGGACTGTGAGCAGCGCCAGTGATGTTCAGAAACACGGCAAAGGTATAAAACCTCCTCGGACTTAACGTCAGGAGTTTTACCTTGGCAGCGATGAGGTGTAATTAAGCCTCCATTCTCACAAGCCTTTAGCTACCTGCTTCCATTTAGCCTCTAACTTAGGATCTGCTCAGACCAAACATACTGTCAGCTGCCTTTCCAAAGCTGATAGTAGCCAAAAGAGAGCAGTAATGTGCCTCACGTGTGGGCAGAAGCAGCACGCCTTCATCAGGGTGGGTTCAATCGCAGTAACAGCTCGTGATCTGCACCCACATTCCAGGGATGGCCAGTAGCGCGGCCAGCATTTGTGTCAGCATTTTCTTTATAAACTCCTTATTTTTATGCTTGACTAAGAGCCAAATGCACGTGCTGTCGCCTCTAAGCTGAACAGAAAGATGCGAAGAAGTGTTTTTCTGCTCCTATTAGCTGAAGAGAAGCGTTGGTTGGGTTTCAAATAAGTAGATCGGATGCTGAAGTTCACGTCACTGGAGGTGTGTATGTTGGAGCGTCTGACGTCTGAGGTAACCCCTTTTTCCGTAAAGGAAAAACGGAGTTTGAAAGTTTGGAGGTGACCAGACTCAGGGGCGTGAGCTGGGCCATGCTGAAAACACAAGGCAGCCATCGGGGCTGGTCATAGACGTGCTCTTTCCAAGGGTTTGATGCTTTTGTGTCTGGGGCCTGATTCTTCACTGCGCTAATGTGATTTCATGCTGCTTCAGCTGCATGAGGATGTACCCACGTAGGCAGAACCTGCTCCTCTTCCTTCTGCTCTTCACTAATGCTCTTCTCCCAAATATCCATCCATATCCAAATATGCATCTGCCTCTTTCTTCCCTGTGTCTCCCTCAGTAAATGCCACAGCAACAGCTGTGTATCGTCCTTCGAGGACTTCATGGAGCTTTTGGGGCTACTATCAGGTCTTCATTCCCCATCTCATTTGACCAAAAGCGGTTTTTGGTTTTGCTGTATGTTGTTGCTATGCAACATAACAGCAAGCAGCTGGGTGTGATGTTGGATGGAAAAGAGTTTGTTGCCATAGCCTTAACTGTGATAAAAACCATGTGCTTAATGTTATTTTTAGACTAGTGTATGTTAAGAGGTCATAAAGTTTTAATCTAAATACAGCTTTGTATAAACACACAGCTCTCAAGCACCTCAATACTGAGATCAGTACGTCTCCTCAGGTTCAAGCTTGCTTACACAATGGAAAAATCAGAGTTAAACGCAGAAATGAAGAAGTCCTTTCAGATTCCCTTGCTGATTTTGTTTTTCTTTACGTAACACCTTTTTGGAAAGAAAATCATCGCGGTGAGTGATGGATGCCGCGGGCCAGGGAGCTGTGCTGCTGGGAGGTAGGGATGGCTGCGGTTCAGGCTGAGGCTCGCAGCTGGCCTCATCCATCCCGGGACCACTCCGTACCGGTGCTCATATTCCACTTCTGAGAAATCCCCTTTAATTTTATCTCTTTGCCTTGTCTCCTGCAAGGAAAAGGATGGATATTGCGTGTCCCTGCCCGGAGTCTTTGCCTCTATCCAACCCCCCCACCTTTCACGTGTGTGTGTGCACGTGTGCAAGCGCACGCACGTGCGTCGACCCCTCCACACTTGAGCCTGTGGTTGGCAGTTCACTCCTCCAAGTCAAGCAGCAGTCTCATATTTTTCTAGCACGCAGCAATCTGGTTGACCTTTCTGGAAACTTTGGACTTAAGCTCAGGTTTCACTAGTCCTAGTGAACCTTATAACCAAGGCTTTGCACTTGGGGTCCAAAGAGCCTGTGCTAGCAGGTGTGTAAGAATATGGAGACGGCTTAGGTAGTGCCTGAAGGTTTGCCTTGAGTCGTGGCCCACAGCAATCTCCTCCTATTTTCTCTGCCCTTTCATAGAGATGACCTTGGAGGAATGCAACTATCATCTTGGTTTACTTTCAAAAAAGTAATTGATTTATATATATATATATATATTTTTTTTTTTAAACAGGACTGTTGCTCTTCGTAAGCCTTTAAACAGTGGTTTCGTTAATACTTCAACAATTCTGAAAGGAGGGAGTTTTCAATCTGGAGTTGTGCTGATTTCTAGCTGACTTCTCTTGACTTCTCAGCAAATCTGCTGCTAGTTTCTCAGGACCATTTCGCCCTCCTCTGTGAGTATCAAAGGCAGCTGCTCTTATTGTTGCGGGTCTTTTGCCACTGGCGGAGGAGGAAAATTTCCCAGTAAACCTCTTGGAGGCAGCAAACAACAAAGAAATGGCTAAAACGCAGTGATGCCGCTTCTCCGGAGGGAAAGCTCCAGCATATCGGGCACTGCAAAGCTATTTGGAAAATGCATGCAGAGGTCAAGGACATTCCTCAAGGTCTGTGGCAGCAGGAGGGTGACCAGGCACAGGGATCACAAATGCCTTAACCCGTACTGTATTCACCGCCTGCCCGGCTCCGGCGGGATTTACCGTCCACAGCGTCTCCCGCGTAATGGCTTTTGTCGTTCTCACTACTGCATCTGCCGGAACGGGTCCTCGGAGATTTTAACTTAATGGAACCATTCCTCTTGTTTCAGAAGGAGCTTGGCTTTTCATAGCATCCCATGCTGCTGTCACACGCCTAAGGGCAGGCGTTTCAACCTGTCACTCCCTGTGAATGCAAAACTAGCCCATCTGTGGCACCGAGGGGACTCTCTTTGAGCTTAAAATCTTAGATACTTCCCCAGCATAGCTCAACTCCGTAGGCTGCTGGCGTCCACGAAGCCGTACTGGCAGAGACGTCAGCCGTCTTCATTTCACACGTGAACCTCTGGCATTTTAATGGCCTCTCAGGATCAGTCGGGGGTGGCGGTGGAGAGAAAAGGTTACCAGGCAAGTGCAGGAGTCTGAACTGCAGAGGGGAATGAAAGAAGACAACATGTCAGACAGACAATTGTCACAAAATTATATGTGCTTTGGCATGAAATTCGAAGAAGTCGGTGGTTTTGACGCGCCACAGGACTCCAGTAAGAGGCAGTCAGGTACACACCACTCACCAGGGATGGTTTTGACCTCTGGCAATGGACTCAGTTATTTTCTCCTCAGAGGTCTGGATGGAGGCTCCATCACTGGGAAGGCTCTCATCGCACAGCCACGTGGGGCAAGAATCCCGGCGTTGCTGGTGATGATGCAGTCTCTACGAGCACTGTGAGAACATTTCAGGTGATGCACAGCGATACTTTTCGCTGGAGGCCACGAGACCAAATTCAGCCCTTCTTCCATCACTTCATCCCAAAGGTGGTCCACTGGGTTAAAACGAAGAAGAGAAGCAGGACTCTAATCCCAGTGAAGCATCTCTTTTTGCCAACAGCCACAGGATAAGAGGTAAATGAAGGCAGGATGTCGACCACTGCTGATCTCTCTCCTTTTCCTGGCTGCTAGGAGGGAAATCTTTGTCCTTATTTTCTTCTCTTCCCTCGATCTTGGCTGCTCACCGGAGATAGGTTTTGCCTGCTGCCGGTTTGCCACCGGCTCCTCTCCTCCCTGAGAGCTGAGCACCCCGTGCTGCTGGCACCGGCACCTGTGGGGCTAAGTGGAAAGGAACTGCAGTCAGATTTCTGGTCTCCATGGCAGCCCTATATGTATAATGGTTTCTTTCAAATCCTTCTTTAAATATACTAATCCAAACAAGGTTCATCCCAGAAGAACAGATCCTGGACATGGTGGACTTAATTCTGAGTCACCAAAACTCAACTGAGAGGTCCCCAAGCGACCCAATCTCAGCTGTCCCCGCTCTTGGACACTTGGGCTTGATGACCTCCGCAGGCTCCCTTCCAGCCTAAATTCTCCTATGAGTCTTCGATCAGCCCCATACAGGTCAGTCCAAGCAGCACCAGCAAACTTGCACAGACACTGCACCGGGTTTTGGTGGCAAAGAGCAGCAGAAGACTTCGGACATGACCTCAAAATTGCATTAGGAATTTATAATTAATGCAGTACTGGCAAACTGTGGGATATGATGCATGTTTTCCAAAGACAAGAGTCTGCCACAGGTGTCTGTGACCAGGACTGCTTCAGGTCTAAAGCTAAAGCCCCAGGATCCTTCTCTGGCTGCTGCTTTTGCATGTTCTGTTTTTTCTAACATCGTTCCCCAGGAACAATTATAATTCCCGCAAACAGCACAGGCTTCTTCTCTTCCTAGTCCCTTTGAGTTAGACAAAGAAAATTTCAAGTCGAGCAGCATCAGCAGCCTCGACACCTTGGATCCTGATGGGCCTGGCCTGGCAGATACCAGCACAGCTCCTTTATGAGCAAGTGCAGTTTCCGACAGCTCTGTACGGAGACGGCAGGGTAGCACGCTCGGAGAATGGGCCCGGCTCCGCTCTCTGGCAGGCAGAGCCAGGAATAAGGACAGATCTGCTGATTCAGGGTCCTACAAACGTAGCTGATCTCATTGCGGCGAAAATAGGTCACTAATCACACATGGCCGGTATCCAAAAACTAGCCAGGAAAATTGAATATCTGCTGGCTGAAAACTCTGTTTTACTCAAACGCACAGAAAGAAAGCAGTCTGCTTTAATTTGTTTAAAACAACCACCAGATTACGTGACCAGGAGATGAAGACAGTGATCTCCCTCCCCTGTTGTTTTTTTTTAAGCAAGCAGCTCACTTATCGTTCCAGCCCATCCTTTGCTTCCGTTCTCACACATTAAAATAACGTGTAGTTCACAGTTCTGTTTTTAACCTCAGTTACAGCAAGTGGGACTGATTTCTAAAGGAAAAAATTAGCATTAGCTTGTATGTTGATGACACTGATTTCTTTTATAGGCTTCTGTCTAGTGAAATGACTGAGCTAGTATTGCCAGAATTAAATCTTTCTAAATAAAAATAGCATCAAGGTTCCTGGTTTTTATAAGAAAAAAAACCCCATTCATTTCTTTTTAGATCATTCTGAGTTTTCTTTTTAAGCTGGTTGCCTGCCCTGACATCCTGAATAATTAAATGGGAGAGCACTTAGATTGCAGCAGGGCTGAGAGTTACTGATGTGGAATAAGTGTACCCTGATGTTACACAATGCGTATGGTCAGAGGGAAAGGCCAATCAATATAAATGAATCCCTTTTTCCATTGGATAAATGCTCTCTCTCCGACAGTAACTGGGGAGAATATGGAAGCTTTATAGAGATAAGATCTGCTCAAATTTTAGATCTGTCTCTGTCTGAGATCAGCTCAGGCACGTTTCCTCTGCTGAGCGTCATGACCTGGTAAGCAGGAGCATTTTTCGCCTCTGCTCGTGGACAGAGTGCGACGTGCCCATGTGAAAAGGGTTATTGAAATGTGAATAACTGTTGTTACAACAGTCAGAGGAGTTGGTCAGAAATTATTACTTTTACACTTGAACAGAAGACCCAGAAGAGGCTGGTTAAAAAGCTGCACATGCAGGCATGTAAAAAATTTAGTTTATGTGCCCTTGACTATTCTTAAGCTATGTTGTAAGAAGGGTGATGCTTGAGAGCGGAGAATGCAAGAACTGAGACTAGCTCGTGGGAGCACTCGCCTTGCCTGTGCGTTATGCTACAGCTGTAGGGTCACGTTTTGTTCTCCTGCCACTCGAGCTGGTTCTCGCCGTGTGCTCTGGAGGAGAATTGCTCCTCGCTCCTCCCCATCGCCATCATTCCCGCTACCTGCCCCATCTCTGGGTCCAGCCACAACATGCTGACCTCCCAGGGAGCTGTTTCCCACCCGGGCAGGCTCCTGCCCGGCCACGCTGCCCGACGAAATGATTCACAGCAGCCCACGCCAGGGAAGAAGAGAGAGCGGAGGAAAATGGTTTGTCTTTCCAGCAACTCGGGGCTCGGGAATTCAAGTTTTACCTTCGTTTCTCTCTCAGCCCATGGCCAATGATCTCTCGTTGCAAGTAACAGGAAAGACTTTGTGTAGCACACGTGGCCACATCAGATGGTGAGACACGGTCCTTTTAACCTGAGGGAATTTGTAGCAACTGATGTGGTAAGGGCAGCTCTGGCCGTGCTGTCTCCAGGGGGAAAGCCACAGAACCACCGTCATCCCCAGTGACGTTTCTGTGCGGTACTTACGGCGGGGCTAAAGCAAGAACAGACCGTGTCATCGCCAGCCAGTGCTCGGCTTTTATTTGCAAAGACTTTGTGACTCGGCGAGTCTCTCTGCTGGTAGAGGATCCTTTGAGCCCCTTAAGGCTGATAGCATTGATTCAGCCAGCAGAGATCAAAGACGTCTTTTGACGGATGGTGTGTGCCTGACTGGCTCTTGCTGGAATCTCACGCTAAGTGAGAACAACTGATTTCTTACACGCTACACAACTATAAAAGTAACATTATGAGAAACATTCATCAAGCGTGTAATACAAGCAGATTTTGAACTCACTGATTTAATAACAAGCTGTAGATGGAAATCGTAAACTAACTCACAGTGGGACAAAGGACTAAACAATTCAGATGAAGAACTGAAATCAGATCTGAGACCGGTTTCAAATGCCCTGTCCATCAGGTTACACTCTGGACTTCGATCCTTACCTGACACAAATTAAAGCTTTCTGCCTTACGTCATCTGAAGCATATTTAGGGTAACACGTAATACCCGTAACCTCTCCTTGAGGGTGAACACGCTGCAGCAATCAAGGGATCTTCGGCAAAGGAAAGCTCACAATCCCTCAGGAGGGTCTGCAGGCCCTCCATGAGCAGGGCGGAGTGGCCTTGGGTGAATTAATATGTATTTTCTTTGGCATGTGCATACATAAGAACATATTTAAGCCTCCCGTTTATTTTCTTAGTCAGGCGAGGTCTAAGAGGGAGCAGTGGAAGGACTGAACAGCAGAAACGTTCCAGCCCAGTGTAACGTAGGAGTAAGTTGCCTTTAGGAAATATCTCCTGAGCAGTTGAAGAAACTTAAAGGCGGCAGCTGGAAAGAGCGAGCCCCAAGCAAATTAACCCTACTGGGCGTCCTGTGGGGTGTATCAGAGCAAATCTCAAATGACACCCTGGAAACAAATCTCCAGCGCTGACTGCCAAATATATGTACATCAGAAGTCAAACCCTTGTCCATGGACTCGCATAACACAGTCTCAGTGGAGTTTATCTTTTCTGCCCTCTTTTAACCCAAAACAAACTTATTGCACAAGATGCTGAATCAGTTCCAACATACCCTGTGTGCTCGATTGTCAGCCAGATACTGGCAGCTCCCACCAAATTTTCTTTTTCTCTCCAGCATGCACGCATTTCTGCACAAATGCATTCAAAAGCATTCCCAATTCCAACCTAAACCCACAAATCCCAGGAAATTCTGAGTTAAGCTCAAAGCCCATAACAGTTGTCTTATCATAGAGACTGGTTAAAGCGATTCATCCTTTTATGATCCTTTGATGAAGGGACTTTTGTTAGGAGAGAAATGTGCTCGATTTCATGCTTTGAGCATCTCACCTGAGTTCTTAATGTTGCCATAAGACAGAGCAACTTGTTTGTTATCCTAAAAAAGATAAATGTTCTGCCTGATACTGCGTTAGCATGTAGTTCTGTAATTCCTGTTCTCCAGGGACCTTGAAATGCTTAATAAATCCTGTCTTGACTCTGTTGCCATGCTTGAGAGGTAGGTAAAGGTTGTTATTCACCTGTTAGCATGGAGAAAGAACATTCCAGAGAGAAGCCGGTCCAGAACCATGAGCGGTTAGTAGCCGTGGAGTGAAGGGGGCTGGGCTCCTTCTCTGTTTGCAGAGTTAGACCTTGTATCTGCGAGTTCAAAATACTTTACAAATTGGCAGTGGAAAAGTTTCTGTTTATCTTGTGACAGATATTTGGAGCTTTCAAAAAGGATTAGGAGGATGGAGTCTGGTACAGACTGCATCTCGGGGATTTTTCTACAGTTTCTTTTGCAGCCTTGAACAAGGTAGTTTGCTGCCTAAAAAACATAAGAAGCCATAAGTGTGGATTAGAACATAAGTAGTATTTTCCAGTTGAATGGGACCCGATCCAGCAGATCCTGAAGAGATCTCCTCTGATGTAATGGGATGTCAGCTGGGCTGGCAAGGATAAATTCACCAGGTGCTGGGAGCAGCGATGCTGGGAATACATATTTATGTACAGAAAGAACACCTACCTGCTTTTCGTCTCGCTAATTGCTCAGTCTCCAAACACAGTGGTTTCTCTGTGGCACAGCCTTCTGCTTCAGGCTGCCAAAACCAGCCCTTCCTTGTGAGCCTGCAGTTTTGCACAGACCATCCCTATTTCCATAAAGGACAAAGGATTTGATCAAACTTGGCGACTTGCTTTGTTTACATATTGCTTTCCACTGCAGGAGAACCGACCACAGGTATGGACTGGAAAATTTATCTTAGCAAGAGTTTAGATCATGTCTGAGCAGTTTTATTGTTCATTTTTTGCATGGTAAAAATGTTAGGTCTTATCAAAACAAACAGCTTTTCCAGTGAGATATTAGAAATGTGGTTAAATGAAAACATTTGCTGTGTTGCCTTTTTAAATTTCTAGCTGGGTTTCACCACCTCCCATCCTCGTCACCAGGGACATGGGCAACTAAAATAATTGTGAGGTCTTCTAGTGCTGCTGGCCTGTGGATGGGGATGCTGGCTCGCAGCAGTCAGCCGTACCAGCTGCGTTTTGCCGTGTTCTTCGCTGCTCTAGGTCGCTTGTTGTCAGCAGCAAGGACTGCAGTCTAAGCAGGAACTGCAAACATGGACAAGTTTTACTGAAAAGGTGGCCCTTAGACTCATTCTAGTATGGTCACCTATGTTTTGTGCCTGCAAGGAAAATCAGTTTTAAAGGTATAGGGGTTTTTGTTGTTTGGGTTTTTTTTTCAAATTAAAAAAAAGGGGGGGGGGAAGAGGCAAGCAAACCTACGATACAGGCATTTTGAGCATTGCTCAAAAGCTCTGATTTGGGGGTGTTTATTTGCATGACTGTTGCCAGCAATGTGGGAACAGGATTGATGCTGGCCAACACCAGCTCGCGCGCAATGACCGACACATCGAAAGGCAAACAGGCAGATTTCCCCCCGATCCTTCCCCCCTCAGAAGCTAATGTCACTAGAAAGAAATGCTGAAGTGGCTGACACCAAGATGAGAAGTGGCATGGCTGGGTATGCAACATCCAGGAGGATGAGCCGGGTGGTGTGAGCCCAGCTCTGCCTGGCTCTCTGCAGGACTATTATCCGCCCGGCCAAGAACAGCAATGCTCAAACCGCTTGGCAGTCACTAAGGGAATATCAGCTGGTGAGCACCAAGCAATTTCTGCCTCTGAACATTGCACCCCCGCATTGCCCCCTCCCCTCCCCTGGGCCGGCGAGTTGGGCTCTTCAGCCTGTCAGTCTTCGTTGACCAACCGGTCAATCTTCGTTGACCAACTGGTCAGTCTTCATTGACCAACCAGTGTGGCTAAAATGGCTGTAGGGTGGTTTTGCGCGTTCCTGAAGGCACCACACAGCAGTCCGTCCAGTCTGTGTCACTGGAGGCACTGCCCGAATCTGACCTGGGACAGGCAGGGATCTCTTGGAGGCAGTAGGAGCCAAAGGCAGAGGTTTTGCCTGAAGCCTAAGAGAGGCTGTTCTGGAAGGAAAGCACGGCGACGTCCCTGGGCACCTCTGACAGATAGCTGAGACCAGAGAAGAACCAGTCCTACAACTGTGGATGTAACCTATGGGAATAATTCAAATAAGTGAAAGAGCTCATTTTTTCTGAACATTCCAAGCTTTGCTCTTCACCATATTTACTAAATCGTACCGTAGTATTGAAATACCACTAAACAACATTAGGATCTTCAGAATGGTCCTTCTTGGCTTCCACAGAGCTGCTGCCTATTTCAGCAGTGGCTGCTGCAATGATGGTCACATGGATTACTCTAGCTGGCCATTGGCAACAGCAGAGCATTTTCATGTTGAATTTACAGGGGGAAATGTATTACATTTATTTTTTTACTTATTATTTATTCATTATGGAAGTGACTTGGTTCTGTATCTAAAGTTTGTGCTGTGGGAAAAGGGGGGAAATCTGATTATGATGGTGGAACTGAGAAGTGGCCATAAAAGTTAGTGTCTGTTTGGGGAGGGGTGGTGGAGATTGCACACATCCCAAAATACGCAGGCAATTTGGTGGCACACACTTGTAGCTGTGTGATGGCACAGACTTTCACTGTGCTATCCTAGCTGAGGGGATTAAATGTCCAGCTGTAAAGCCTTTTAACTTTGCTTACAGCTGAATAGGTAATTGTTTCTTTTACGTGCAGTGAAACAACTACGATGGACATTTTATCCCTCATAAAAAACTATCCAATGGCCTAGTGATTGGAGCACTTCCCAGAGAAATTTGGGTTTAGATCCCTGTTTCAGATCAGGAGGGGCATGGGACTTGATCCTGGGCCACCCATGACTTCTGTCCACATTGCCATCACCTACTACTGGATGTGAATCCCATTGCTGTCTCCTTTTTTCCAGCTCTCGGACTTCAGTCCGAGAGAGGATTCATGACTACAGATCCTTAGCAGTGTTAAGTACCCAGCTGCCCAGAAGCAGCATGGAATTCCGTGCTGTTTGTTTTAGGTGGCCGGCTTTCCAAGTCTCCCCGGGTGCTGCGAGGAGAAGTGGGGACTTCATGGAATGTGCCAGCAGTGGAGGTGGAAAATGGGAGTTTCCATCCTCCTCCTTGGAGCCTAACTGTTAAAGCCACCTTTGAAGCCTTTGCTTAGAAACTGTCTGAAATGAGTGCCAGGTTGTGTCTCCACTTCAGCAGGAGTCATGGCCTATAGGTATGTTGTGGTTTAACCCCAGCCAGCAGCCAAGCCCCACGCACCCGCTCCACCCCCCCACACCCAGCGGGATGGGGGAGAGAATCGAAAAAAAGTAGAACTCATGCATTGAGAAACAGTTTAATAGGACAGAAAGGAAGAAAGTAACGACAATAGTGACAAAATGATAATAATAGTAATAATAATAACAACAACAACAATACTAATAATGATTGGAATATACAAAACAAGTGATGCACAATGCAATTGCTCACTTCACACTGACTGATGCCCAGTTAGTTCCTGAGCAGCGATCCCCCCCCAGGCTAACCCTCCCAGTTTCTATACTGGCCATGACGTCCCATGGTCTGGAATACCCCTCTGGCCAGTTGGGGTCAGCTGCCCTGGCTGTGTCCTGTGCCGACTCCTTGTGCCCCTCCAGCCTTCTCGCTGCCTGGGCATCAGAAGCTGAAAAACCCTTGACTTGGTATAAACACTGCTGAGCAACAACTGAAAACATCAGTGTGTTATTGACATTCTTCTCATTCTAAATCCAAAACATAACACTATACCAGCTACTAGAAAGAAAACACCCTACCCTAGCTGAAAGCAGGACAATGTATTTATACAGCCTTCACAGACGCTTGGCTAGCAGGGCCTTGAAGGTTCAAATCTGTTGCTAATGCTTGATAAAGAAGGAAAGGTGAGGCCTCTGGGGGGATGCAAAGAGGGGAGCTTTGCTAGCGACACTAACAAATAGATCAATACAAACACGCTGATGATCACATTTGCCAGGTGCAGGGGAAGCAGCCGTAGGGCTTATGGTGACGAACACTTGTGCAGAAGAAAGGGTTTTAGCTAAATGGATGGAGAGGGAGGGCCACCTCTTGGCTTAGCCATTGCTTTGAGCGATGCCTGCCCGCATAGTTCACCCCAAAGCTGCAGCCCCGATGCCCACGCCAGCAGGTCGGGAGCATCTACGTAGGTGTTATGGGGAGCGGAGAGGAGGGTGCCCTGTCCCGTCCCCCCCAGCAGCCCCCTCGGAGACCCAGCGAGGGCAACCACAGCCGCACGAGATAGAACTTCAGGAGGATCGCAGCGGAATTTTGTGCAAGACGTTGCCCCTAGAAACCCTGATTTAGTTCTCATGGTTAAACAGCCACCTCGCTAAGACCTCTGTGTGGCCATAAACGCTATTTCTGCTCTGCGGTGGCAGGGAACGTCTGCTTTCAGCTTGACTTAGCGTGACGGAGGCGCAGAGGAAAGAACTGAGAAAATAACAGGTTAGCACCCGACAAGAGAACGGTGCTTAAGCAATAAGGCAAAACTGATCAGCTGTGGACCAAAATGTCACGGTGAATGTGCAGCACAGGCAGAGGGACTGGACCAATGGTGTGGATTTGATAAATCCCTCATTTATTTGGTAATTATCCTTCTAACCCTATGGAGGCAGGTTGAGATTACCATCACAGTTTTTCTTTTTCTTACACTTTTTTACTGTGTGTGATCTAGAAATAGATACAACAGCAGATTTTTCAAGTTTTCATTTCACAGTAAAAACTTGATCTGGGCACTTACCTACTTGCTGAAACATCTGCAAGCAGCTATTTTTTTTTCTGTCTGCAGCCACTTGAGCACAGGCTGATAAAGTAGAGTGCCTGTGTTTTGTCACTATAAATTTGCATGGGTTTTTTGGCCTGCCACCTGACATTTTTTTTAAGCTTCCTTTGTGCCTAAAAGTAAGCACTTTAATTCCCTTTAAAGCCTGAATAAAATCTCTTCAACTAGGTTTTCGTTACGGAGGCGGGTTCTTGCACAGAAATATTTTGTAAATATACCATTTTATGTCGAGTGATGAATGAGCTTTCTAACTGGGCAGTGAAATGCTCCGGGACTGAGCTGCTGTAGGCGTTGGAAATGCCAGAAGGAGCAGCCCGCAAGGATCACTTGGACCATGGAGCTGCTGGGATTTGTCCTAATCCACCAAACCGCTGTCGGGCAGGAACCGTTTCCCACCGGCGCTGATGTCGGTCAGAGCCAAGGCAGAAGATACGACTCAAATAGCCGTGACCCGGGGGGAGGGATGCGCTCGGGAGACGGCACATTTTGTAAGGCATCAAAGCCCAAATCCCAACTCACTGCCTTGGGGTCCGATTGCCCCGTGGGCTCTCCCTGCCCACGCTCCCTGGCAGAGCCGCCACCGCTGCGGTGCAAGGAAAACGGCCCTGGGAAGGGGTAAGCCGGAGGCTTAAAATCAGACCATTTCTACTGTCAGCGCGTCAAGAACCAGAGGGGGCTCATTTTCTCCTTTTCTGCTTTGTTAGGACCATAAAAAGGGGGAGGAAGGTGGGTTGGGGCATCCCGCGGTGCAGAGCATCCCAGCCGGCCAGACCTTCCGAGCATCCAGAGGTGCAGGGATTCATTTTGCCCCTCTTCCTTACCGAGCAGTAACTCACATGAGCGGCAACTCGGACAAGCAGTGGGGTGAAGAATGACGTAGAAACAGCGGAATGTTTAAATTCTCTTCCATACCAGGACTTGCAAGCATTACGGTTCCCTTTCTGCGTAACAGCATCTTGTCGGTGACACGGTCACACGCAGCAGCGTTCGTCAAATTTCAGCACTCGTTACGTGATGAAGCACCGGTTTTATTTCTGCCTGCTGATGTGGTTCCCCAGCCGTACTGCTGGGATGGATGCAGGCGCCCGCACTGCCATCCCGGGATAAAGGCAGACGTGACCCTCCCCGGCGAAGTCAGTTTATGTGGAGGGTGCTTTGCTGTGAAGCCCTTGGTCTGCCAGGCCACAAATTTATTAACAGGTTATGTGGTCACAGTTCGTTTTATTGTGTTTTACCACTTATTCGTGTTACTGAATTTCATTTTTTTTCTCCAGGCACTGGGAAACAAAGGCAAATTCCACGAGAGGGAGGTAATGCAGAGATGGTTTGAAATTGCTGTACTTCAAATGTGTTGTCATGCCGTACCTTTACCTCAGGTGTCCCTTTTTTACTAACTCAGTAATCTAAGTCAATAAAATGAGAAAAAAACCCCTGTTCTTACATTGTGTCTCCATCTAAAATTACCTTCAAGTTTTCTCGTAAAAACCTACAATTTAAATACACTGTTCAAGCATGGAAAATAAGAACCTTCTGCATGCAAGGGGAAAGCAGACTAATCAAAAGCAATAAAAGAGAAATGTATTCCTATTTTTTTTTTTTTTGCAAAGAGGTTACTGACTGCCAGCTTTAGAGGTCTTCCCCAGGATTTTCAAATTTTAAAAAACTCAAAACCATAATAAAATGTAATTTTGGAGTTTCTGTTAACATTAACTTTTGGGAGTATTTGTTGTTCTGGATCGGACAAAATAATCTGAAATAAAGTGTTTTCAATTTTAGCTTAGATTTCTTTATGTGGCATTCTTAATTTCAAAGTATTTGAAAATGGTGGAATGAAAAGTTCCAGCCTGATGTGTTACCACAGTGATCTTAATGCTTTATTTTCATTTGCTTTTCAGAAGAAATTTATTCCGAATCAGCGTCTTCAGACATTGTGGTTACGACCAAGGGATATTTCCAGACACAATAACATTGTCAGGAAGTTTTTGCCCAGCTTTTTTCCTATTCCTCTGAGCACTACAGCTACGACTGCAAGAGCTGACACCGTCAAAACTCGCAGGCAGGTGCTGTGTTTGTACTGGCCTCTTATCGCTCGTGGTTTCCAAGCTCCCAGCTGGATCGCGGCCGAGTGAGGAGAGCACAGAAAGTCAAGGCCGTCGGTGTCATTAAAACAACATGAAAGTCGTGGTATCAGTGAGCCACCTATCTTAACTGCTACCTGTTGATTTAGAGCTTGCTTTCTTATCAGGGGCCAGGAGACACCTGGGTTATTCTCCAGTAGGGAAAAAGCCAGGTTTGGGGAGAAGAGGGAAATTCAGTCCTGCTCACATCTTGCCTGCCATAACAGGAGGTAACTTGGTTATTTGGATCGTGGAGGTAAATTTACCTTTAAAAGAAAAAAAGCAGAATTCATCTGGATCCCTAAAGAAAAAATTATTTAAAAAAAAAATATTTTTTTTTTTACTGCCTATGTTAGCCAAAAAAGCAAACAGATGAAATAAGGTTCCAGGCTGTGTTAGATAACTGTGTTTGTGAGGCAATAGGTGAAATTCTGCTGAAATCACTTCCCAGGGGTGGGGGGCAGAAATCCCTGCCAGGTTTGTTTTAGTGGTCAGTGACTCCAGCACAGACAGTACAAGGCCTAAGAAGTGAGCACAGCAGGCGAGGCTTAGCTGGAATACCTGAAGCAGCTCTCAGCAGCCAGTGGAGTGAACCTGGAGGGCTGCCCGGAGGGAGGAGAGGGCAGGGCAGAAGTATTGCTAATAGATCATTAAGCGATGACAATAAATGATACTGTTGTGAACGGATTGCTGGAAAGTAGTCTGGGAGAGGAGCCTCTGATTGACAAATCTGCCTTGAAATGGGAGTCATTGCACCAAAACCAACTAAATCTGTGTTTCACGTGAATGACAGCCACGACGAAGCCGGAGCCCAGCGGCCCGATCTCCCAGAGACGATGGGAAGCGGGACGGCTCCCGTGTACCCAGACAAAACCGGAGAGGCTGTCAAGGTGTGAACTGCCAGCGCTCTCCCAGTTGGAAAAAAAGGAAAAACCGCATGTTCTCAGACCTGCTTGCACTCCCCGGCACGTAGGAGGTGCCGATGCCCTTGGTCCCTGAGCTCACGGGTCCGCACGTCCCAGCCTGGTGAGAAACGGTGACTTGCCTCCCGCAGCCTGGATTTCATGTCGGGACAACCCAGCGTGAGGCGGTTGTAGGAAGACGGCTTGTTTTGGGGAGAAACGGTGATGGTTGAACCTGCCAGGCTGCCCGCTCCGTGCAGACGCGCTGACAGCAGCTCGCATGGGCTCGGGCGTGCAGCACGTGCCACGACTTATTTTAACTTCTGATGGGCAGCAGTTTCCCATTGCAACGCTCACAGGAGGGTTTTCTTTCTCTTATTTTGCCTTTTGTAAATACATTTCAAATAGTGAAACCCACGCCCGCTGTTACTACACAAGGCATAGACATATGTGTTTAGCATCCCTTATAGCAGCCCCTGAGCCCACATAGGTCCGGGGCTTCCTACGTGTCAGAAACCAGTCAATGTTCCAGACAGATGTACCGAGGCAGCGTGTGATTAGTTAGCGTTTGAACTTAGTTTACTTGTAGCTTATTTCAAATCCAGCAGTGCTTCTTCCATCTGATTTTTGAGCAAAGATGATACCACAAATGCACAGCCGTATGTCACTTTGGTTTATCTCCTGGGAGGACAGCTGGCTTCGCAGGAAGTTTGTGCATCGCTCTGAATAGTCACACACTATGCTAGGAAATGTCCACAGTCAAATAAACAAAACATATTTAGATAATCGATTTTTCTTTGCTTGTTTTCTAATTCAGCTCGAACGGCAGGAATCGGCACGTACAAGCCAGCCCACATTCGGATTTGATGTTACAGTAGCGTCGCGCCATCGCGGCGAAGGGAGCACAGCTGATCTACACCTCGCAGAGATCTGGTCCACCCTGGGGAGCCCCACGCCACGGAGTGGGGACGGTGACACCCCCCCACAGTGCGTGGGGTGCTGGGAGCCCGGATTTTCAAACTGAGCTCTCTCTAGGGCTGACGTCAACAAGTGGTGCAGAGCACTCTGGCCCTGATCTGATGGAGTAGCTTTTTGCTGGATTAAGTCTCAACCATACAGCTTTGGATATCCTCTGCTGAACAAACAAATTAAAATTACTAGATGAAAAGTACAGAGACACCATTCTTGGGCAATGCACGTATCCTAAAATTGCACCGTGGAGGCTATCTAGCTATCTGCTGCTGGCTGATTTTGTTTATGAAATAATTCAAGGGAAAAAATAAAGGAAGAGATCAATGCAGTTCCAGAGCTGGTGACTTATACATACACACACATAATTCTGTGGTCTCATAAGAAATCTGCCCTTACTTAGCCTAAGATTTGGCAGTAGGTAAAAAGAAAAATATTGTATTAGTAGAAAACGCCCAAACTGTGAGGAAAATCTGCCTTCTGATTACTAGCAGGTCTGCAAATGATAACTCTTTGTTTATGTATTATATCCCTGTTGAGGCACTAGGATCCCCTTTTTTCTTTCAGGCCAGGTCACCCAGTTTCACGTTTCGTCTTCTTGCAGATGTACTTAGCTGAAGGCTTTGGAAATATTCATGCGGCAATTTTAAATCCTTCTTTTATTCTTTTAGACACTCTTGCTGTGGATTGTGACCTTGCTCCAAGAATCCTTGGTTTATAGCAGTCTATCCTGAACAGTATTTCACCATCAGCTGAGGCACTTAAGCAATACGTAAATTATTACTTTATCCATCCTCCCTTCTAGACTTGGCAGCTTGTGCTTTCAACATCATCATCCAAGTCTGCTGCTATTAAAAAGACCCCACACTGAACCCTCTGGTGCTTCACAAATACTTTCCTTCTAATCTGGAAAGGCTAATCTTGCTTCTCGTGCTGGGTCGAAGACAGCTTCTGTTCTCAAATGTCAAGGAGCCAGCTTAGCACACCTTCGGCTTTGAACTGCCGGACTGGAAATGAATCACTGCGCTTCTGAATTTATGGGTATGGGAAGCCTGACAAATCAGTGTCTCCTTTTTGATCAACAGCATCCTCAGGACTTTAAAGTAGTTCGCCCTGCGTATAGCTTATCCTGCCACCCTGAGCTCAGTATTTAACAAATGCTCATGAAATGCTTGCTCCACCTTGAGCTCTAATTTAGCATCTGCTTTTTATTGTTCCCGAGCTGGATGCCAGACTGGTCCTGGCATCGCTTTGTGGATGCAATAAGGTGTTTTGTAGTGTGTAGTCTCCCAGATAAAAACCTGGGGACAGCACTATTCAACATTCAGAGAAATCTGTGATCCCCCGAACCATGAAAGGACAGTCTGACTGTAAAACAGGGACATACATGGTTTTTCACTTTTTGTACTGGGGAAGGACTCCTTGAGCAAGGTGGACATTGAACTACAGTAGACACGAACCCCTTCCTGTATTTTTTGTTTTTTAAGAATTAATGTTACGGGCCAGTGATCTCGAAATTGCCATTGGATTTGGGTGCTGGGTCCCTGGTGTCTTTTTCAAAATCCTAGCCAAATTATGGTCCATATGGTCCTTGTACTCCTGCAGTATCTCAGATCTTCTGTCAAAGGGCTGCGCCCTGCTGTGCTCGGCACCCTGTAAAAGGGGAGCAAAAAGCAGGTGTCTGCCCCAGGTCGCCCGCAGTTAATTCTAGGATAAATCTTGTTCCAGACAATGTGAGACAATTCTGACTTGTTTTTAATGAAAACCTGATTCTTTTTCATTCAGACCAGCACTCTGAAAACACATGCATTTCTAGCCATTTCTCACTGTATATAAATTACAGGGTATATTTGATAAGTAATATGCTTTAGCAATGCAGTGGAAATAACTTCCTGCTTTAGTCACCTTAGAAATGGCATGAGCAGCATCTACTAATCCTTCCTTGTCCAGATATTCCAGTTATTCCAAAAGCTATTCCCACACTCGACCAGTTCACAGCTCTCCTGTGTATTACTCCCTTTCATCAAAATGGCATTTTGCCCATGTGCTGGTGTATATTTCACAAACTGTGACAGCTAGATGCGGACAAATGAGAGAGGACGCTTTCACAACTGCGTGTAGGATGTTTTCTATCGTGTAAAGGACTGAACCGTCCCATCAGTTGTGGGAAGAGAATGAAGCCGAGGTAAACTGGAGAAATGGGAGTGTGGGTTTTGAATGGGAAGTGCCTCCTCTCCAGAACTTTTCCTGCCGATAGCTGAGCTCAGCTGGAGCCCGGAGCAGGAGCATCCTGCGGCACGGGACCCGGGCGAGTATCTTCTATTGTATTTTGACTTTTCATACAGATCCTCACATTTCTCACCGATGGCTTTTCCTTTTGTCTCCAGAGACTTTTCTCCCGTTGGTCTCTGTTGGCCGAATTTGCAGGTCACCTCCTGCCTTGGAAATATTGCCAGGGCTGCTACCAAGGCTGCACCTCCTCGGGCAGTCCCTTCGTGCCCCTGCGGCGAGACCGGGAGGACTGGGAAGGGCAACTGCAATTTCTGGTGTTTTCAAGTTCTCCAGCGCTTGTTGTATTATTTTTCCCCCCATACTACTATGTCCTGTTCAACAGGCCACAGATACAGTTTCTTGGACTGTGATGCTGTCTTTCCTTTGGTTTCCATGACAGGGACCTAACCCAATGGCCACTTCTGTAAGGAAGGTCCCCACCTGGGGATCACAAAGGGGTTGCAAAGGAGGGGAAGAACATGGGACATGTCCTAAGCACACGCTGCCTGCCTAAGATTTGTCACAAAGCACTATTTCCTATGCCAGCTTTCAAAATGGCAGATCCGTTACCTTGATATCCACACCTTAAATGGACACTGGGAGAGGAGAGCCCTTTGCGTATTAGTGTGTGTGTGTCAGTAAAGTGAACTCTGGGGTTGCCCTTCCAAACCCAAGGAAGAAAATGTGGCTTTGCAGCCCATGTCCTATGGTTTCACTTGTCCCTTCATCGCACTTCGGTGAGGGTTTGATTGTTGCCCTTCTCCCGGTTGCCTCCCAGGTAGCCCACACAAGTAGATATAGGTCTGAGTCAACACATTGCACTGGTCCACCCAGAGCATTTTACAGGTCCTGGCCACATATGAAATGCCACCACCTCCGGACAGAGAGTAGAAGACAGAAATCAGCAAATCCTACGCTAAGGGCAGCAGCAGTTCTAGCTTATCTTTAGAGTAAAGATGTCAGAGGGTTGGCATATCCCAGCAGGACACACAGAAATTTGGTGCCCTAAGTCCCAGCCAAAGCAAACACACACACTACGATGGAAGGCACCAGGTCAGCCACGCTGCAGAGATACCTACATTGATTTATGAAATAGGGTGGGCAAGCTTATGCTAGACCTCTCCTTTTTCCTGAGAATCCAGAGACGATTGCAGGCTCTCTGATGCCCATGTGGCACCTCTTGTACAATCTTCCCAAACAATAATCCTCGTGGTTAAACATCTTGCGACACTTCTGTAGGCTTGGGTTTCCCTGATGTCGCTGGAAGCGTGGTCCGTCATTGAGTGCTTCGGCGGGCGCTGGCCCTGCTCTCCCGGTGAGCACCGCAAGGGTTTCCTCCAGCAGAGAGGCCAGTGCCACCGGCAGGATCCAGCGGACATCCCAGGTGAATCACCCGGCTGCTCCGGTGCTGTGTGCTTGGGCTCACCCCGCTGGAGTGTCACTAATTACCCCGCCGGCATTACACAAGGGGGTATTGCGCACTAAGTAGAGAGCAGCGCGCTGATTACATTGCAAGGATGATTACAGGGCCCTTCTCAGATATCCACCTACCCACAGGTATATTCAGCTGCCGCTGCTGTACACCAGCAACGCCGCGATGAGCTATTTGGGGTGCGTGGGAGCCTCCCAAGGCTGCTGTCAGCAAGCAAAGACCAAGCAGCACCTTGCCTTCCCCCGTGGGGATGCCTCCTCAGCTCTGCTCATCCAAGTACTGTGTCCTTTTGGCTGAAATGCTCTGGAAGGTCTCCAGCCCTTTGCCAGGAGCCAGTATTGCAGTGAGTTGGGTCACCCCAACGGGGCAGATACTTCATACAGGGATACAGGACGGTGTCACCCCACGGGGCTTCCCCCAGCCTCTGCTCCCCTTGCCCCTCTCAGGGAAGCCAGCAAGCTGCCAGGCTGCCGGAGAAAGCTTTGGCTTTCCTTAGTCGTTTCCTTTGGACCAGAACTTCTCGGCGCTTCCCCAGCTCCCTGCCCAGCTATAGCTGGGAAGGCCATAAAACCGCAAACAAACAGGTTTATTTTGCAAGTATTTCATTATTCTGAAGCATTTGATTGAAGCAGCATTAAAAATATATCCCCAGTGCTAGGATTTCTTTGCTCTCTGTTGTCAACAACGTATTTTTAAAAGAAACGTTC
This sequence comes from Elanus axillaris, assembly GCA_026212715.1. Classification (NCBI taxonomy): domain Eukaryota; kingdom Metazoa; phylum Chordata; class Aves; order Accipitriformes; family Accipitridae; genus Elanus; species Elanus axillaris. The sequence goes on from JANZLQ010000065.1 coordinate 1,592,683, forward strand.
CAGGGTTGGGGTTTTTTTTTTGTTGGGTTTTGGGGTTTTTTGGTGGTGTGATTGCCTTGTTTCAGAGTTACTTAAGTAGGAAAATATTTCCCTTGGAAGGGATCCAAGCCCACAGAAGTCAAGCAGAGTCTCTCTGTTGACTTTAACTGCACTGAGGACTAGGCTGCTGTAAACCCCTAAACCGAATACGTCGGTAAAGACCAAGGCGCTGTTGGGTTTAATGAGACAAATACGGCAGGACCTGTGATGGTGAGCAACCCTGATGTTAGTTCCATTAGTAGCGCGGAAGGAGAGCTCTCTGGACAGCGGGCATTTGTGTGGTTAATTGATGGCTGGATATTTATAGCCTGGCAATGATCTTTTTAAGGCACCAGGCATGGGTTTTCCCACGGGGAAGGGAGAGGGGGATGGATGGCTTTTGCCCTCGCCGCTAGCTTCAGTCTCCCTCTCCCCAGCTTCCCCGCCCACCCAATATTTGGTGTTTCTGCACAAAGCCACGGCAAGGCACCGCTGTGATGGCTTATCTCTTTGTGCCACGTATCCCAGCCCCTTCAGCCTTCCTCCGCCTGACCTCGTGGCTGGGGCGAGGATTGGGCCCCCCAGCACCCCACGGTGACGACTCGGCAGAGGCTGCTGCCCCTCGGGTCGCGTGGCTGAACTGTTCCTGCTTCTCCTCTCCCAGGAAAAATGAGGATTTCCATTCCAGAAGCAAATTTTGCTGGCTGCTGGCTGGAAGCGTGGGGCAGAGCCCGGCTGGCGGTGGTGGCTGGGGAGGTGGGGTGATGCCACCAGCACCCACCGCGGCCGCCTGGTCCGTGGGCTTCCCTCGGCTGCGGAAAGCGCCGGGAGCTCGGCAGCCCCGACGGCTGCTGGTGTAGGTACCTGTGCCTGGATTAAGGAACGCAACATTATGGCTCTCGGTTTTGAAAGGGTTTGTCCCTGGGCGGTACCAAGGGTCGAGACTCCTATGGACACTGTTTGGAGCCTCGTGTCCTCCGTTTGCTGATGTTTAATTAGCGAAGCAGCTCCAGCCCTGCACACCCAAACACTATTAATGCAAAGGAAAGCAGGCGGCTTGTAAGACACCAACAAACATTTTGGTGGTTGCATTTTTCCTAACGCTCGGTCTCGCTGGAGATAATAGAAAAACCAGCGAGTTATTCTGAAGGAAGAGCTGTCATTAGCCCTGATGAACACTGGTGATTAGGACCAGCTTTGAGCCAGTCCTGGAAACCGATCACGGTTAAGATCTCTCCTTAACAAAGAACTTATTTAATGTTTACATAAAAATGCCACATAAAAATGAATTGAATCTAGCCTCTGGAATCATGCTCAGAGTATCTGCCTTGGAGTATACGTTTACCTCCTGAGAATTCATACAGTAATTAGATGAATGTGCTTAATTAATCACATTTCCTGTGCTGAAGAGGTTTGATGGAAAACATTTGCTTCCATCACTTTATTAAAGCATTATTGAGTGTTGCGCTTGTCATGTGTTCATCACCAGCCTTCTCGCCAATTAATCCTGACAAAATGAAGTTTACCAACAGCAAAGTAAGGCAGTGCTCAAACAGTCACTTTGCTGTAGCTTTGTGTACATGCCTTTATGCCTCTAGGTAATTACTGGATAATTGAGAGCAGAGTCTGTTTAATCTAAAATGAGATGTGCTAAATATAAACCATTTTCACTGCCTGATTGATACTGTTTTAATAGGCTTGGTATCATCTACTGCCATGGACATGTAATGCATGGTTACTTTTATTTATTGCATGTGTTTGTTACCAATTTTCAAGTCAAAATATGATTTGCCAGCATGGTTACTATACCTGTGAAGCAATTATTGCTTATTTAATATTTTTCCCCCACACCACGCCTGAATGAAACCATAGGTATTCAAAATCAGAGGCCTGAAGATAGGATCTTAAACCTTTTCAGAGGCGCTTAGTATTTGGCCTCAGCCACACCATTACTGAGAGTCCATGTCCTGGGAGCCGGCATCCGACGTGGAGGCAGGGATACCTGCTGGAGGACAGCCGGCAGTTTCTGAGGCTCAGGAGGGGACATGGCAGAGACCTTCCCACTGCAGAGCAGGGATGGGAACAGAGGAGCTGGATGGGGCAGCAGGGCTGGGAAGGGACCTGGGAGCAAGCCCCAGTGCTGGACCCCACCAGATGAATAAATCAGATCCCATTGACTGCGTCTTAACCAGGCTTTTACTGCTATGACACTGAGGCCACCTTTCTAAGGGCTCTTCCCTTCTGACCACCTAAAATATTAGGCATGCAGCCAAATATTGATGAATGCAAAGCAGTTTCCCTGTTCTACCAACTGTCCAGTCCCAAGAAGCCTCTTATTGTAGAAAGAAGCTAGCTGTCAGAAGCACTTCTGCTTACATAGTCATTAAGAATGGAAATGCTTATTTCCATACAAAATGAAAATGCTTACTTACTGGTGGACAATCAGATTTTGCTCTTCCCTCTGCCTTACTGCAAGAATTTTGTGTTACAGCTCAGGCAATTTTATTGCTGACGCATTCATAAAATTACTTACGGTATTGTGCATAGCGAGATACCCTTTGTCTATGAGTCTGCATTTCCAGCAATTACACAGAGCTACTGCAGAGATGATTTTTAACCATTTTTTCTTTCTTTTTTCTTGTCAAAAACTAAACCTAGATTTGGCCGGAAAATAATTGGGAACAGTTTGACAATTTTGATAGAGTGCTTCTGTGTTCATAATAGTCTTTCTTCCAAAAGTCCAGGTTGCTATTTGAAGGCAACCTGGACTGAAAGTTTGCAGCCAGCTTTAGCAATGACTCCTTTATACATCCCCTACCTTGCTACCCTCTCTGTAACTCATTCCCCAGCTTTAAAAACCTTTTCAGAAAGGGGAGATATAGTCCAAAGCGTGGTTCATTCTCTACAAAACCAGAGAAAGAGCTGCAGAGGGAAGACTGTGCAGCCTTGCCATTGCCTGTCCCCTTCTCCTCTTCCGCACTGTTAATGGTAGGGCTGAAATCCTGCTCAGTCTGTTTGGTTATCATACACCTGGGCATGCTCTAAAACCTTCATAACTCAACAGAAAAAAAATCTTAATGCTTGGTGAGTCTCAGATAAGCCTCATTTAGGATTTGGGTTTGGAGGGCTATGTGTCGGTGCAGTACCCTTAGCTAGTACTGCTAAACCAAATGAGAACACACCTAGCCTACTCTCAATACCTAGCGAGCTCTTGGAAGTATCTTAAAACACCCTGGAAATACTTTGGATAGGCAGATTACCCAAGAAACAGTAAGCACTTGCCACTGAGGGGAATGGGAACGTTGAAGCACATGAGGTATGAACTCAGCCCCGCTCTTACAGCCGGAGATTCATCTGCTGGAAACCCCCACTTCTGTGTAACACAAGTAATAGGGGAACTCTGTATAAGCTGTATCAGCCCTTCCAGCTCAGTTACCTGTTGTTTGATAAATAAGAAGAATAAATAAAATAATAGGAAATCTCATCAGTTTATTCTTTTTCCCTAAATTTCCCTGGCTGCTTCATTAGGTGCCCATGCTAGGCATCACCCTGGGGCAGGCTGCCATTTGGTACAGAAATGGCATAGAGCAGGGGGTGGTTTGGTCCTCGGGCAAGTGGAGAACCTGGGCGACCCTAGTTGAGGATTCACTCAAGAGTCAGTAACAAGCTTTACCTCTACAAGAAAAAAATCTAGACTCCATCAGGAACAAGAGAAGTGAGTGCAGTGGCAAATAGCAAGAGAGAAGGGGCGGTTCATAGCAAGTAAGGAACATGGAAAAATACCACCACAAAGTTTAGGGTGGGAAAAGCCTGCAGTCTCCTTGGATGCTATTAGTAAATAAGAGAGGGAGGAACTCACAGGCTCCTTAAGGCCCCCGTGAAAGACAGCACTGGAGCATATGCTCCAAACTATACAGGTGTCTACATGCTCGCTATACCCAAGGAGTAGGTGTCCCCGCACCCTACAACGTTGCTAGCTGCACCCAAATTCCTGGCACAAGTCCCCCATCTGATACCAGCGTGGCTGTGCACACACTTGCGTTCTTCCTATCTGAGGAAACTCTTCTACAAAAGACCTGAAAGGTGCCAGGGCTGAGGCTGCTGCCTGCCACCGAGCACAAGGTACGAGCGGCTGCCTGCATCTCACCCGCCAGCATCTCTCCTGCCTGCATCTCTCCTGCCTGCATCTCACCCGCCAGCATCTCACCTGCCTGCATCTCACCTGCCTGCATCTCTCCTGCCTGCATCTCTCCTGCCAGCATCTCACCTGCCTGCATCTCTCCTGCCTGCATCTCTCCTGCCTGCATCTCTCCTGCCCACGCAGAGGTGCGGGAGCAGGTCTGCCCCTGCAATCCATCCAGACCCGAACTCTTCCACACAGACCCACCTGCAAGGGTGCCAATTAGTGCCAATGGGAGCTTGTTGAGTGCTGAGGTAGGCTTGCTGTTGTGCAATTGCTGGGAAATGAAAACAGCCTGTTGCTGCAGGGCTTTTGTTTTTTTTCTTTCTTTTTTTTTTTTTTTTTTTTGTATTGTATGGTAACTACAATTAAATCTTTCTTGGCACGGCATTTCATTTGAGAGCTCTTTCCCTATATGACTGTTCTGTATCCCTGTGTGAACTACTTGATGTTTCATTACATAAATAGGCTTCATTTGCAGAAATGATGCCCTGCTGGGAAAAATCAAATGCTTGAATTACAGGTATTCTGCAGGGGGGAATCTGTCCTCAGATGGTGAGATCGAGGGTCGAGACCTGCCCACAGCTGCTGGGCTGGAGCAGTTGCACTGAGAGAAGGATTTATTTTTAAAAGCCTATTTTAAGGAAAAGGCTTCTGGGTCTAAGGGGGAAAATAATCATTGCTCGAGACATGCCTGAGCTGTAGAAAGCCAAGGACGCTGGTTGTGCTGGAGCCAGCTGTGGGAAGACCTTGAACAGCAGCCGCTGAAGTAAGGCGTGAGTTCATCTGCAAACACCTCCCCGAGTTCATGACCCAACTTTCCTGCCTGCGTTTACAATCTCACAAGAACTATGTGGGCTGAGTGGATTTCATGCCGCCAAAAAACAGAGCAGGGACTGCATGGCATGCCCCATTCTTTCTCCCTCCCTTCAGACAACTCCTTTCTAGGGCATCGCAGGACTTTTGTGCTTGACCCAAACAGAGCAGGACAAACAGCAAGAGAGCTTGGAGGAGCATTAACAAATCTCACCCCACTTCCTACCTTCCATTCCTCTCCTCTCCTGGTTTTGTGCTAGAAAGACTCATTTTTTCACCTGGTATGGGATTCACCTAACCAAAAAGTCAGACATTTACAGCAGGCTCTGTACCTGGGCTACTTACCTATCTGAAGTGCCTCTAGAGTCAGAGCAGACACACAGACACCTGTGGGGCTCACGGTATTCTAAAGTAGGTCTAATACAGGTCAGATGAATTGTGCCCTAGAACTGCCCACTTGTCTCCCTCGATTTGGACAGGGGCCTGGAGCTACTGGCTCAGACACTGTCTGCCACGTCTAAATTTTGGTCAGAGGAATTCGCACTGAAGTCCTTAGCCTGTAAGTCTTATCAAAATATCTGCACTTGCTGCTGATGCAATATACATATTTATGTCTACAGTGACTGACCTTGGGATTTTGTGATTTCCAGGTAGCAGCAACATTACCTATCAAGGTCATAGCTTGCTTTCCAGCATAGAATATTAGACAAGGAAACAAAACAAAGTTAAACCTTAGCCTTCTGAAATTAAGCCCCAGCAAGCCCATAATCCTTCTTTTCCAATAGTAATGCAACATATTTTCATTAATGCTTAATACAAAGAGATCTAGCCCATCAGCCTAAAGAGGCCAGTCGTACTCATATGCAATGGGGCCACGGAGCGTAAATATTCCGGCTGCTGGTCTGCTCTGCCCGTCAGACCTTCGACAAGCACAATAATCATCCGTTCAGTCTCACCCGAGACTGAAAATGGTTTCCATGGGTTGGGTGCCCGGGAAGAAGCCTGCTCGCAGCTCCTCGCTCCCACAGCCAGCGCTGCCCTGTCCTTGCCAGGCACCCTCGGGATTCATGGGGAGGCTTGGAGCAGACCCCGCGTGGGAGCAGAGGCAGGGAGGTCTGAAAATGATAATAAAAAGGTCTGTAGAGAAGGACCATTGGCCAGCAGGCTGGATTTTAGCAGCCGTGAAGTGGATTAGCCCTGGGGTGGGCAGCTGACGGAGGCTGGTGCTATTTATACCTGCATCTCATTGGCACCAGGGAGAAGCCACGTGCCAGTGGCGAGAGACGGGAGCCTTTCTGCGGTGACATGGCTGCTCCAAAGAGCAAACTGCTTTAAGTCAAGGAAAAAAAAAGAGAAGGGGAAGAAGAGAGGAGCAGCTTGTGCTTTCACAGTGCAGCAACCATTTGTGTTGTTTGAGCAAAGCAAAGTTACACAAAATACAGCAACGGCCTGGGAACACTACCTGGGGGCTTTACCAGAGCGGTGCAGGCAGTAGATGAGCCCAGGCTTTCCCTGGGCTGGAGCACCCCAGGCATCTCACCTGGATGGGACCTTCATCCAGACCAATGCTCCCACCTCCAACACTGCCTGCAGCCCCATGCTGCTGCCCGCAGCCTCGGGGCAGCGGCAAAAGAGTCACTACGGAAGGACCAGAGGAAAAGTAGGCAGGTTTTGTAGTTACTTGTGTCCTGAGGGTTTTCTGCACCTGGGAAACAGTTGCCCTTTCAGTGGGACAACCTCTTTTTCCAAGAGGTAAGAAAATGTGCGGAGTCTTCTGACTGGGCTGGAGCGGCTGCATCTGTTTTGCACCCTGAAGGTATTTACCTTCTGAGTACCTTAAGAAATAAACCACTGCATTTTGGATATGTGAAATGCATTTGTTCCACCACAAGAACAATCCCAAAGAAAATCAAAACACCTTTTTTTTTTTTTTTTCTCCTCGAAATGAAAATATAATTGTTTTTTTCTTTTGTTCCTTCCATGCATCAAAAAAAGCTGCCGTTTGTGAAGCTCTGCGATGTCTCCGGTCCGGAGCCGGCGGAGGCGAGACCCTGGCTCTGCCCCTGCACCGTGACAGCCGTGCCGCGGCGGCTGCTGTGGCTTTCACCCCACTCGGGGCCCTGTGCCGTGTGCGCGCACACACGTGTGCGTGTCTGTGTCCGTGTAGTGGGGGGGTCAGCTCTCTGATAACAAAGCCTCAGGGCTTCCAGCCAGCATCCAGCCTGGCCAGACCCCACAGGCACAGCCTCTCTTGGCAGCATCGCCGGGTTAATTATGATTTTAGCCTGGTTCTCTAAAGCAATCGGGCTTCTGTCTGTGTGGGGTTTCACCAGTGTGCTTTAGTCCCACCCTATAATAATTTTTTAACCTTCCCAGCAGTTTAAATTGAATTTGAGAGCGGGCAGAGCTCTCAGAGCTTTGTTTGAGTGTTAGGAAAGGTGAAAGGATAGCAGAGACACTGCTTTTATGCCCCCAGCATGAGCGAGGCCGTGGCACATCCCCGAGCTGCCAGCCCCTGGGAAAGGACATTCCCTCATCTAGTCATGCCTCCCGGCCTCCAGAGAGGACGGCAGCAAGGAAAGGGATGAGAAACGGTCGCAGGGAATATCAAGGAGACAGGCCGGGTACCACCATCCTCGCTTTTCAGCCCCTCCCAGTACTTCCCAGCAGCAAAGGGAGATGCTACCCGCCCCAGATTTACAACCTGTTGCTCTTTCCGTCTTTCTGGCACCTGTTCTTCAGCTCCCGTGTTTCCATATACATAGGCGCAAGCATCTCCAGGACTGAATGTTCCATCGACTGGAGAATCCAGAGCAGCCAAAGCTTCTGGATGTTGCAGCTTCCCTGGGGAAGTCCACACGGGCGGGAGCCCTGCCGTGCCGTGGGGGGATTCGCAGCCGTGCCGAAAAAGCTACCGAACCCACGCTGTGCCTCTCACTCCTGCCTCGGAGAGCCGCGTGTAAGCGAAAAGGTTCATCGTGGCCCATGAGGAGGAAAGCAAAGAGATCATTGAAGAGAGATGCTGCTAAATTAGATCACAGTTACATCCCACTGCAAATACGTGTTTTTCTGTGCAATATTTGTGCATCAGCATTTTAGCTGAACGAGGATGAAAAGTTAACATATTCACTAGGCAGTATTACCATATTACATGTATAATTTATAAGATTAGGCTGATTTCGGGTGTGTTTCTTCTTTTTTTTTTTTAACTACCAACACTTTGTGATTTAATTTAATTTGCCTGTCCTTTGCATAAAATAATAAAACCCCTTAGTGCGATTTTAATCTTTTCCAAATCCCCTTGTCACTAGCTGAACAAGATGACATGACAACACTTTAATCATTTCTTTTAAAATCCCTGAGGTCCATAAATAAGTCAAACTTGAAAATACACCCCCCATATCAAGTGGTTCCCTTTTAACAAGGCCACAACAGGCTCCTCACAGATTTGATGCAGAAATTAGTTGTCTTTCAAACCGCACTTGCAAATTAAGGTGAGAGTCCGAGCAGGCAGCTCTGCACAGGGAGAAAGTGGTGATAATAGCATGGGAATTAAGGAGAAAAACTTGCAAATTCACCTCATTTATCATTCTTGTTATTCTGTCAAACTTAACTTCCCACGTGTAGGTTTGCACACCCTTAAAGAGAGTCTCAGCATTGTGTTAAAGGGAATATTATAAGGATGGGTCTACTTCAGCATACTGACATGCATGTAATATTCCCCCTGAAAAACAATCATGAGCCTTGCTTAAAAACCCTGACATTTTAAAAGAAACACACCACTGTACTTTTTCCCCTTGCCTTGGGTGATTTGGGGGATTTTTGTTGCAGTACCCAAAAGCCACGGACTCACCCGGTTTCAGCTGGGATTCTTCCCTAACTCGCTGTTCTGCAGCTGGGACATTAAAGTTTTTTTCCTTAAAAAGCGCCAAGCAGTGGATGGAGCTTTTTAAGAGCAGGAGACAAGCACTCCTTTGGGAGTCTTTGGGTCTCCATAGCTGAGTTAGAGATTTGGACCCCCTGAATAGGTAGCAGAGGGTGCTCAGCTCCCAGCTCCCGCACACGACTTTACAGCTTTGCTGTCAGAAGTGGGAGACGTAATAAAGAGCAATTCGCCTCCTGTGCTTCTGTCGGTGCATCCCTGGAAACGTGCACAGACCCCGCCGTGCCGAGGGCACGGCTCAGGGCTGGGCTGCGGCGCTTGAGGGTCTTCCTTCATGTATTGAAGGTCCTCAGTGGCCAACCGTCCTGGGAATTTGCCCTCAATATCCCCCACTGCAGATGGGAATTATTGCTATTACTGCTATTGTTATTGTAACTGTTGGTGTTCCTGGTATGATCTTTAGTCTCTGGGATGCGGGACTTGGGATTAAAGCACACAGCTGCTTTGGCAGAGAAAATGGTTTCTGAAGAGAGAGAATGAAAAAGGAGACAGTAGGAAAAAGAGGGAATCTCCGAAGAGAGGAAGAGCAGGTGAAGCAGAAGCTAGGGAAGGGGAGGGGAGGAGGAAGCACACACAGGGAGGGAACTGCTGGACCGGGAGCCCTTTCGTGCTGATTTCTGCACTAAAGCAGAAGGATGTTGTGAATTCCCATAGTACAGAGAACAAGAAATCTTCTTATCATCTCAAGGAATTTCTTATGAATTTATAGACTAGCAGATTGACATTGCTTGCCAGCCCAATTAACTAATTGTATGTGGGTTTATTTGAAACAGTGGCTTCACGGCTGACTTAATTTTGATTCTAGCATTCTCTGCATCCTTGTTTATTAGGGTGATGGCCGTTTCAGGGAAAGACGTGCCCGAGGCCTGAGTGGTTCGGAGCCCTCCAAACTGGCTGCAGGACCTTCCAGGCAGGGCAGAAAGTTGGTTCACACTTGGTGACGGGACAGCGAGTGGATCACAGTCATCCTGACCTCGGAAGAGAGACAGTCAGTCCCATCGGCCAACAGAAGGAAGAATCATCCTGGAAGCAACAAAGATAAAGGAAACTCTCCAGCATTTAAACGGCTGCCTGGGCATGTGACACAAATGGCAGAGGACAAAATGAACTAATTGGATGATGCGTAAGTGAACCAACACTTCGTACAGTCTTACGCCTCGCCTGTGTTTGTTTAATAACTCTGCTCTTGCTCTTTCTCTCCGCATCCGTGAGCCAAGCAGCTTATTTTTAGCAAGGGTTTTTACAAGGCATTCAGAAAAGGAACTGGGAGCCGGCTGGCTGTGTGGGTGAGGATGTGATGTGGAGCCCGGAGGGGTCCCTGGGGGGGTCTGGCCCTGGGCACTGAAGCCAGGACGCTGGCAACCCGGGTGCAGCGACAGCCTCCAGCAGCCGGTAGCACGGGCTCTGCCGGGCTGGGGGGGACACACAGGCAACCTTGAGCCCCCAGCCCAGCCACTGGCCCCCTCCAGGCACTCCGGCACCATTCCCAGCCTCACGCGCTCGCTTCCCCGCTCAGCCGGCTCAAAACACCGGCTGCTCCCACCCGAGCGGACAGGCGGAGCACCCATCCCGGTGTGATGCTGCAGCTCATCCCGGCTGCGGCGGGGAGCAATGGCGAAGGGCAGAGAGGGGTTTGCAAAGCGCAGCGAACCCCAGCCCCGCAGAGGTGGAGGCAGAAATATTTTGGTGGGTGCCATTAGACGGTTTGGATAATGCTTCCGGACGATCTTCGCCATCCTGGATTCCTCCATGGCTGCAAAGCGGTTAGCGCCAGCGGATCGGGAAATGCTTTTGTATGTACGTGAGGCCCATTAGGACGCACAGCTTTCATCACGGAGTTTTGATTGCTTAGCTATTGAGCTGGATAAATATTTTTTCACAATCCAAGCAGAAGAAGCCACTTCTAGCTGCAAGGTGGGGCTGCTTTAGAGCACTGTTTGTTGAACAGCCAATTGCTGTTCTAAACCTAATCCTAAGAAATAAGCCATGTATTATAAATAAAGCTGGAATTAGCAGAGCATATGGGACCTAATAAACACAATACTCATAGGATTAGATGTGAAATATTAAGGTCTGATCCTGCTGGCCTTTCCCATGTCAGCAGTCTCACCAATATTTCTTATATTCATGTGCAAAGGCCTATTTTTTAGGCAGGTAATAGCTGTGAGGATCAATTCCAAGTAAAGCAGCATGGAAGTGATGATGAAGTCTTTAAAAGATGACTGGTGACTTTGAACATCTGGTTTTGGGTGCATTTTCCTAACTTCCCTTAAAGAACCAAATTCAAGACATCTGCAACTATGACTCATAAAATTACCTCTTGATCTTTGGGGAACAGACCTTGAAGTCTACAAGGGAAAATACGGACTACAGTTCTCTACCACATCACCTTCAGAAATGTGGCAATGCTGAAGAAGAAAAAACCAAAAAAACCATCTAGGTTAAATGATATTTATATTAACACTTAACATTAAATAGCGCAAACCCCAGAGAAGGACAACACTGAGCTCTGGCATTACTGGTATTTAGATAGCTGTGATAACATTAAAAGCTCTGATATATTTGGAGGAAAGACTGAAGCTGGAATCTCTCTATAATTAAAAAGCATGTCTCTTGATGAGGAAATAGGTACATGTAAGTCAGTAACGTTATCAGTGGGCTGTGGGGGAAGATAGAAACAGAAGTCACTTGGTCCTGACCTTCTACTGGAAATACAGGGCAAGTTAGTTATTCCAGCACCAGCCCGCTCATATATACAGGTCTTTGAGAAGTTAAAAGCATGTTTGTGCTTACCTCGCCTGTCTCTGTGCTTCCCCATGTGTGCTCTGTTCTGCATGTCAGTGCAGAAATACCAGGATTAGACCCTTGTCACTGAACCGGCGATAAAGACCATTAACTCAATCTGTCATCACTGGATGCCCATTGCCAGCTGATCTGATTGATTTCCAGTGGATTAGCCTGGATACATCAGATGCTAGAATAACCCAGTAACCTATGACCAAGGATGGTATAGGGAGAGGAGACATTATGTGCGACCTCCTGCGCCTCCGTCTTGTCCTTCTTAAAATACTGAGCTGTGGCAGGCACATATTGATCCCATATGTGATAACAGCTGTTAGCCAAACACACAGATCCATTGTGTGCATCGCTGATGGCCAGCTAAGAACAACAGTCACGCTTGCTACACTGGGAAAATAACAGCCATGGAGGCAGCCCTTTGCTCTGAGGACCCTGTCTTGCGTTAGATGTCATTAAGGGTCCACAATTCTGGCTTTATGCTGGAAGATACCAGGATCTCTGGGCAGTGTGCAATCCCCAGAGCTGCCCTCAGAGCACCTGCTGTAGGTTATCAGCGTAAGGATTTTACCTAAAAAAAAGGTGGGGATCCTCATGCTTTGGTGGCTGGAGTGAGGAGGAAGCTGAGCATCAGCTAGAGCTGCCGTAGAGCTGCTCTGCCCCCTTGTAAGTCCCAAAGAGCTCGACCTGACACTGTGCTTCCATCCTCCTAAAAAATGAGACCTTTTAAATTTACATATCGACAGCCTTGTGTCTGCATCAGCCGTCTCTCAGGGCAGGCTGCTGGCACTAGCCAGCTCCCACCACTGCCTCGCTCCTGCTCTGGAAAGCCCACGGGCAAACACACGTAATGGCGACTAACTGCTTCCCAATACAAAACAAGGCTGCGTGGGATCGTGGGATCGCTGGGTTTGCTGCCTCTGCTCGCGTGCCTCCCCTGAGCCCAGCCCAGCCCACCCACAGCCCCCCCAGTGCTACGCCGGAGGCTGCAGGGGCACCCTGCGACGGTAGAACGGCCACCTTCTTGAAGATGTTGGGATCCTGACGATCCCAAGAGGGGCCGGAGGGGCCGGGCTGTCCAACCCCCACCCTCACGGACGCCTCGCTGTCAGCCCCAGCAGCCGTTCGGTTGACAGAACCAGAGCTGTTGTGGACTATGAAGCCCACAAAGTTCCATTCCCGCAGTGAAACCCACTTCATGAGTGCAGTGGGATATTGATCGCCGGTTTGGGTTCATTTCCAGTGGGAAGGAGAATACTGATCCGTGGGGCTTTCCGTAAGAAAAGCAGTACAGCGGGGCCCATTTTCTTTTAAAGGTACGTGAGAGTGCCAGGACTGCAGCACATAAGGGATAGCAGGACAGCTTCTGCAGGCTCCATCAAGCATAAAATAAAACAGCTACAAAGCCTCTTAGGAAGAAAGGGAAAATATCTTGCCATGCTTTTTTAATGCAGATCATCATTGGAAAGAGTTACACTGAAAGATTAAGATATTATTCACAATGCTTTCATTTGCCATACAGAAAGTTAGACCCATTACCAAAAGACGGCTCCGCTTAAGAACCTGCCTCTCGGATTGTTTTCCTAGGTGAGAGGATAGCAGGGCATATTTTTGCTGGTTACATTCCCTTCATAAATCTGATCAATGAAATGCTATTGGCTCTGAAGGGTATTTAAATACAGCTTTGCCCACAGATGTAGCAGCAGATCTTTGGCAGGAGAACCGCTGACAGATTTAATTAGCATTCCAATTCAAGGAAATAAACGGAATTGTCTATCACAAAATGGTGTTTGTATCAAGACGCTTTGCTGCAATATTTATGCTCAAGACTGAATGACTTACTGTTGCTGAAAAGTGATGGCGGCAGCTTATTCTCTTCCATTCTTTTATATTATCTTGCAGGTAAGTTAAACAAATTAGTGATGTCAGAACATGCTCCTAGGACATGTGTGTAGTTTATATGTACGGCAGCATGTCTCCCCTCATCTCTGCAATCAATCCCCTGTCCCCTGCTGTGACTAATACCCATTCTTCTCAGGTGCAAACTGAAGTAAAAAAACCCCCAAAAGTCATCAAATAATTACTTCCTCCCACAGTGATTTGAACCAGAAGATGAAAACTTTCTTCAGAGCTACTGTTTAGGTGTATACAAGAAGGCATAAGTGGCCTGCCTCCCCCCAAAACCTCTTGTCTTCGGCAATAGATGTATCAGCAAGGTTAATTCAGAGGCTGTAGCATTTTGAGTGCTTTTAAAAAAAAATACCCTTTTCTGTAAGTGCCAATTCCAGTTTGGGATGGCTGCAGTGTAGCGTATGGCTAACAGCATCCATCAGACAGATCCAGTGGCACTGGTGGGTTATTAATTTTGCTTATTGTGGGTCTTGGCATCAAGTGACCCACACATAGGTTCAAACGTAGATTCAAATATCCAGACCTCGTTTTGGTCAGCTAGGGCAAAAAAATGGGCACAGCCTGGCTTCTCACACCGACACATGAAGCCCTTGCTCCCAAAAGCTTCCGTGGGAGTAGTGCCCAGGTAAGGAAACAACTCATGGTGGATGCTAGAAGCACTCGGTAGTTCCAGTTCCAGCCGTCCTCCCCAGCAAGCTGCTGTGCAGCCCTGATAAGACCTAAAGAAACATCCTGAGCCAGATTGCCCAGGGTACGACTCTGACCTGATGGCTGGTGCTGCAGTGACACTGGCAGAAAGGCAAAGAATCACCAAGGACAAGGGCCGAGCAAACACCCTGCACAGTCTACTCTGGTACAGATACTGGTTTGAAGGTGGAGTTCTCCTCTAAGAAACTGTGAGAAAAACGTTGCAATGGTAACTACAGCTGTTTGAGTAACTTCCCAGTAATACATGAATTCATAGACTTGCTATTATATATATGTATAAATACAGAACATATGTAACATACAACATTCTATATATGCTATGAATAATCCACTTATGCGGAGTTAACAGTCTGCACAGTGGTGTATAAAAGGCATCTCAGAGACTTCGGTTCGGTTTTGATTGACGCTCTAGGCATATGGCATGACTACCAAGACTTTCTTTACAGTCAGTGAAGAGAAATGGGCATTTCTGGGGTCCCTTTCATCTTCCCCTAAAGTAGACCCCAAAAGTAGGCCAAGCAAACCACCCCAGAAGTGCTTCTCTCTTCTTTGACTGCAAAGGGAACCTAGGGTGACTGCAATAAAGAGGTCAATGCCCGAGTTAAAGGTTTAAAAATAGAGGAGCTAAATTCCACCCATGTGGCTCAGATAAGGGAGACAAAGTGAAACAGGTCAGGAAATGTTTGATGTGTTCAGTCTGGTTGGTTATTTTTTAATATCACTGAGTCTGATTTCCAGTCACTGCAATTTCACAGCACTGTCAGTAAAAGGATGACTGGGGTCCTAAATACAGAAGAAACTTTAATTAGCTATTGATACAGCAGGGCTTAGATCTGCGGAGATCAGAGTCCCACAAAATGCCAGGCTGTGAAAGAAATGATGGGAGACAAAACCAGTGCCAGCCAGTTTGTAGGCTGAACAATCAGGAGCTGGGAAGGGAAGAAATGCAGAGGGAAGTCGCTCAGTGATTAATTCTGCATGGGAAGTCAGTGCGACGTTGCACTGCTGAGGGCAGTAAGACGGGGTAGAGGTCTGAAAGAAAGACATATTGAAATTTGTCTGCTAGCCTTACCCTGCGCCTGGCGAGTCCCAGGAAGGATCTGGCCTCTGGGAAGTGACTTTCTTAAGGCTTCCTGGGGCTAGAGCGGTAAAGAATCCTCTTTAACTGTGCCACTGGAGGCAACGTGGCCAAGTACTGCAGAAGGGAAGGGGACTGGTGTGGGCAGGAGCTGTGGCATGAGCAGGGCCTGGTGAACCACCCAAAATAAAACCCAGCGGGTGGAGAGTGGAAGAGTTTCTGGGGCTGAACTAAAGCCATGGGGACCAGGTACGACAGTGGGGTGAGAAATGCCGTGAGGCTTACGGAAAAACACGAGGACTCGATGAGTCTGATGCGGATGCCTCTGGGAGCCTAAAGGAATTAAGAGGTATGGTGTGGTCAAGGCGGTATGAAAGAGAAGCAGTTTTGGTAACAGCAGTTTGGGCTGGAGAAGGGTGAAGGGAGGATGTTACAGAGGAGCAAGACCGCGGCCCTTGGTGCAGAGAGAGGCTGTATTTCTAGGCACGTACGGGGCATGATAATGTTGGGTCTGAAAGCCAGAAGAAAAGCAAACACACTGATGGAGAAGCCTCGGCACCTCTGACAGCATTTCCTTAGGACCTGGGAAGGGCTCAGCTCAAAGCTGGAGCAGGGCTGGGAGGTGCTGAGCTGCGGTGCGGGGCGGCTGTGGGTCCCTCCTGCTCTCAGAGCTCTGGCATTTTCCCTGCAGCCCCGACTCACCCACTGCCACCACGAGGGACCGGTGCCCATCCTTGCCGCATCGGGTCCGCCCTCCTGGCAAGGCTGCTGGGTGCCGTCCAAATTCCAGCATCTGCTTAGAAATACAAATAAATAGAATAACGTCAGCAGAGCAAGCTCCAGGACACCGACACGGTAAAAGCCCTGTCTGGAGAAAGTGCACTGAAAGACCCTTTGGGAGAGTAGGGAATTCCATGCTGGTATCCGGCATCCTGAGCCAACACTGCAATCGCTAACACTGCAATAGGAGAGAGGTATTAACAGCGTCTTCTTAATGGGACCGTGTGCTGGTCTGGCTTTTTAAATGGCTGAAAGTGAAATGAAATACATGGGATCTACTGTGAATATGTAACAAATCTTGTTAGTCTTTGTGCTGGGTTTGGCTGGGACACAGTTAATTTTCTTTACGGTAGCTGGTATGTGGCTACATTGTGGATTTGTGCTGGGAACAGTGTTGATAATTCAGAGATGTTTTAATTACTACTGAAAGGTGCTTACACAGTCTCAAGGCTTTTTCTGCTTCTCACCGCCCCCAGCAGCGAGCAGGCTGGGGGGGCACAAGGATTTGGGAGGGGACACAGCCGGGACAGCTGATCCCGACTGACCCAGGGGATATCCCAGACCATACGACATCATGCTCAGCACATGAAGCTGGGAAGGAGAAGGAGGCAGGGGGATGTTGGGAGTGATGGCATTTGTCTTCCCGAGTCCCCGTTGGGCGTGATGGAGCCCTGCCGTCCTGGAGATGGCTGAACTCCTGCCTGCCCATGGGAACTCGGGAAGGAATTCCTTGGTTTGCTTTGCTTGCGTGCATGGCTTTTGCTTTATCCATTAAACTGTCCTTATCTCAGCCCAGGAGTTTTCTCACTTTTACCCTTCTGACTCTCTCCTCATCCCACTGGGGAGGAGCGAGCGGCTGGGTTGGGTTGGTTGCCGGCTGGGGTTAAACCACAACAGTCTTGTTCCAGAGACAACCTAGAATTCAATCCAAATTGTAATTTCATATTTCTGATTTTGCCATTCAGTTGCAGAACCAAAAAGAAAAAGAAAAAATATCTGTTATTTGCACAGTCCTATATTCTACCCTCCATATGCTGTAGAAAAAGTACAGTTTAAGAGCAGCTTGTTTGATCACTCTCAAATCCCCATGAAAAACTTGCTGCCTGGATTAGGGTCTCCCGATATGTAGGAGGTGACTAATTGTCTTCCATTTATTTTGCAAGGATGCTTTTATTGTTACGTGGAGTTGCCATCTGTCCATCTTGGAGGCGAGAGTCCCAGAAGATTTTAATCCTCAGTGATATAGCTTCAGGTGTCTCTCTGAAGGATAAAGACTGGCCTGCCTTCACCCCTGTTTGGCAGAGTTTGAGTGAAAGACTCACCCTGAATGGTTAGATCGCACTTCAGCTCCTCTTAGAAGGGGCTGTCTGAAAGATGGATTCAGTCAGTCAGATGGCCAATTTAGAATATCTGATAAATTTAGTTTTAGGTTGGCTGCTTCCTTTTTTCTTTAGTTTCTTCTTCTTCACCTTAAACCTTTCTTTAAAAACAGATTGATAATCATGCAATTTTTTTGTTTTAAATTGAGAATTTGAAATGCATTATTTTGAAGCTGTCTCAGTAAGGTGTTTACACTTACTGGAAATTTCCCTTCTTTTTTTGAAGTCAAAGAGCAATTAGCTAAACTGGAACCGTATTCATGAATAATATCCATTCCAACAGAAAGAGCATTTCTTCACCAAATGTTACACAAACATACGCACACAAAAAAAGTCAAGTGAAGCCCCAAAGCTGCTGCTTTGTATAAGACACATGTCCCTTCCTTCCCTTCTGCACGGATGACTGCATGTGTGGTGGTTTGTTTTTTTTTGTAACTGGGATAATGATTAGAAATAGCCTTCCCCTTCGTGCTTTGTGACCTTTGCAGTCAGGACTACAATAAGCAGGGATGTGGCTTAGAGCAACTGCCGAACACACCCTCCCGTTTGTATTTTACAGGCATCGGTACCAACCCTGGACTCCCAGACTCAAACCTGTAGGGCTGGTTAGCTCAGCCTCCCTGGGCTCAGGCCACCTTGTTGTCGCCAGCACCAGCACCACCCACCCAGCAGAATAAACTCCAATTTACAAAACAAAGGGAAAGCCACTGGTGGGAGGGATGATGAGATCCAAGGCCATCCGCAGGACACTGGTTTAAACCTGGCCTGGGCTGGCAATGACCAAAATGCCGGCCGGCATGGGCACGTGTCGCCCCAGCCGGTGCCCCCCGAAGCATCCCGGCACGATCCTGCCCCCCCGTGCCCCCATCCCGGCTCCCAGCCTGGCTGAATTCAGATGCTGAAAGGTACATGTGTGAAGCGGTGGGGAAAAAACCCATGGAATAAAGCAACAGCAGAAGAACTCTCCACAGGAAAGATGAAGCAGACAGAGGATTGTAGGAAAACTTTAACTTTGCCAAACGGACAAATTATTATTGCCCAAGCGTTAGTCCTGAAAAAGTACATTGCTGCACTGTTGCCTTGGTAAAGCAGCAAGTGCTCTAATTTATGAAGGCGTGATCAGTACATACTAGTACAGGATTAAAAAGGTTTACTGAATTTGCCGATAAATCTGCAACGGGGGCAAAACAGGTGGAAATGAGACCGTTGGCAAAATTCTGGCTGACTTAAATTAGTTCAATCACAGCCTTTAAAATGGACTTTGCTGGAGTTGTCTGCCTTATAAATCAGCATCCAAATCACCCATACGCTTCTGCCACAGCAGAACAAAAGGTCTAGAAGCAGAAATCAGCACCTTCCGTGCTGTTATAATGCTGAACTGGCGCAGCAAAGCCCGGCTGTCTCGCAGCCGTGCAATGCCAGCCCATCGCCACCAACCCTGGACACCAGCACTGCCCGTCCCCGGCACTGGGAACCTGCTGCCGTGCTGGGGAACAGCAACGGAGCTGCTCTAGGCTGTGCCTTGGGGAGCAGATGATCAAGCCTCTCTACATCCAGCCTGCTCTAAAACCGAGCTGCGGCCGAGGCCCCTGGGGTAGACCACGTACACGGGGGACGCGGAGCAGGTAGCTGGAAGAAGGTTGCTGAGTTCTCCTCCAGCGTTGCCCCCCGCTCCAGAGATCTCACTCCTCTGTGCCTCAACGTACTCATCTGGGCGTAAGAGTATTTAACTCCCTCCAAGGGTTACTTGCAGAAGGATTTCATATTTACACAGTGTTGAGGGAAGTGTTATGAAATGCTTTTCAATGAGCAGCTGGAATGGCATCCATTTCAGATCTGCTTATTTTCTCTCTTGGCCTTCCGGAGAGTTATACGACATTTTAATATTACCCATGACACCTGGCAGTGTTAAGCCAATTCTTGTTTTATTCAGGGTCGATCACTGAGTTTGCAGGAGCCCAAGGTAGAGCAGAGCTCCAGGCTGCCAGGAGCGATGGAATTCAGCCAGGTTCTGAGTCACGGCCAGAGAAAGATCAAGCTCCAGCTCATGAAATGCCAAATCGGTGCACGGCTTTGAGCTCCTTCCAGAGCACGAGCCCTAACGCAATCGCTTACATTGCTCTTACTTCCAACGCGTCCTGCTCACCATTGTACAGCTCATTTAGAAGAGCAATATCTGAGATGTGGCATCCCAAATAAACTCAGTAGCACGGCTTCAACCTTAGCAGGGTTGAAGGAAGTGTACCATTACTCGTACTTTGGCCACACTCTTATTATGAAGGCATTTCCTTGGTTCCCTGGAGAGAACATGATCAAGTTTTACTCCGAGATACTTAGTAAATGTGACAGTGCTAAATGAAAGGGGTCTCAGCCAAGAATAAAACCAGCTTTAAGCATGGCAGGCGGAGAGAGAGAGAATGAAGGGGAGAGGGAGAACAAATTTATTGCTACAGCTGATCACATATGCTGTCTCGGAGGAGATGCTGTGAAAGACATGGAACATCATTTGCACTAATTAGAAGAACAGTGTCGCCCCAATGTATAAATATTTTAGATTTCAACACATGTACTATGGAGGTCATCAGCAGAAGGCCCAAAGAGAGGAGTGTATCGCAAGTGGAAGCAGCTGTTCGCGCTCCGGTTTTCCCTGTAGAAAACATAAAGGACACTGATAGATTGAGCACCCTTCAGGGAAACCTTTCGAAAACAATTTAAAAGACAGAAGGAGAGAAGAAGAAAATGATCTCTAAGATGGTGAAAGAGTTCAGAGGGAAAAGTTGACTGTTACTTTGGAACATGGAAGGGCCAGAAGGGGTTACTGAGGCTGTCCTTTGGCAGGTACACATCAAGCAATGGAAAATGAGCGTGCATCTCCCACCTCTCTGCAAGTCGTTATTTCTGCCCGCTGCTGGTCAGGACTGCCTGTTTCAGGTTCTCTCCTTGGCACAGCCTGTTCTGTGTTTTCAATTTCCCTTCTGTAAAGCACTTCTACCCAGCTTCCTTAGCACGACTTCTCACCTAAACGCCAGTCACTAAGCCCTCTTTTTGAATGATCTGTTTGGCAAGTGATAGCGCTGTACTGGTAAAATGAGCTTTTCCCTGCCAGAGACAGCGACTGCTAATTCAGGACAGTTGTCATCTCTTTAATGGAAATTCCACCAGGCTCCACAGGAATCTTTGCTGGTCTCTGTGGATTACTCTCGCTTCTATTATTTTCTGCTGGAAGGCCAATCTGCAAAGACTAATTTTAAATGGATTACTTGTTTTACAATCTGATTTCCAGTTGAAATTAGCAGGAAAGAAGTTGCATGGCTCTCAGCTGGAATTACCTTTGGGGGACACAACCGCTTCAGCTCTAGAGACTGTTTCTAGCTAATCCTGTAGAGTGGATTTGATTTTACAAAGATTCGCGCAGCAATATGGGAAGATGCAAAAGGTCAAGTTTTTGCCACACGTGTTTCTCGGTTACATTCGTCCTCCAGAGGCTTGTATCATCCCCTGTCTGAGTTCCTGCCTCCAGCTGAGCCTGTTGCTCCGTAAAAAACTATACACTGACCTTGGGCGGGGGTGGGTAAAGTACTTCATAATGGGAGAGGAAAATGGGTATCAGACCAAACAAATCGCTGATTCAGTCTCTACAGCTGTCTTGGCTATATTCCTTACAAGACCGGTTGTTCATTAGCTGTCTTGGCCCAACAAAACACCTAAAGAAGCTGATGATGAAGGTGCGTGGTGAGAACATCAAGCTTCCACCCAGGGCTCGGTGCCCGACAGGAGCTGCCCTGTCCTGCCAGCAGCACTCATACAGCAGGCAGGGAGAGCTTTATAAATCAACATTTGCTGAATGTGCGTGGAGAATACCGGTGCATCCAGAGAGGTCGGTGCTTATCTGATAATGCGCTGCATCCCCCAAGTGTTACGGTACATTGAATCCCTCTTCCTTCTGCCTTATTCATCATAAAACGAACACCAGAGAGCGGCCCTAAACACAACGTTCTGCATGGCGTGGGGCTGCCAGTTACCACAGACGTAGAGATTGCAGAAGTGAAAGCAAAAAGGACTTGAGAAGTTGAAGTGGCTGGAACAGGGAGCTGAACCTAGGAAAGAGGGCTGGGAAGTACTGTCTGGGGTATCTGTTTTGGCAGTTAGAGTTCTCCCAAAGTGCAGGGAACCTTACTCCTTACGGGACAGAGGAAGTTTTGTTTTCTTCACCGGCACTAGAAGAGGCCACAAGTCTTTCTAAATCACAGAAACCCACAGAAAATGAACCTGGAAGTATGAGGAATAACCATGTGATTCCTAGTAGGTGTTTGTCTCACCAGTTCTTGAAGAATTCAGATGATGGCAATTCTACAATCTAGTCCAACACTAAATTACCCTTAGGAACAGACAGTTTTGTTCTGTATAACGTGATTATTATTTTTTTTTTGTTGGAGACCAAGAGTATTTCCTTGTCCATTCTTCTCTTTTTAATAGTGCACGTGGAGATCAGATTATTCCTTTTCTCTTTGCTGCAACGGATGGAATATTTTTTGTTCTCTAAATAAAAAATAAAACAATTCTGAACAGATGTTCTCTGTGTGCCTTTTTACCTCCTACAAATTGTGAAGAAAAATACATCAATTAATACATTTATTTGTAGACATAGGCCTGCTTTGCAAATGGGATGGGTCAAGCATATGTCGCCTGCCTCAGCTGACAGCAGCTTGGGAAAAGGCAGTAATCTGACCACTTTTCATCATGTGAAATTAGGTTGTTTGGACTGGATTAGATCAGATTTGCTCTGATCCATCTCGCTGTTACTCACCACTTTGTATTCTTTGAGATGGTCACAAAGAGTCCGATCGTTCATTTTTTCCAGCTTGACAATTCAGTGGCTTGCTTGCCCCTTTGAGTAGGTGTTAGCCTTGCTCCCTTTCAGTCTGATGGATGCTCGCTGCTCTGCCACAATTCTTTCTGAACAATTGAAAGCAGCTTTAAGGCTCTCTCAGCCAACTCCTTGGCTATTCTGGGGCAGATTTCACCAGGCACAGGCAATCTGAACACATCTAGTTTATCCAATTACTTTCTAACCTGTCATTTTCCTATTCCTATTCAAGTTGCTGTTGTGTTTTTTTTTTTTTTTTCCCCTGCTGGTGTTAATTGTACCAGTCAGTTGAACAGGCAATCTCTTAATTTCACTTAAATTTTGCCTTCTTCAGTGTACTGCCAAAACATCAGCAGTGTAATCCAACAGTCTAACACCCAGGCCTCTAATCTGAACGGTGGCCAAGTTTTTGGTTGGTTGTTGCTGAGACCTGACATAGAACCATGCATCAGTTGTTTGAACTGTGAGCCTCAGATAGCTGTCCTGAAGCTAAACTTAACACCTGAGGTTCCTTGACTTATTGCACACCTCTAAAACACTGCAAGAGTTCACGGAGTGCAATATGGCTAGACAGCGAGTTCAGAGGAGGTCGTACCGGCAGCTTCTATCTGAAGCAGCCTGTGAGAGTCCAACAATTAAGCCCATCTAAGGTTTTCCATATTTAAGCCCTGAAAAAATGCAAATGTACAGCTATTTAATTAATTCTTTTTCTTCATTGGCAATCTGTGCATCGCCTCTGCCGACCTTCCCCACGGCAAAGGTTTCCTGCAGAGGACACAGTGTTTTCCTGCCCACAGTACAAGGCATGCTGGTGTCTCCTGGCTAAGGGTTGTCTTTAACCCTTGAGTTCTCCATGCCATAAAGATTCCTGGAAAGATTGTTTTATCAGAGTTCTCCCCGCAATTTCCCTACATGACCTTATGTTATGACCTTGCAATTGTTTGGCACCTTCAGATTGCTCAAACCTGAAAGCAGAAGCATCCAAAATATCACCCAGATATCACCGCTGTCTCTCTCTGATAGAGTGTTCTTTATTATGACCATTACTGCTTTATCTGACTGACTTGCATTAGAAGAGCACAAGCCTTGTTCACAACCAGGACCCTTTCCTCCCGATTGAGTACTAAAACCACCTGTGAGATGCTATCATTTTCTCCTTCCCTTGGGGCTTTTAAATGACCTGGAAGAAGGGGAGTATGTGGCAAAGGTGGAGCAGATAGAGAAACAACAAAGGAGAATTGATGGTGTAAGTTAACTGTAGGCACAAGGTATGGCCTCTAATTGTTTGAAAACCTTAAAAGCATGGGCGGAAAGGTCACCTGAACTATCCCTGATTCTCATCAGCAGATTCCTTTTAATTATTTACAACAGCGGATTGGATATAAAAAAGAGAGGCTAGCAGCCATCTGGTTTGGCTTCTTGGTGTGATAGCTGTAACAAAGTCACAGGGACCTTTGCAGTGAAAGTCAGACAAAAGGGCACTCATGGCTGGCAGCCCATTTAAAATAGAGATGGCAGATGCAAAAGGGAAAAATGTGATAATGAGCAAGAGCAGGTAAGGAGAGAAGAGCAGAACTGTGGAGCATCTCAGTGCTGTGGTCAAGGTGCACTAATCAGTATAAGCCTGAGCCGCAAGTGTTCAAACACAAACTTTGTGCCCCCTGCATGGGCTACTTCGGAAGTCAAGTATAGAGTCGCCTGTTTCCCCGGGGCCCCCTGCTTGCTCTGTTTTAAGAGGGCAGAACTATGCCCCAGATATTAAACTGCAACCATATAGACTCCCATTGCCAAAAGGGAGTGTCTGTTCTGATGACAGGGCTGCTTTGGAGGTGAGGAATGAGTCATTTTATTCATCAGGGCTTTTTTGAAGATGCATGAAATCATCAGTTAAGATGGGGTCATATCTGCAAGCTCTAGGTTATACCCAGGAGAGCTGAACTGGTCTTTTTAAAATAGATGTTTACTTCTTCTTCTGGCTTTGGTAGCTAAAGGGCCCTGGTATAGGCTTCTAATAAGTTCTCTTGGGCAAGTCCTAATCTGTCTTGGGACTTTGGCCAATGAAAAGAGATACTGATTGCGATCTCAATTGTTTCTACACAAGGGATTTTATACAGAAACCTTGACATTGGTGCATTAAGATCCAGCAGAGACAAGGTTCAAGATTGTGCAGCCAAGGGAAAAAACACAAGCAGCTTCCCCAGTGTAGTCATCCCTTTGGAGATCAGGCTTCTAACATTAAGTCATTTCTTGTTTCTGAAATAGTGGATACTTTTTGGGCAGCATTCCTGCAATCCAAGGAAAGGAAAAGGTTGTTGCCAGTATTCTGGCTGAATTAAAATGGGATTGGCACAAAAGTTAGTTTGAAATGACCTATGCAGATAACTTGATTTGGCAGAGAACAAGGTGCTGTTTATAGTCACTGTAAGAAGCGTGAGAATGCAGGGGTGGAGCTCCACAGTGGATTTGTAGAGATGTGGGAGAGCAAAAGCGAGAAACACAAGAGAAGGAGACTTGCCTCTTGCCAGCCTCAGGCAAGGAGTCAAGCTTGTGAGCGAGCAGCCTGGAGGACAGAGCTGCTGAGAAACACCCAGCCTCCTGCACAAAGAAATGCTCATCTGTGTTCCTCCTCCTTTCCCACAGCCCAGCAATGCCTGTGAAAAATTACAGCGTGTTGGCCACAGCACAACAATTTTAAAGCTGTATTTAACACACTTGTAACATATTCAGCTGGGCTTTTTTTCCACCTAGTAGTGAGCATTCTGAAAAGCCTGGGACCCCAGAAGCTATCTGCATTAATTCTTCTTAAAGATTTTATTTTTAGGAATATTTTATTTTTAAAACATATTTTGCCAGCACCAGTAGGGTTTCGAGCCTCTCTGAGCTGCCCACAGGTATGAAAAGCCAAGCCCTGCCTCAAAGAATGTAAGGACTGAGAGAGATACATGACACGGAAAGAGTTTGGAAAAATCAGCTACAGCCAAGTCTGTATGATGCAAACTTACATAGTCACATGCAGAAGTATAATTTTCCACCCATAAAGATTTGAAACAGGCAGATAAAACTGGTGTGCCACGCCTGCACTTCAAACAAGCATGCTAACATGCCCTGCGGAGGGACATGAGAGAACCAGGACGTCACTTGTTTCCATGCGAGAGCGTATACATATACACACAGATATGCACATGAGCACATGGAAACATATATATGTGTGTTTATATATGTGAGCGTGTGTCTGTGCACATATTGCTATGCAAGCAGACGTTTTCAGTCCCCTGAGCCATGGGTGAATTGCTGGTTGCAATGCCCAAGGGCAGCGGGGAGCGTCGGGGCAGGAGGAGCCGTCCTGGTCCTGTCCCGCGTGGCCGAGGCCGCGGGAGGAGAGGCTGGAGAAGGGCGAGCGTGGCACGGCTGCAGCTGCTGTTGGGGAGCGGAGTAGGAGGCTGCAGCAAGAGATGTGCGGATTCCTCACTCGGCATTCCTGGCTGGGTAGGGAGAAGTGGAAAAGCACTGTTTTTTGCCCAAAGTAGAAGCTGGCGGACTTCGTGACCTCTCGACTATGCCACTGCAGGAGAGCAACGAGAGAAGGGGCAAACTGAAACACGGGCAAGAGCGAGATGACAAGAAAATTGAAGAGCTTTTTTGTGGTGGAATGAAAGGACAGGAAAACCCACAGCAGGGATCATACTGAGGGGACGATGGGTCTGGCAAGTTGTGGAAAGATGATATTACCAGGCATGGTTTATATGAGTCAGATGAGAATAATAGAGGTATTACAGTGCAGAAAAGATGAGGCCAATGAACTCATGCTAGTGGAGATTACAGTTCAGCTGCCCATCTTTCCCTCCTCCCTGATTTCTTTTCATTACAAGAATCATAAGAATCCTGTGGGGAGGAGTGAGGGAACTGGCAGTGGTATAGTTTCTCTCCAGAGTCATACTGCAGCAATGATATGGGTGGCTGTGGTAAAAAAATGAGGAGGGAAAAAAAAAAGAAAATGCACCGAGGAACAGACCTGATGAAAGAAGAAGAGTGAAGAAGGTGTGAGAAGAGCAGGGGGAAAGTGGAAAGTCAACATAAGAGAGAGAGGAGGACACATGCAGCAGTGAAGTCATAGATTTCTGTGACTGGCAACCACAATGCTAAAAGAGAAAAGATAGAAACCCCAAAAGCTGGAGCGGGAGTGGTATTTAAGGCAGTTAAGTGAGCACCACCAGTCTGTCTGGGATCACCTGAGTAGTAAAAGACCATAAGCAGGTGGTTATCAGGTAGTAGGGATGTCCTGATGGGTGCTGAAGCTTCTGAAGCCAGAGGTTGCGATAGCAGTGACATCAGAGACACATACGAATCTATAGTTTTGCTGCTTATTTCTAGATGCACCTCACCCATATGATAATACTTTAAAAATAGAACAGATTTTAATCACTGAGAAAAAAAAATGGAATTTCTCTTAAGTCTCAATCTAAAAATGACATATCAGGGACTTGAATTGAAATCGCTAGTCTATATCTGAAGGCCAGACCAAATTGCTAACCTTAAGCTTTATTATGCTTACACTTGTACATTTAAACAGATTATTTTACATTTAAAACTACATTATTATGTTTAGACTTTTACATTTAAAACTACTACGCACAAAGTCATTCAGAACATTCTGCAAGTCTGAGATCTTAAACTAACATTCAACTCCAGAATGAGCAGAATTTTTGAATTCCAGATCTGATTCTCTTCTCAGACAGCTATCAAGGAAAAGTACCCGTAAACCCGGTGGACTTGCACCAATGTAAAATAGATGTGAGTGAAAGGAGAGTCAGTTCTTGACATCCACAGAGGATGGTTGTAAACAAAGTGTCAACACATTTCCTCCTGATGCTGATACGAAGGCCTTGTTAATACAGTGCGATGACACTTCAATTGTCGTGAAGCCGCATTACCCATTTTCAGCAGAGGACACATACATCAAGACTGTAGACAGGGTGAAAGTAGAGCTATATCTGCTTATAATCACGCATGACCAGCTGCTCTGAAGCAGTAACTACTCTATGCATGGAAGCAGCACATCGAAGTGATGAATGTATATAGCAGTCCACAATTGGAGCACATTTAAATATTGAGCATGGGCTAAACAGCCTGGAGAATTTTAAGTCTTTTACAAAATTGATATCGTAACAGGGAAAGGGCTGATAGTGTTTCGGTTATGCATACAGAACTGTTATCAAGTATTTACATGGTGTTGTACAAAGACAGCAATACTGGAAGAGTAAGTTTAAATGAAATGAAATGTCCCAGATAGGTTGTCCCAGAAAACCTACCTCAAACTTGAGATGCAATATGCCTAGCCTGAAAAACACAGCTCAGAGATAAAACAGTCTTAAAAAACTTTGGCAGAAACTTGACGCGCAAAAATAGAAAGTTAAAGTTTTAAAAAATGACTGCTGGTTTGAGAACACAGGGCTAATGAACAAACTGGCAGCTTTACTGAAGAAAATAGATCCAGCTAAATACATCCTGTGATATCAAACTCCCAGGCTAGCCCACTGAAAACCTCTCATTACTTTAAAAGGTGTACAATTTTATCTGTATGCTAAGAACTGCTTTATCCTACAATAAGGATTGCTAAATTTGTTCTAATCTTGGAGATTTAATTCTGTGAGGAACTTCTACCTTTTCAGCTGGAAGACATTTCATTATGTGATCCATACAGTGCTGGAAGCAGTGCCTTTTCTAGGGTCACAACCAACCTCCAGGCCAACAGCAGAGCTATATTTGGAAACGTTTTTGATTTGCAGACTCTATTTCATGTCGCCCATGAAGCACAAGAAGGAATATATCCCTATGCTAAACAAAAATAAACAAACTTTTTCTTTCAAAATGCTGTTTGAAATTTCCTGATTCATTATACTTGCAGAGCTAGACTGGCCTGTTCACTGCAAGGGAAGTTACCTGGGTTTAGCCTGTTGAATCTCTTGAGATATAACCACAAAAACCCTGTCATAAATGAGAAAAAAAAATAGGCACTGGTGGGGTATGCTAGAGGTGCTTGTATCTCTTCCTTGATAAGGGAAAAACAAAAAAGATTAATTTATACTGGGAGCCAAACTTTAAGATGCCTAATGTTGGCAGAGAGGCTACTTACTGCTCCTGAGGACTAAAACTCCAGCTCCTCCAGCTCTGTATCAGGAAGACACAGGACATATTCCATGCAAAACTTTGCATTGTTGTTCAACAAGCCAGAAGAATCCAAAATAACATTCTTTCCTGCAGAAGAATCTGGAGGGAGCCTGGTTCTCAGGAGATGGTGTCCACAATAGCCTGTAAATGTGACATTCCTAGAAAGTGGCTGCAATAAAGTCACAAGGCTGAATTTTGCCTATACCCAACTTTTTATACTAAGTAGTGCCAAATATTTTTGCCTTATGCAACTAATTTCAACTAATATTCAAACAGGCTCTTTCCAATGACAAACATACTACTACCACGCTCCAGTCAGTCACGCTGGTTCTTGGAGTGGTGCCACTTTGTGCTGATTGACCTAGACAGGCTTTGGCAACAGAAGATCCAAGGAGAAAGAAACCCCATAGTCAATGCTTTTGAGAAGAAACTCTGCCTTGAGATTTGATAACCATAGCCTGAAGCTGAACCATCATTGCTGTATATGTACCTGAGACAACTTAATCAGGCAGATTTTATTTTTATATGGCTAGCTTCCAGCTATTGAACAAATTTGATAATACCTAAAATGGAAGGGATTTCCTTGGTAGTCACTACTATCATTAGTGTGCCCTCACCATCCTCTCCATTTTGAAGTGCAATATTCTGATGTCTACCCTATGCTTCTCTAACTTTAGGGCCACCCTCCCTACTTCTTCCATGGCTGATTTACAAATGTTCCGGGCCAAAGCCCCTAGCACTACATAAGCCACTTCATCCAGAAGAACCCAAAGGCATTTCAGAAGATCCAATTCTATTAACATAGTTACATGAATAATCCTACTGGGCTTGGTTTTGCTCTGCCTTGTATTTTCTGTAGCTTGTTTTGGTCTCTGACAGAGGCTGTGAAGTGCTTCTCCTCTCACCTGGGAGTATTTTAATGTGCCTAAAACCTCCACTGCTGCTGTCATTAGAAGGAATAGCGTAGTATCCCTGACAGGGTAAAATGGAATAGGATCAGACCTGGAAAATGTGAAGCACAGAATGGAATCAGTTGGTTCTAAGTTGCAGGGTAAACACCTTGCACACATGCAGAATATTATGAGCACTTTTACTATAGCTCTATCCAAATAAATAGTCCAGCTACATGATGCTACATGTAAAGGCGAGGTAAGTTGGCCTTGATATCAGGATGAAAATAGCTACCATATCATATGTTTCTTCTGAAAACAAGGTAAGGGTTCCAAAAATAAATCAGGTTATGGTCAGAAATAAATGCCTAATAGCTCTGGGAGGCAAGATTCGTGTCTCTACTTTCTGAGTTACATATTTATTTTCTGCTATGGATGGTGAAATATAATCTAGCAAATTTAATGAGGTTTTTTGGCTTGGCATTTTTTTCTTTTTTTTTTTGCTTGTGTCATTTTTCTCAAGAGTCAAAACAACCTGACTTTTGCAGTCAAGGGGAAGAATGCCAGGTTGTTCTACACAGTAGCAATTACAATACAAATTGCAAGCAGCAAGCAAAATCTGACCTCTGTGGTCTGGGAATGAGGACTGTTAATGTCCATTCTGAAAAAAAAATACATATATTCTGCAATATTTTATTAATTGATCTTGAAATATTTATTATTTTTATTGAATGTGTACATCATAAATCTTACTTTCTATCTACTGACCGCACACAAATGATACACAACATGAATGAGGAGGGAGCCTGAGCCTTTGATAATCCAGATGGGGAGCTGAAATTTGGTAATAAGAGGGCCCTCAAATCAGACACAAAATGCTTCAGACAAGAACTAATTGCTGGAAGTTGAAGCCAGACATATTCAGACCAGAAATAAAATCAAAGTGTTGTAACAATGGGGAGAGTCACTGAAGTTCAACACACAGGGCTTATGATGAATTCTTCACCACTGGAAATACGATTGATTTTTCTTTTTTAAATATAGGCTCTATTTCAGGTACTGATGCTGAGTCTAAAGAAGGATTTTTCTTTAGTGAGTCCTAAGGCCTGTATTACAGAAGACTTCAGACCAGGTGATCACTGTAGAGCCATCTGAACTTAAAATCTATGAATCTGCATGTTGAAACAGCTTTGAAATCAGTGTGTAGATGGACGCTTGTCCCAGGTAGACGCTGAGAGTTCTGGGGTAATTTACATTTTGACCCATTTCCTAGATTTAGAGCTTCTGCTGTAGAATACTCTCATGACCCACTTTTGTAGTTGTCTCCATTTCTGACAATAGCTGCATTTTCTCATATCCTTTTCTCTTGCTTGCAGCTGAGATGCTGTTGTGCAAGGTGAACTTTGAAGAGGCAGTCTAGATTCAGAAGCTGCTCTTCAGCTGTCTAACAGGAAAAATGCCTGTGGGCTGAAAATAGAACGGTTAATCTAGATCTGGCTGATAGATTGGTTACACTAAGGATATCTCAGCTGATCTTCACATACAGAACAAGGACAAGACTCTGATAAAAGAGCATTGATTAGGAAAGCTTGCAAGGTGAAAGAAACAGTAACAGAGAAGAGATCAGAGTTACCAGGTAGCGCAGTCTTGACTGATTCTTGACCACAGCTGTAACGGCTCCCCTTCACCATCTTGTTAGGTGTGTGGGGTTTGTATCTTTTTGACAGATGGGCTAGAAAGACAAAACCTACAGGAAGATCTGGATTACCAAATACAGCTGTCAACTTGGTGAGTCACTCGAGTATGACTGGAGATTCCTGGAGATCCAAATAGTTAATTTCCTTCACGTCAAAAGTGAGAATGAGTCTCACCGGCCCATTCTCACAGCTTGTAGTGTTTAGGATACCAACCCATTCTTCTGCAGTCAAGGTCATCATTTCTTTTTGAAGGAGTTGTTTGTGCCTGCCAGATTCTTTCATATTGCATATGAAAAGGGTACCCCATATGTTGTGAAAAAGTCTGCAGGAACTGACAAATATTCCTTAGTATTACTAAATGGAGTAAGAAACCTCAACTGTAGTATGCAGTCTGTTTACCTGCAAAGAAACCCATTTTCCCAGGGCTCTGCTCCACAAGCATGTCCATCTCTCCCTTCAGTCCACACCTCCCCAACTACACCGTGTACTGACTTGATACTGGCAAGCCGTGGCATATACTGAATTCCCTAGTTTCCCTCTCCATCTCGTCCCATCCTTCTCCTTACCCCAGCCTTCCTCTGCTCTCAGCTTCCAGCTCTGTCTATAAAAGCATCAAAGCCTGCAAAGCCTCAAAAATGAAAAGACGGGGCAATCACAGCCCGAGGGGGCAAAGTTGCAGACAGCTGAGGGCAGGAGGAAAGGTTAGGGCTTGTCATGGATGTGCACGGATACAGCATCGCTGAGGAGGGAGCCCCACAGAGGCTTGCAGCACTCGTCTTATTCTTGCCCAGGGCCCTGCTGAAATTAGTGTCAGTCTCAAAGGAAACATGCAACCCCTAAAGATGCAAAGCAAAATTTTTTGCGAGCACAGACTACATGTGCTAAGAACCAATGATTAAGAAGGGGATATCAAATCACTGATTTGAAACAGATTTTAAAGATGCAGATTTTAGAAAGATAATTTTGTTGATCTTGTGCGATATCACTGGGAAAGGCAACAAAGTCATGTTTCCTAATTAGAGCTGGATGAAGAGCACATTTGTTTAAAGATCTACAGGACTGTGCTGGTACTGAGCATTCCCATTTGGGGCACAGAGAATTCCGTGTTTGCCACAATGCCTGGTACTTATGAGTCAGTCTCATAGCAGGTCCTTCTTCTGCTATGAAAAAAAGCAACGTTGGGATGGTCCATCTACTTCCCTGGGATCTGTATTAAAATGGAAATTACCCTCAAAATCACTTCAGGAGAAGAAAATGGCAGTCTTGACATTTTATGAGCCATATGGGAAAGAAGGGCTTAAGCATAGCGCTTCTGTTTCTTTCTCTCAACTGAAGATGACAGTAGTCTGGTTGTTTTTCAAGTTTCTACATTAAGGTTTGCTTATATCTAGGTGAAAAAAAAAACAACCCAAAACCAACAAACCCTTGTATGACATGTCTGGCCTAAGCTGACAAGCATACTGCATGGGTGATTTATATTTAGAGCAAGGCCCAGAGGTGTCTAAAGCAATCTACTCTCAAAAGTAGAAGTTGTCATATTCTAAATCTGCTCTTAAAGAAAACTGGACCTCAGCATTATTTTTCTGGTTAAAATATACAATACTCAGAAGGAAGAGCAACCTTTGAGAACAAACATGATGTCCGGAGTTTAATGAGGCACCTGATTTCAGGATGCTTTATCCCTATAGACAAATGGCCACAGCAATTTTGCTTTAATCAGTGTGAATGGCATTTATGCAACTGATAGACATTTTTACACAAGTTACTGGCAAGTGCATTGTAGATGGCTGGCTTTTGGGGAATTATCTTTGCCTTCTTCCATGTGATGCTTATGGCAGAGATGCTGCGCTGGGCGCTGTTTTGTAAGTCGATGTCTTCCTCACAGCTGCTGGAACCACAGCATTTCCCTAGGGCATGTTCTCTGCTTGAGCCCCTGTCTTTTGCAGCTACTGTCATTTC
Source organism: Elanus axillaris (assembly GCA_026212715.1). NCBI lineage: Eukaryota > Metazoa > Chordata > Aves > Accipitriformes > Accipitridae > Elanus > Elanus axillaris. The sequence continues at coordinate 1,625,873 of JANZLQ010000065.1, forward strand.
AAAGACTTCACATTGCAGTGCCTGGGGAAGATGGGAAATGAAAGTCCTCCTAATGGGAGATTTGATTGCTCGAGGTTAACTTTTGGGTTTGTTTCCCAAGCAAATATTTCTTCTCAACTGGAGGTGTGTTCAAAGATTGTCATGTTTCATGGCTGAGATATTCTGTTAATCCTCTGGTTACCCTCTCATGTAGATTTTGGGGGATTTTGCTCCACAGCAGCAAAGAATGTGTTCACATTTTCATGAGGATAGGTCAAAATAAATTGAGAAAGTTTCTTTATCTCTCCATGCTAATCAGCACAGCAAACTTCTAAACATTTATGGCTTTTTCTGTAAAGAGCATGAAGCAGCCAGGTGTCATGCCTGATGGTCACTGTGAATGGCCTTCTTGTCAAACAAATTCCTCTCCATTGCTGTTAGCTCCCTAGAAGTGAGCATGTGGGATCTGTTATATTCAACTGGTGTTGTTACAGCACACCTAAGGCTAGTTGAATATTTGCTCAGACTTACCCTCTCAAGGGATCATAATTTAAAAAAGAATGTACATACATGAAGCAATGATTCTCCTCTGTGCGTACTTCTTTGCACTCCAACTTTCAGCCCGAAAAGAGAAAGCTCTTCTGAACTGAATGCCATGTGAAAACTCTAGGACATGGACCAAAATATTTTGTATTCTTACATGATTTGGGAAAAGCTGTAAAGCAGTGTGGAATTTCTACTTTAGGTTTTGGAAGCAGCAACTACAACGTTGGCTAAAAGCCAAAAGAGGAAAACGATTTTAAAAAACCAAATCAAACCAAAACAAAAACCAAAACCAATCAGCTATCCTTAGAAGAAGTGTGCTCTGTTCTTATCAGCTCTTGTGCCTCCGGTCCTCTGGTTTGCTTCCTGTGGCTCTGGGCGTTTTGCCAATGAAGACTTTCATCTCAAAATTAATAATAATAATCATAATAATAATAATAAATTGTAATGGCACATATTTATACTGTATTATTTCATTAAAAATCCAGAGAGGAGCATTTGCTTTGAAAAAATGCTTTAACTTTCTTTTCAGCAATATATATATTACCTCTCTGTTTAGTGGCACTCCCCTGGTACTTACTGAAGATGTCTCAGTTAGACCTATGCTGTAACCTCACATCACACTGTATTGGGTTTCTGTGGCAAGGTTTGCGGTGGGGTGGGG
>JANZLQ010000065.1:1638197-1716922 GCA_026212715.1 Elanus axillaris
GGGGCGGGAGGGGGCAGAGACACAATCCCCGTCCCCGTCCCCCCCCGGCGTGGGTGTCCTCCCATCCCGCCTAACGTGTGGGTTTCTGCAGACTCCGGTCAAATTTGTGCGTGGTGGTTGTGAGGCTGGGACCCTGCGACTGCACGGAGAGGCGGCTTTCTCCCTCCCCGGCCTCCCCCCCCCCCCCCCATCAATCTGGATTTGTGCCTCATTTTCAGTGACAAATTCCGTCTTCCACACTCGCACAGAGGAGCTGTTCTGGTAAATGCATTTTTTGAGATGACATTATTTTGGCAGTGAGGTTAGTCACTGGTTAAAGGGTGGCGTGAATTGTGGTGAAAAACGAGGGCTGCTCTCCCCTTACGGGTCTGATCAGCTCAGGCCGGTGGCTGTCTTCCCTAGAAACAGCTCTCGCTGTACTCGGGGACAGTGACTGGATGAATCCGACTTTATTGCTGCAGTAGTTTACCTAAAGAAATAAGCACTGATGGCATGAAAAGGATGTTATTTTCCGGTTCTGTGATATCTCACATTATCTCCCACTCCTGGTTAATCTACTAGGAATGAAACTTCCCAAGTATGCCACTATATATGGATGAGAGAGGGTGTATCTGTCCTGAGGGCACGATAGAGTACAGAGAGGGGTCTATATGCTGTCACGTTAACACTAAATATCTGAAATTTTTATTGCATACATTTCCTTTTAAATTATGAAAGATTTCATACTGACCCTGAAAGGCATTGATGGCATACTTTTCTTAGAATTAATGAGTTCTTCACGGATGCTCACGTACTATCTTTGTAAACATATGGCAGAGCTTTAAATGGTAATGTGATTATGGGCTAGTGGAAGGTGAAACTATGCATTTAGATATTAGTGTTTCAGTGACTTTCTATGTAGCTTCGGGGGTAAAAGCATCTTATTCAAATCCATGCATAGAAAGAATTGGCTTAAATTAAAAAAAAATCAGTATATGTAGAATTTTCTCAAAAGGAGTGATGAATATTCTGCAAATTCAAGGTAGAGCTGCATACTTGAGATCAACATCATTGTATATTTATGTAGCTAGGGTATATGTCTGAATTGTTCTTTATTACCAGAGGCAAATTTTTTCACATTTGTATACCAGTTAAGTGCTGGTTGATACTAGAGTTGGGGCAGCAGCTTAATTTTTTTTATAAAAACAGAAAAGGAGGAATGTAGTACAAACAGCCTTGGGCACCGATGATGAAACGGCACATACAGATTGCCCCACAAATAACAGGGGCCCACATGTAACAGAGCCCAGACTTAATTTAGGATTAGTGAAAGCATGGTGGTCCGGCTATATATCGGGGAGTACTTACTAATTTTGGAAGTACAGAACTTCGGTATTTTTATACATAGATTTGTGTGTGTGTGTATTATATATAGTGTCTGTGCATATATGCATACATACTTAAAGATGAAGCTTTTATGAAAGCATGCGAGGGGGTGTTCAGGTGTTATGTTTCTGTGTTTCGAGTGTTTTTATACGTATATCGTTGTGTATGTGTGCATATGTTTATATATAGCACATATGCATGTGTATGTATATGTACATAGAGACGAAATACTTACGGAAGCACACGGGGATGATCAAGCATTATATTGCTGTGTTTCATCTCCCTCTAGATTCTGACTGTTGCAGACTCTGCCTTGCCTTTGTGATACACAGCCTACTCTACAGTATTTATTTAGCCTTGGGTACTATTACAGAAATACCTCACAGCGCCTTTCTGAATTTTGTAGGTGGTTATTTTGTGGTTGGCTAACATAACTTTTTGTGGTAAGGAACAGATGTGACATCCTAATGCTGGATTTTAACCTTGGGGAAAAAAAAAGGGCTATATCTGTTCATGCGATCTTTCTATAAACTTCAGGCCTCCTGACCTCAGCTGACACTGACTGAAACCATTGGTTTTGCGTCCTGCTACTTCCTCCAATTGGACCTATTCAAAATTGAACATTTCAGTTTTCTTAAACCATTTTACTTCTTTGTGTTCATTTCCTTATTGTGTTTTCATCCCTGCTGTATCCATGTGAGTTCTGTAATAGCTAAAAATGGAGGGTATCTCTCTTTGTGTTTCAAACTTTAAGAATGTATAGTTTCCTTAAGTGGCTGAACTTGCCAGTGACTGGACATAAGCATGTGCATTGTATGTACACTAGTTGTGAAGAGAGACTGAGATTGAAGATAGGTTTTTGTTTAAGCTAGAAAGTTTTTCTTTTAATTCAGACAGAGAAGTCCACTACCTGTCATATTTCTTGCAGTAGTGAGTTGTGTCATCCAGCCTCTAGTGAAACTGTGGTCTCCTACTTTCATGTGAAGTTTTGTTTGGTAGAATATGGTAGCATGGGGAGAAGTAGGGAAGATGCTATTTTACACAGGCTTCGTGTAACAGGGCAGAGGTTTTGGCTGCAGTCTCTACAATCACAGCAACCTTTGTTGCTAAGCAGGCTGTTGTCTATTGTACCAGGGAAAGGCTTTGTTTATTTTTTAAAAAAAATTTGGCTTCATCCTAGGCGTATTCGTGTCTGCTTCCATCCCCGAGTATCTTTCTGGCTTATGGTAGAAAACATGAACTCATTTCCAACTCCTTGTTCCTCTTTATTTTCCTCTCCAAAGTCATTACTTCCTCTTTTGAAGCCTTAAGTTCTTGCCTTGAAGATTGGAACCTTTTTCCATTCACTCTCTCCTGTTTTATTACGGTGTTCTTACATCCACTTGACGCGTTGCAGTAGAGATTATCTTGCCTCCCTGCTGCTCTGCTCCTGTAAATCCCCACCCGTCTGAGTCCCTCTCCCAGACTCTTGTCTCTGTCTTCTGCCTACCTCCATCTCTGTTCTTTCTTATTTGGCACGTATCCCTGCATTCTGCGCTCTTCTTGTTTCTCTGGCAGTAAAGCAGTCTTAATCTTTTTCTCCTCCTGTCCAGTACTGTAACAACAACCCATTTACAGTGTGTGATTCAGTGCTCTCCCTCTTCAAGCGCTTTCAAAGATTTCCCTACAGCAAGCCTGCTTTCTTTTGCCGTGAGGGACGAATGTCTATCCATGTACTTTTGAATCAGTCATTCAGTCTTAATCTTCAAAATTCTATATTGAAAATTTTTTAAAAAATTAATTTACTTGATAATGGAATAGAGATTCCCGGACTCTTTTAACATGAAGATCTGGTGGGTAACATGCTGCAATTTTTTATTGTGGGCTGCTGCTTTAAAGCAGGTAAACCCAAAGAAAATACCTTCCTGTTGTGGCATTTTCATGTAATGAATTGTCACAAAAATACTGTCACATTTGAGTGGAAATAACTGTACAGTCATGACCTGGACTTTGCTTTATCTAGATTTCTTTGGATGTTTCTTCTTCTTCTGCATAAAACTTGTGTCGAAGAGGAATATGAAGCTATCTGAACTTTTAAGGGGAGGGCTCTGAAATTTGGGTTCCAAGAGTTGGTGACTGTGCTATGGGGACTGCAGTACATCTGGACGCATGTCTCATATGTGTACACTTCAGCTTACCTGAAGGGTTCAATTTAGCGTGCACTGACTCTCCTTTCTGGTTTCAACATGCGTAATACATGCAGGGTGTCCCACAAGTATTCACAGTTACTGCACCTGCATAGTCCTGACAGGAGGAAAAAAAGTTTGTGAATCAGTATCACTCCTGAAACATAGTTCTGTCTGTGAAAATATTTGCTCTATGAAGCCAAGTTAACTTTAAAAAAAAAAAAAAAAAGGCTTATAGGGACCAGATATGACAGCAGCAAAAACTCTTAAGTGTGTTTTTTCTACAGCTCTTGTTGAGCCACAAGCTCTTCAGGACAAGACTTAGTCTTTTTCAGTGTATAAAACACATACTCAAAACCATTATGATAATCCCACATTATTGTTATCCTGCTCATTAGCAGCTATTTTTAGTTCTGAACAGAGGAATGCTGTTTAATTCATTTATCAAGGAAAAAAAGGCCTTTTGTATGTTTGCTCAGGCTGTAGTCAACAAAATAGGCAGTGAAGTGTGCTACACCTGATACCGTATGCCTCTAGCATGTTAGATACAGTAGGGCTGAAACTGGCATGCGTAGAAATGCTGTAAAGAAAGGGGTTTATAGTGTAACATTTATTCTTTAATTAGGTTACTCGTTTGGAACACTGTTTCTCCCTTGTCCTCATCTATGCAAAGTAATAGCAGATAAAGACATCTTATTCTTGTGCAGTATTTCAGCAGGCCATCGTGATTGCTTTATTATTAAGATTAATTTTATAAACCTTTTTAGATTCTGACTGACATCAAAATCTTTCTTTCTGGTGTTTTGCTCAAAACAAAGTGATAACATGTAGCTGAAGTGTGTGTCTGTCTTGGATAGTTTTTTAGGGTGCTGATACCACACCGAGTGACTTTTGCAAAGATGGAATGTGGTACAACTACATAATGTCTGGATGCTTTTGGAAGATACAGTTGAGAAGAGGTATACGCTCCTGTGGTGTTCAGTGCTATAGTCATAGTCTTGTAGAAGGTCTTGAAACAGACCATTGTGTTGGCTGAGTGTTACCGCAAAGGAATTGTCAATGAGTTTGCCTTCTCATTAGCAGGGTGGACTCAGTTTTATGCTACTTCTGTGTTGTTACAGGTCTGTAGTCTAGGTACAGTAAGTTACTGTTCTACTTCTTTCCCTAAACCCCTTTGTGAAAACAAAAAAACAAACCCGAAACACTCCACCCCCTACCCCCGCCCCCGACAAATAGTGTTTGGGTTTTCTTGTTTGTTTTGCATGGTGTCTCTAATTCAAATTTTAGGTTTTCGGCATAGCCATCAACTTCCATAAACGGAGCAAACCAAGCTTAAAGCAAAATTACAGCATCGATTTTGGAGTTATGAAAAACTACTGAGAGAAAAAACCTGACCCATTGTAACATTTGCTGTTTTGTAATTGATGTTGCCAGAAGATTCAGGAAGATTTAGTTCTTTGAGTTCAAGCTTACCTGTTATTTCGGTATGTTTTATGGAGAAATGTGTACATCACCAAGGTTTTTGAAGATGTGTCCTATAAAAATACGTAAATCTTTGAAGGTGTAGATGGGTCTGCGTGCAGGCAGTAAAATACGTAATAAGTAAGCTGCATAAGTGCACGCAGATTGACAGTCGTGTAGGTTGTTGGTTCTGGGATTTGCAGGCCCATCTGCAGAAGCAAAAGGGAGCTGCATTACAAAAAGCACCGGCTTACGGTTTCGAATGAAAGGGTGATGGAGCGTCTGTGAACAGTTTGGTACTGGGCTAAGAAGGCTGTAGTCCTCTGTAGCTTCCCAAGCCCATTAGTTGTCGTTCGTACAACTTACAGCGTCACTGGTGAAGCCTGTGGAGCTTGTAAGCAGTGCAAGCCTGAACTTGACAGCAATCTCAGACACTCAGTAGCCAGAAGTAGATAGGCAGAGCAAAGGGCTGGTAAGAAGCCAGCCCTCATCCAGGCTGGAAGTAGAAGAAGAGGTGGTGATTCTTGTGCAGGCAGTACCCTGACATGAGGAAAGTCTATTTTTCATTTTGACTTTGTGGTTGTGATGTGTCTGATAGCTCTGAAACTCCTGTTGGGGTTTTGGAAAGAAGAGTGAGCTCTCTTCTCCCCCACAGGTTTTGGAATAGAGTTTGTGCTAATTTGGTGTCTTTTCTTCCACAAAGAAAACCAGTGCTACTGTCTGCATCTGCATTTGCATTCCCAAGCAGCAGATGACTGAAACTGGCAAAACCGGTCACTTTGGATTTGGGGTGAAGCTGGTTAATGCTGGTGATTTCTTTCTGCTGCTTGGAAAAAAAGCCAACCTGTGAGCTGCGAGAGAAACCGTGAGGCTGCCTGAAGGTGCAGGAAGCAGAGCTGCATAGTTTACACTTTAGAATGTGTTTGCAAACTTGCTTTTAGGAAAGAGACCTCTTTAGTCCCTGTTGAGAGTGGATAAATACTTGGTTTTTTTTCCAAATCCTGGTACAAAGCAAATAACTGAAGTTTGAAGAATTCCCCAGTACATCTATTGAAACAAGCAGTGCTTAGGAAGGGCAGAAAACAGTTAACTCTGAAAACAGGTGACTTGGGTGAAAAAAAAAATTCCTTATTGTCTGTATGTTAGTATTGTCTAGTGCCAGTTTGTCCAGATATGTTCTGCTTTGTTGTTCAACCAGTGCTGCAGAAGAAATGTTTGTACCTGGAATTTCCTAGCTCAAGTACTTGTAATCTGTACAGTTACTCTGCTGCTTCATTGTGTATTTCTTAATTACGCAGTTCTGCAATACTGCATGTGCTGTACCTCTGGCACGTCTTACTAACTAGATCTGGTTCTTCTGAGATGTGTCATTTAGCAGCTCTTGGGGCAGAATTATTATTTTTTTTTCAGTAACTGCTGTTTATATAGAGGATCAGGGCAACCTTCAGGAAACTGCTACCGCAGTGTGCTTCAAACTTGACCTGGAGGAATTCCCAGTAGGCATGATTGGCTTGTTAAGTTCCCTTGATGATTAATTCCTGGTGCTTTTGAGACATCAAACTAGGAAGGGAATTAATGTCAATATCCTGTATATCTTCACTGAGCTTCAGTGTTATAAATGCCTTTGCTCTGAATTGCAGTTGTGTGGTAACACTTTCTGAGATCGATCAAACGTGATAGTGTGAGCCCAAATCGCTCTGCAAATAAACACGCATAGTCAAATTGCAGTGACGAAATAAAATGGACCAGCTATTCAACGTGAGTCAAAATGGAATCAGAAGAGCAGTGAACTCTGCAGAAGCAATCCCTGAGAGCTCTTGTTCTTATGGTGTGTGAGTTTCAGAACTGCAAATTTCAAAACATTATCCAAAGGTGAAGCTGATGTCCAGCTGGCTGCTCCTTGGGAACAAGTTATTGGACTTACAAAAACATGCTTCTGCCATATCAGACTGATACCTTAACAGAAGCACAAAGTATGCTAGAGTCTGCGTTGCATGTCCTGGTTTTCTCATTAGGAAGCACTTCTGCGATTGCAGCACAGATTTCATTGCCTCATATCACAGCACACAACTGTCATTTTCTGATTTAATTTCAGCAACCTTAAGTGAACAGGGAATGTGTTATCCTTAGCTGCCTGGAAAAAGTTAGGTTCAGATTAAAAGTGCTCTCAACCCTGGCTTGATCATCTGTCTGACAGTATCAGTGAACTTTTGGTTAGTAATTTGGCATAAATATTAAGACTAGTGAATCATCTAGAGAGACAGCAGGGGAGTTCTTCCCACGTTTGTGTAAGACCAGGCAGAAGACAAACTAATTATCTTCTACTTTAGTAATCCTTTTTTCCATCCCCTTAAAATAAAGTCACTTGTATATTCTTCAAGGCAAAGATTTTCTTTCCACTCAAGTCTGCATCAGGCCCCAAAATCTCATCTTGGTTAAAAGTTATTATAAGACCGATTTGGGACAGTGCTAAAGGATATGCTTATGCTTCGTTGATCTGAATGCTATGCTGAATAGTGACTGTCTGAATTGCAAGCAGTAAATGGCATCTCTTGGAACTTCAGAAACGTGTGGGTTCTCTTCTTCTTTGTGCATGTCACAGCACATTTCTTATTGCTTAAAATTGTATCGCGAGCTTTGATATAGAGCAAATTTAGGAACAAGTTGCAATCTTGATTTCTGGGAACAGGTGACTAGGAGAGACTAAGCCATGTGAGTTCTAGCAGGCGTTATATATTGATCTCCAGCATCAATAAAACTGCTACTACATTCTGTGAAGTCTAACATCCCTCAAGCATACTTCTTGATGTTACAGGACTGTTGCCTTGAAGATTCCTTGGAGGAACTGTTAGCTTATCATGGTAGCACATCCGTGATTGCCTTGTTGCGAGCATTTCAGAGAGTCATGAAAGTGGTGTTTGAGAAACAAGGGTCTGGAAAATTTAATAGCATCTAGCAGTATCACAGTATATGTGCTGAGTTGTTTGGATTATCTATAGACAACTGACTGCTAAGAAAATACTTAGTTTTGAGGTGATTTAGGCAGGATGGTGGGTTGCAGAATGAACGGTGAAGCATAGAGTTCTTGCCTTTCTTGTTAACTGGGTATGTATTTATTTTCGATTTTAGGTTGGAGGCAGTAAGCACACAATGAATGAGCACCTCCATGTTGGTAGCCACGGACAAATCCAGGTTCAGCAGCTGTTCGAAGATAATAGTAACAAGAGGACAGTTCTGACGACACAGCCAAATGGACTTACAGCGCTAGGCAAATCTGGATTGCCAGTGGTTCAGGACAGACAGTCAGAGAGTGCTCACAGACGACAAGGGAGCTCCAGCTCTTTAAAATCTACAGATGGAACAGGGAAGGTTAAAGCCTCCGTTATGACACCAGAGCAGGCAATGAAGCAATACATGCAAAAGCTAACAGCTTTTGAGCATCATGAGATTTTTAGCTACCCTGAAGTATACTTTTTGGGTCCAAATGCAAAGAAGCGGCAAGGTGTGATTGGTGGTTCAAACAATTGCGGGTATGATGATGACCAAGGGTCTTACATACAAGTACCCCATGATCATATTGCGTACAGGTATGAAGTCCTGAAAGTTATAGGGAAGGGAAGCTTTGGGCAGGTGGTGAAGGCCTACGATCACAAGATGCATCAGCATGTGGCACTAAAAATGGTGAGAAATGAAAAACGTTTCCACCGCCAGGCTGCGGAAGAAATTAAGATTCTGGAGCATCTCCGGAAACAAGATAAGGATAACAACATGAATGTCATTCACATGTTGGAAAACTTCACATTCCGCAGCCATATCTGCATGACATTTGAATTGCTGAGCATGAACCTGTATGAATTAATAAAGAAGAACAAGTTTCAGGGCTTTAGCCTGCCTTTGGTCCGCAAGTTTGCCCACTCAATTTTACAGTGCTTGGATGCTTTGCACAAAAACAGAATCATTCACTGTGACCTTAAACCTGAGAACATTCTGTTGAAGCAACAGGGTAGAAGTGGTATTAAAGTGATTGATTTTGGCTCAAGTTGTTATGAGCATCAGCGTGTCTACACTTACATTCAGTCACGTTTTTACCGTGCACCTGAAGTCATCCTTGGTGCTCGTTATGGGATGCCCATAGATATGTGGAGCTTGGGCTGTATTCTAGCAGAGCTTCTCACCGGTTATCCACTTTTACCTGGAGAAGATGAAGGAGACCAGCTGGCTTGTATGATTGAGCTCTTGGGCATGCCTCCTCCAAAACTCTTAGATTCATCCAAGCGAGCCAAAAACTTCGTGAGCTCTAAGGGTTATCCCCGCTACTGCAGCATCACAACCTTGTCTGATGGCTCTGTAATACTTAATGGTGGACGCTCTCGGAGGGGAAAACTACGTGGCCCACCAGAGAGCAGAGAATGGGGTAATGCATTAAAGGGATGTGATGATCCCCTGTTCCTTGACTTCTTAAAACAGTGTTTAGAATGGGATCCTGCAATCCGTATGACACCCAGCCAGGCTTTGCGGCATCCCTGGCTAAGGAGACGGTTGCCAAAGCCTCCAACGGGGGAAAAGGCCTCGGCGAAGAGAATTACAGAGAGCACTGGTGCTATAACGTCCATTTCCAAGTTACCTCCGACTTCAAGCTCAGCTTCAAAACTGAGGACTAATTTGGCACAGATGACAGATGCCAATGGAAATATTCAGCAAAGAACAGTGTTGCCAAAACTCGTTAGCTGAGTTTGAAAAACCTAATGCTGTTAATATGAGAGATACAATGTGGCTGAGCCTTATTTGTATGAAAAAGTAGCTCAGATAATACATTTTTATTTGCTCAATAACTTTATTCATTTGTATCTTTCAGCACTCATTTTAAATGTAAGAAATGTTGGTTTTGTTTTTATAAAAACATGGGGACAATGCTTTAAGTTTTTATACTTATTTTTAAAAATGTTTGTCTTCTACAGTACAATTAGCCTTACTGTAACTAGTGTGACACAGTAATAAACATCAGTGGCAGGCCACTGGTTACAACATGACTGTCATGCATTGCAGCGTGGTGTCAAAGGTATTAAACTTTCTCTTCCATGGTTCATATTAGGTTTCACCTGGGGTAAATTGGTAAGACTTTACCTTTTGGATTTTATGGATATGGGTCTTGATTCTGCAAACACTCACACCTATGCCTGACTGGACTCCAGGGAGAATACTCAAAGAAATACAGTTAAGCCAGCATGTTGTGTTGTCGCTTTCTGTATGGTAGCCCAGAGAAAGTAGTGGTATCACTAATGATACAGTTACCTCCTATGGAATGCTTTCTCTATTTAAAATTAATGGGTTTTGCTTAAAATGAGCATTTAAATATAATGCAAAAAATAAGAACTTCCAGGGCTAAAAGGACTCTCTTACCTTGCATGCCATGTAGTAGAGGGAGAGGAACAGGCAGTCTCAGAAAGAATGAAGATGGAACTATGTCTGTTCCTCTAAATCTGGGAGTGAGTGATAATTTGGTAAAGCAAAATGTTCTGGACTTCATTTCAGGTATATAACGTTGAGCATTCGCACTGGGCTTCTGTTCTCGCCTCCCCGCCCGCCCCGTTTTCTTTTCTAATGTGCAGCTTGGTCTCCCTAAATCGCGTAGGCAGAAGTGCTCGTTCTGTCAGTTTTACACTGTAACTTCCAGACTGTTATGCTACATGGATTTCACAGATTGCTTTTATTTCTTCTGACAGTGTTTGTCTGAGCAACTGTGACCTCTTTGGTACATTTATACTTCAGATCAAATCTGCATGTAGGGGCAAACACTGTGTTACTACATTGCTTTCTGTAGAAAAGTACTTCACCTTAGACAGTGTAACTGTAGATGGAGAGATCCTCAGTGGAAAGCTTTGCCTTTGGCAGACACATGCTAGATGCTTTCTAATAAGGGAGAATTATCACAGGAAAGTGAAATTGTTGGAATTTGATTTAATCTTTGGCATTTGTAGCTGAAAATTACCTTTGAAGGAACAGTTAGAGATGTGTACATTTGTTCACGTGTGTGTGTGTGCTAATGCTTGGGTTTTCTTTTTTACTTTTAACTGCATTCATGGAAGAAAGATGGTCTTTACTGAGGAATAGCATCTAGACCTATGAGAGAGATATTCACGCGTTGTAGCATGTTTTCAACAGGAACAGTTTGAAATCCAGGATCAGTATTTCATCACGTACAATGACTGTGGTCTACATTGGATGTATAAAACATATGAAAAGGGAATTTTAAACAAGGTAAAACATAATCTAGAAGGGTTTATGGATGTTAGAACAAGACATACTAGAATGGATTGCATTAAACCTCAATAACTGTACTATAAGCAACATTTATATGCACAGATTTTTCTGAGTTACTTGTACAAATTATGAAAAATACTTAAAGCATGGTCCCCTGAGAGGCCAAGAAAGTTTCCGGTTAAGTTCTCCTTCATATTCATTACTTTACCACTTACAGCTTAATTTTTTTGTTTGTTTCTTTGGCTGGCTTTTTTTTTTAACTTAATGTAAGACTGGGGGAGGGATATAAATGCAAAATGTCGGAATTCTCAGGAAACATATCGCTTAACTTCTTGCCAAAAACTCAACACCTAAAGAAGCTCCAAAAATAATTTCTGAGTAGAGGATGGTATTTGTTGATTGATAACTGTAAAAATTAGAGCATCAATCAACCATTTTTCTTACTTTTTTTTTTTTAAAAAAGAGATCGTTTCCTGCCTCTAGTCAAATTAAATTATTTAGTGTTAAATGTTCACAACTTTATACAATGTGTGTAAGTGCAATATGTAAACATGTATAAAATCATGTTAAAAAGGAAATACAGTAATACAGCTAAGAAAAGTGGCTTTTGGAATATGAATATCCAGTAAGTTACGGTCAGTAAATTCTAAGTCTGGAAAAGAGATATATTAATTTTCATATAAAATTAACTGTCTCTCATGACTGTGGGAATACAATACTGTGTATTTTTCTACAGTAACTGGGAAACTACTTCCTCCACCTGCTTGGCTTTACCACTACTTTCTACCTTAACTCTTCCTGCAAAAGTTAAGAAATAGGGATGCTTATGTTAGGGGGGGAAGAACAATCACCTCCCTTAATATATTTTAAAGGGAACATTGATACATGTTCCTGCCTTTCATGGCAATTTAAGGTGAAAACATTCAGAATGTTCTTGGGTCATTAATGGGCTAAAACCACTAAATTTTCTTTTTCATATAACCAGTTCTTAATGCCAATAATGCATTTATGATCCACCTTCTTCATAAATGCTACCGGAAACTTTAAGGCCAAAATACAGTGTGCAGAGCTATTTTTTTAACCCAGATACAGTGGAACTTCCTCTATACTAAAGGAGCAGCTACATCAAGGTTTTGAAGGTATGTAGCTGCCTTTTATTGTAGCTTATTTATACCTGTAAAGAAGGAGGGAGGAAGGGAAAGGACATTGCCTCTTGCTTTGATGTGATTTTATTCTAAGGGCTCTGATAATTAGGCTGGTAGAAGTTGGCTTGGAAACAGTGCTTAGTCTCACATGTTACCATTGTCTGGGGGTGTCTGAGCTATTTTCAGATTTAGTAATAGCACAGCGTTGTCTTTGGTTGCAGTCTCACTTGGCTCAGTTTCTTGCACCACTGGAGTGTTCATTACCACTTAAGTGTATTGGAACAACAGAGTGATGCAAGATGTGTAGATTAACAATAGAGCATGGATTGTGCCCTTGGTGTTAACAATGTGCCTTTTGTTACAAATGCCATGTTTGTAGGGCATGCATCTTGGCCTCTTTAACCCTTTGAATACTGTATAGTAGGGATGAAATCTATTTTTAAATGCTATACCCGTCTTAAAACATCCTGTAGATGATTGAGGCCTTAATAGAAACAATAAGGCAATCACACTGCTAGGGTGGAGAGGACACTCTGTTCTTATAGTAGGTCTCATTAAGGGGTTAAAGATGGCCCTTCCTCATTGGTTGTACTTTAACATCAAATTGATTTTTTTTTTTAAATAAATTTTTGTTATGGTGACACTAGACGGAAATCAACTGTATTTGTAAAAATTTACCTCAAACTCTTTAGTTTTATAGTGTGATTTAATCCCAGGGCATTTGGTATGAACCAAAGTGCATTCCTTTTATATGTGCCTGGCTCTTATAAAGGTGGCCAGGGATTTTTACAATTTGGGTGCAAGGCACTTAAGCCACTTTCAACTTGGTGGGTGGTTTGGAGTTATAAATGACTTCATGGGAATGTTGAAAACACTTTAGACATAAGTAGCATCGGGCAATATTAGAATCTTTAGGAAAGGGTGTGCATTATTTAATGCTCTCCATTTTTTAGTATTTTTTTTCCATCAATACTACTTGTGGTAAGTACAAAAAGAACTCTTTTTCCAGTCAGCAAAGATTAGAATATTGCCCAGTTTAATGCTATCGTAGCATTTAAATAAAACAACATTTGTGAATTACTGTTTCTAGGAGCTTGTACATCTCTGCTACAAATTGTAATTACTCAGTTCAACTGCTACAATTACGTCTAAGCAGTAGCTTGGGTTTTTATTGGGCAACGACTTAGACACGTGACTGTAATATGCTGCAACTGTGTGTACTGAAAACGTGAAAAACGATTGAATGTGGACTGTGTATATATGTATGTATAACTTTCTGTGAGATGCTGCTGTTGCCACTTAACATTAAAGATGTTGTAGTGGGTTTTAATCCTAGTGGCCAGTTTTATGATACTGTATGTATTGTACAGCTGATGACAGGAGTTAAGACTGTTCTAGTGAGTATTTGTTACATTTTATTGTTGTGGCCAGAGATCATTTCAGAATAAAATTTTATGTCCTACTTTACGTCTCTCCACTGTGGTTTGGGTTTTTTTCTGGTCGTAAAGAGAGCCTGTGGAGTGCTTCGCCTAGGCTGCTGAAGTCAATGCCAGCAGTGCCTTTGTCCCCCAGCATGCTTACTGGTATCTGTATATAGTAATAACCCATTGCTGGAGGATGACTTTGCTGCTGCTTTATGTGTCTTGACAGCCTTGAATATTGCCCAAAGGCTACTTTTGCCCTGAGGTTTCTGAAGTTCTTCTCAGGACTAGGAAAATAATACATTTTGTATTTTTATTTGCCCCATACTTGAGAGAAAACATCTGTGGCAGGAATTTTGCCTGTATGTGTGGTTTAATTTTTTTTAAGTGGTTTTTAAAAGATTTTTTTAAATCACAGTAGATCTGATTTTATAAGAAATACTTGATTGAGAAAGGTGCAGCGTGTATGCTTTTTTCTTAAAACTGCTTTTAAAAAGCCCACAGTTGTGCAGTGATCTTTGAGCCAGGCTGACTTTTCAGAACTTGTCAGACTCTGTAGAGTCCCAGGATAATGAGAGCATACTACACAAAGCTGGTAGGCTACATGGAGCTAAATTCTGTTCACATATACATCCGGAGTAGTTTCACTGTTCAGCGCAGAACTGTCTTGTGAGTAATTGGCCACATTCTCTTCTTGGCAATGTCAATGTACACCCAGAGCAGTTTCACTGGAAAGCTTGCTGATTGAGGTGAGCCCAGGCTGAAATCAAGGGATTTTAACTGCACTTTAGTGTCTCCTTTTCAGTATAGTTGGGAGATTCCAGAGCACAAAACCCATCAAGATTAAATATAAACAGTTTGCAGCCCCAAATTGCAGCAAGCCAAAAATTGCATCTTTGTGGATTAAAGCCTATTTGTTGATTACTGTGTTCTTCTGAGGACAAAGACCTTTTTTCCCCCAGTTATTTTAGCTTTTTTTACAGCTCTCTTTTCCTTTTCATCTGTCTGTCACCCTCTCCTTCAGCCATCTATCCCTCTTGCCAGCTCTTGTATGCTTCTGTCACATCTGTTTTTTCATTTGGAGAAGGGTAGAGGCCACCTCACCTGATTTCAGTCGTCTGGAAGCTGGGTTTTGGCCTGTGCCATTTGCTGAGAATGCTGGTAGCTGGTGGGGAAACTGCGTTGCCCTCTGTCAGCCCTGCTCCTTCCCTGGTCTCTTGACAGAGAGCTCAGACCCTTGTCTAAAATAGTGGCCTCAGTATCCCACCCTGAATGATGGTCTGTATTTGCAGTTATCTCCACGGTATGTACTTTTGCAAAGAAACTGTGGCTTCCTTCAGATGTCAGCTGTGCATCTCTTGTTTTTACAGCAAAGCAAGAAAAGAATGCAAGAAGTGATCAGGTACCATGTTATTAATGGCTAGGTGCTGCTGCTTTTCTTAAAAATACCATTTTGTCCCATTTTTTACAATACTTGTGGAAAGATCCAGCATGAATTTTACTCTTCCTCAGAACTTGAGAATGAAAAGCAGGTAAATACTAAGGGAAGTATCTGGATAGGGCTGTATATGCTCAGGAGCTGGTATTTAGAGGGAAAAAAAGATATCTGTAAGATGAATAGGGCCAAGTTTGAGGTAAGCATGATCTTTCCTGGGTTCAGTGAAGGTTCAAGAATTTCGGCAATATCCGGTTGAGATTGGGAGAGTCTGAAAACCATTGATAAACTTTTATTTCAGTGGAAAAATATCTTTCTTTGAGAGCCTGTCATTTTATACTCCTTGCTAATAATTAAAGGGTAGCATTAAAGGGTCTTCTCTGTAGCTAGAACTTTAAAAACATTATTATGCATTTCTTTAAAATATGTGGTTTATAATGCTCTTATACTGCTAGCATAGTCTTGTGTTTCATCTTTTAAAGTTCCTGAAAGGAAGAACATTCCTTGTCTTTGACTTGAGTACGTGGTACTAGATGTCTCCCAGCCATCAGATATGCTGTAGCAGAGTAAAAGTGGCATTGATGGAACAGGTTTCTGTTTCTTCACGGAAATTGTCTGCAACTCTTGGAACTGGGGTTTCTCTGTGTTGTTTTCCCTATTTGGTTTTGTCTGTTTGTTTGCTTGCTCATTTGTTTGTTTTTAAGAAGTGCTTTCAAGCCTCTGGCTGTGGTGATTCTTGGATCTCTGCTGACTGTTGAGCACTCTGGGATAGGGAGTACTGCAAAAATAATGTTTCTTTAGCTTTTTCCCCAACATTAAACAGAAAGTCTAGGTTAGTACCAAACTCCAAAGGCAGGGTATGCACATTCACCTCCAGCTGCTGCGTCCCAGTCTCCACACCAGCCATTAACCTTGTTCTTTAACTTCTGCATGAAGTTTAGCAGAAATGCCAAGTGCTGCAGAATGAAATGGCTTATGTCCATCTCTTTGGGGGGGGGGCGTGGGGGGAAGACACTACAAAAGCAAGGTCATGACATATTTTTGGAGAAAGTCTGGGATATAGCTGGAGCTAGGGAGAGGTTCTACTGAGAAGTTCTTGGGCTGGGAGCTCTATGTAACACCCTGGGAGGTGGCAAATGCAGTGTTCCTGCTAACAGGGTGGGAACTGTTTTCCCTTTTTTATAGACTGTTTTCATTGCTTTGCTTTGGTTTGGTTATCTGCAAGCTGGACATGACTATGCATACCTTATGTACCTAAAGATAGCGTCTGGAGTAGCTGCACACAGTAAAGTATTACTTTATAACTAACATTGGCGCTGGGAAAACCAGAGGTTCTCATTCAGAGACTGTCTGACCTGACAGTGCCCCGTGCATAGCACCCCCAGAGTTCACGTAAGACTGGCTAAATGTAAAGCATTGCAATGAAGTATTAAACCTTGATTAAACATAATGGGTGAGAGAAGTGTCCACCAAGCAGAAAAGCAAAGCAATCGACAATTGTATTATAAAGACTTTGGGGCAAACTCAGTTTTCAAGTATAGTACTGATTTATTTAATAAGACCTTTTTAATTTAATAAAAATGATCTGAATAAAGAGGTAATATTAAGATTTTTATTTCAGCTTCAGTGTGGCAGTAAAAATCCCACATTTAATTTTTATTTTCCCCAAGTGTGTGGCGTGCTTGCAGGCACTACAAGTGTACTTTGCTCAAGCCATCTAGGTGTAGAGATTTAGTCTAATACCTCTTGACAGATGACTAGGACCTAAAATCAAAGAATGTGCATGTGTGTACAACATATATATGTGTACGTATATATATATGATTCTCTGAAAAACAAACCCAAAAGCTTTGCAGGCATTCTTTGTAGTGCTTTACAAAGATGTGTGGCTTCGTTTTCCCTTTGCCTCTTTGAAGGTTCAGTATCAACCCAGTATCTTTGCTTTACCTGCATGTCAAAGCCAACCCTCACCGCTGAAGTCCCCATTTTACCGGCAGGGTGTGGAGAGCGAACCTCGGTTTTCCTGCTGGAGGCTGAGGGTGCTCGGTGAGTGGGAGGCGGTTGTCACTCCAAGGACATGTGCTCCTTGTCACGTTTTCCAAAGTGGACTTTCACCAATGGGAGAGCTGTTTTGTAGCTTACCCTGATTGGCAACTGGAATTTCTCCTTTGGGATTAAAGCCTGAGTCTGTGCAGTTAGGCTGGGTTGATAAACTTCAGCTGAGAAAGAAATCCTGAGGCCAAGGCAGAGTTTGCAAAGCCCACAGCTAGAATAAAAAATGGATTTCTAAACATCCCGCTACTCGTCACATCCAACTGTGACACTTCCAAAATGGCCTCGAAGATTTGAAAGAGCTTTCCAAAGGTCTGTGCAAGGACAGCTTTGCCCAGTACGGCCCCAGCCTGGAGGCCCTGCCTACCCTGCACGCCGGTGGCAGGGCCTCTGGCTCCCTCATGGTACAAAGAACACTTCAGGGACCAAAAAAAGAAAGAAAAGAAGAAAAAAGAAAGAAGCGTCGCTAAGGAGAAACTAACCATTTGTTGTGTCTCAAGGGCACTGCACGCTGCGCTGCCACTTGCCTGGTGTCAGTCCTGTGAGCTGCTTTGCCCGGCTGGACCTGCTCCTCCACAGCCGCCTCCCAGCACCCATCTGTCCGCCATCTTGGGGTGGCGGAGAGCAGGCCTCGCTCCTCCTGAGCTAGCCCGTCACTGCCCGCCGCTCCGCCTGCAAACCACTCGCCAAAGGCAGCGAACTCCTGTCACGGTGCTTGGAAGGTGAAGTCGCTGCTGTAGGGTCCCCAGCAAGGTCTGCCAGCCCACCGGTGGGAGCTGGCCTGAGCGCGGGCTGTGCCCAGGAGCCGTGCGAGGGTGGCACGGGCCCCGCTCCCCACGGTGCGTGCGGGGCAGGGACGCTTCCCCGTCCTTTCCAGCATGGCAGAACCGAAGGGTGACGATAACGCTGAGGTAACGTGCTGTCAGGCTGCGGGAGGAGGGAAGTGCTCCCTACCCCCAGGACGGGCAGCATCAGGAAAAGCAGCTCAGCGCTTGTCAGGGTGGGATGTGAGGAGGCCATCACACGCTGTACTGCTGGCACGGGAGGGGGAATGT
The DNA here is from genome assembly GCA_026212715.1 of Elanus axillaris. Classification (NCBI taxonomy): domain Eukaryota; kingdom Metazoa; phylum Chordata; class Aves; order Accipitriformes; family Accipitridae; genus Elanus; species Elanus axillaris. The sequence goes on from JANZLQ010000065.1 coordinate 1,656,558, forward strand.
TTCCAATCGTAAGCGTTTGCAGATGGCCTGTCTTAATTAGCTTTGACAAGTACCTAAGTTGCTGTAAGTTACACCACAAATGGGATCCTGAAGCTTTTGGGTTTTGTCACTTTTATTTAAAAGTTTTTTCCCTCCTCCCGCTACAGCATTTTGATTTTTCTTTCCATGTAAGGCTCTTGAGAAGAAATGAGATCTTTGCGTAGCTGAGGAGCTATATTTTGATTGACTAAATGATTTATAATTAGGAGGTAGCTCCTGCCAGTGCTCTTCATATGTTGACTGAGAATTGCCTGCAGCAAATCAATGCAGGCAGAGCTGCCAGAAAGGCACGCTGATGTCTTCTTACAGCAGATACCTTTCAACCCCAGGCTTCCTCCTTCCTCTGGTGCCGACTCAGACAAATTTTCTTTATGGTCAATGACTCTACGGGAGTTACAGGGTTGCACTCCAAGGGCGTGCAGTGAAATACTTATCCGTGCAGTTATTTATGATCTATTGTGTGGGAGCAGCAATGCTGGTAGCCTTTTCAGAGCCCATGAATGAAATGTGCGTGAAATCAAGCTGAAGGCAAGTGTGCCTCTGCCTTTGAAGGATGTGAAGCAGAAACCTTTCCCCACCTGGTAGAAGCTGCTTTGCTTGCTTGCCAAAAGTGTGGTTCTGGAGTGGGCTCACATGGCCAGGGTTAGAAACGGGAGAGAGTTGCCTGTGATCAAGCTTGGAGGAGATACAAATGGGTTTTTTCTCCTCTGACGAAACTATGGCCTAACAGGCATGTGGGATGTTCTGACCAGGGAGGAGCTGGGCACAGAATCTATCCCTGGCTATAGCAGAGAATCAAGATGAGACTCTTGGTTCCCACTTACATGGTTTTCCCTTGGCTGAGGTGGGTCTGGCGGTGTTGGGCAGGGAAATGCCCCTTTTGGCCAAAGCTGAGGAAATCCTCATAAGCCAGCCTCTCTGTAGATGGGCAGGTTGGAGAGACAGGGAGCATGCTGCAAAGGAAGGGCAATAAGCAATAACCAAAGGATCACTCTTCCTTTCACTGGAGTTCATTCAGCTCTCTATTACCATTGACTTGGGTATCAGTGCTTGAGCCTGGAACACCCTATGCATCAAAAAAACAGATTCAAGCCACATAAACTCAGGAGATTTAAAAAAAAAAAAAGTTACCTGTTTACTTTTGTTTAATTGCCTTCATGGATCTCAGCTTTCAGAGTTTACATTTACATATTTCTTTTCTACCTTCCAATCATGACAACCAGAACCTTTCTAGGAGTATAGAGCCTCAGGGACACCCACTATTACAGCAGATACCATGTCATAAAATCCCTTACATAAATTTACTGGTTTTCTGCTATAAAAATACTTAGCTTACTAGCACCTACTGCTGCTGTTGGAAGACTGTTATAAACCACTGTTTCTCTAATGGTTAGAAATGTGCTTTTAGCTTAAAATAGTTGACTTTTTTCATGCTATTTGTTCTTGTGCCAACATTGTCTTATAATGTGAATGATTCTTCAGTCTTGCTGGTATTTGGGCATGTATTTATGAAGTGCGATCGTATCCCCCTCAGCCTTTCTTTTGCTAGGCTAACCCTATTAAGCTATATTTGTCTCTTAGTAAAACTGACTCCCTGTTCCCATCCTACTGGGTCTCTACACCTGTTCTAGCTTGAGTTCAGCTTTGTTAGAGCTGTGGATGGCATTCTGGTTGTGATCCTGCTGGGGATATGTACAGCATGAAAAATACCTCTCCCTGCCCCCCGTGGTACTTCACCCAGTACATCCCAGGATTTTTTTTTCTGTTCTGTGTCACGCTGGCAGCTTGGGGCCATTCCTCAGTCCTGTGGCTGCTCCCCCTTCTGCTGTGTACAGCTGATGAGATGCAAGTTACAGCAAAATTTCTCTTGGCTGGTCTCTTAACTGCTTGACTTTTTCCTATTAGATTTCCATCACCTTATCGTGAGAAATGAAACCCTGTGATTCTCATGAGTATATGTAATTTGAGAAGCTGGAGCTTTTAAGGAAACATTAGAAATGATGTGACTGTAAGAAAAAATAATCATACTCAGCATTCATTTTTCCAAGATGTATTTCAGGATGTAATGCAGTTGGCTCTAATCAACGTTGATGTATCAAGGTGTTGCTGTTACACCAAAAAAAAATAGCAAAGATGTTTTGCTGCCAGCTCTCATGACTGCAACTGGTGTTTTTCCTCAAATCCTCAATCCTAGAATTGTTTTTATACAGTTACATTGTCTGACCTTTTACTGAAATAGAAGTTTCTAGTCTCAGAACTGTATCTGGAAAGAAGTCTGTTGTCTCCAAATCTGGAGAACAATTCCTGTGAGCTTTAAAGGAACAGATAAGAAAAAGAAAGCAGATTTAAATTCTAGACTAATGAATTTTCAGGACATGTATGAATATTGCTAAGGTTTTCTGAGTATTCAGAGTCCTTGGTCTTATCTGAACCATGTGAAACAGTATGATTTGAAGCAAAAATCTTGGTTTTCTACATGGTTAATTGAGAGTTGCTTCATGGAAAGACATCATGCCAGATGTGGTGGTACTGTTGTGCCGTATCTGGCCATCTTGCATTGAAATGCCTTAGACTGAGCACTTAGGTACACTGTTCTTAAAAAGGCACAAAGAAGGAAGATGATGATAATAAAGCAGCTGTGAAAAACAGGGACTATTTAAAATGGCTGGGATTAATTTAATCCCAGTGAAGAACTATTGAGACTGAACTTCATGGGGCATGCTCTTATCATGGGTCATGAGAAAGCAAGATATGGGCTGGCCCCTGCCTCTGCCAATTCCCACTTCTATGTGACTCAGAAGGGTTGCAGCTGGTGAGAAGGGTTGGATCTGCCAAATTGCAGGCTTCAGTAGGATTCACTAATGAGTTTAAGTCAAAGTTTGAAGGCATGTCTTCAAAGGGGCTATGTTTAGACTGTATGACCCCTGGTGCTAGCTGTTCTGTATGATGTGCATCCCAAATGTAGGGTTTTCCCTAAAAAAATCAAAGCCCACACTGATGACTAGGGAGGAAGCTCAGTGTAAGTCTTCACTGCCCATTCTTTTCATTCTGTTTAAAAGTGAACTCCCTCCTGTACAGAAGAATGGAGTTTTCTTGCAACGACTTTTGCTTGGAATTGTTTCTGCACTTTCCTTCAATACAAAGTTTCCTGGACAAGCTGAGAGAATACAGGGAATGGAAGGGCAAGAAAGTATTATGGATGGCTGCTTTAAAGCTGGAAAAAACATTTTTCAGACACATTTTGAATATTTATTTTGAAACAGTGTCAAAAGCTTGAATTTTTAAGCATTAGGTTTTGCTTTTGTTTTTCTTCCCGCGCTTCACAGTTTTTTCTTTCTTTCCTTTTCAGCACTCACTTATTTTGCCACAGGAACCTGGACAGAGGGAGAAAATAGATTAAAAATTAAAGAAGCCAGAGGAAGTCAATTTAAATGTGAAACTGAAAATGCTGCAAAAATTTTGCATAGAGCTTTCATTTTCAGACACACAGAAAATTCACTGAAAAATATTCAGTTAAACAAATGAAACAGGTCTACATGTGGATTTTCTGTACACAGAAGTTATATCTGACTAAAACTCCAATCCTATGAAGATTTTATTGCCTGTTTAGCTTAATACACATAAACATTTATTATTGCCAGGGTGGATTAGAAGTCATGTTCAAAGGGCTTCTGTGAAGCTTTTAATTGCTCTAAGATCTAACAATAAGGACCTTAAGCCCAGAAGAACCCATTTCTTGTAGTGGCTGGAAAATATGACAATATTACGGTCTGGCTTTGGATGGATGACTGAGGAGATGACAACTAAGGCCCATTGCTGGATAAGTAAATACTCCCACCCAAGAATTTGCTTTGTTTTTCAAGGAGGGCTTAGGGAGCCTGCGGGTATGTTTGCTTCTGAAGATGATGTTTGAATTAAGTTAGTTTAGGACAATACAGTTGTTTCTAGCTGACTATGAGCATAGCCAGATACCATTATATTCTGGTCCAAGGTGGACACAGATTTTGGTTTTGGCAGTATTTGCCCACCTAAATGCACAGAATCTGTTTTTTTCTTTATTGTTCCCTTTCATACCAAGGTTATTGGGAAATAAAATCAACCCAACTTTAACTACCAAAATGGGCAAGGGAGAAGGCTTGTAAGATAACCTGGTCCAGGAGCTGGTTGGTTTGTGTCCATTGGGTGATGCAAAAAGCCAAGATGGAGGAGGAACCTGGTTTGATTACTGGCAGCTGCTGTCCAGCTGATGTAATTCGGTAATAGCCGGTGACAGGCAGAAACTATAGAAGATGCAAATGATAAGTCCTTGGGGAGCTCCAGACATAAATAATTCATCGAACTGAATTTTATAGTAGGGGTCAAAAGAAATTGAAGAAAGCCTGAGTGTTAACTCTCTGAGGGAGGAATTGACAGACTGGTTTTGTACAAACTCTGGGGGGGGGGAAATACAGGCAAATTAAATGTAAATGAAGAATACGACATTGTTCCTATTACCTGGAACCAAAGCAAGAGAGACACGAGAAATAAAAAAAGGAAGGATGATTAAGGAAATGTCAGTAACTGAAGCTGTTGCTGGTTAAGAGTGGCAGAGAGATGCTGCATAATGGCAGAAGCAGAGTGAGTTGTCACAGGTCCATGCTGTCACACAATGTATATATCATATAGTCACACAGAAGAGTGTCTTCTTAGTAATCAGCTCAGTAACTTACCTGTAGTTAGGAGCTGATTAATCTCCCGCAAATATTTCCCGTGCCTGAGTAAGGAGATGCTGTCTGTCTGTGCGAGAAGGCCAGACGTGCCGGTGTGGAACATTGTTGTGGCTCCCGCAGGTGACATCTGCAAGGGACTAACCCACAGGGTGGCCGAAGCCATTCACCGCTGACTGTGCCATGGCCAAGTCGCCCCGCATCACCCAGTGCCATTCTGGGGCTGCATCCCAATGTGAGGGGGGTTGGGGTTTCCCACAGTGTGGCTTCTACCTCCAAAAATGCCCTCAGAGGCTGGTTTTCCAGGAGGAGGAAAGCCATCGTACCCCATGCATCTCAGAGTTCCCCGAGGAAAAAACAGTTTGTCAATGGAGCAACTTTAAGGTCTGTTTCTCCGGGACTGCTTTTAAAAACATTTCTTGGTGAAGCTCTTTTTGAGCTCGCTGAGCACAAGGTGGCTATTTTTCCACATACCAGGCTATAATTCTGCAATTGTTTGTGCTTGGGTTTTAGGTTTGCCTTAGTTTCTGAACTCTGACTCGTCAAATAACTTCATCCTGACTGAAGAGGAGTGGTTTTGTCATATTTGAAGAAACGCTGGCTTAGGAATAAGTTGTTACAAGCTTGTGAAAATGGCATGTTGCTTATGTGCAGCGCAAAATTTTCCACCCAGGCTCATATTGTAAAAAATGGCCTCTAATTTTGGGTATCCAAATTTAGTCTCCCAGAGGCTGACTTTCAGAGGTATTGCCGGCCCCTGAGTCTGAGCATGTATACTTTACCGTCCCCAGAATAGCTTCCTCAGGCTGCTCTGCTTCGTTGCAGGGAGCACCCTTGTTTTGTGCTATTCTGGATTCATATTTTGTCATTGTCTGAGAACTGCTGGCTCTCACATATAAAATGTTTTCCACGCTGTAAGTTTTGTGCTCCCTAAATCTGGGAAACTTGCTTTTCCAGGGACTTTGATATTGCCTTAGATCAAAGGTCTCCTTCCAATCCAGACCCAGGAAAAAAACCACAAACCCAGCAACTTGATTTTCCTGTATAATCATTTGCAGACTGCAACTATGAGAATAAAAGGAGAGACACTTTAACTACCTCAATTATTTTAAAGCAAAAAAGTGTGGGAGAAGGATCATCCCTTGTTACAAAAAATCCATGAGGCTGGCTGGTACCCTACTGTACATCATGCCATCTGAAAAAAAGTTCAGTTTGGTGCGTCTTATTCCTATTTACCTGAGTAAACCATATAAAATGTTAACTTTTTTTGTGTGCTAACCTTGTAAAAGGCAGGGAGCTTGCTGCTTTCTCACTGCATTTCACCCTTGCCTGCTTGCACTTTTTCAGAAGGAGTCATTTCTTGTTTTCTGATTTGATAACAAAGTAAAACATAATGTTCTTCCTTATGTGCAGAGGTTTTGCTGTGATTTAGGGAAAAAGGATGCACATGTGGTAATGTACCAGTTTCCAGAAATAAATGGAAGAATACCCTGGTGAATTGTGCTGATCTCAGAATTAATGCTTTCTCTTATTACTGAATTAATGCCAGTTGCAGGTAGCATTAAAGGAGGCTGAAAAACCATGAGGGATTCTGCAGGGTGTTTTTTTTCTTTAAGACAAAAAAGCCTGCCCCTCCTGTCAGTTATACTACAATTGCCAGAGCCAGATGAAAAGCAATGACATGATAAATAAATGCCCTGTGGCACGTGATAGGACCAGCCCATGGCTGGATGCTGCTGTCAGTTCAGGCTGTTTCTACAGTCGGAGCAACCAAGCAACCGCTTTTACTCTGGATGCTTCACAATCGCTCCCTTTAATCCACTAGGTAAAGTGGGCACCACTTTCATGGCAATATAGCCTAGAAAATAAGGAAGGAGGAAAAGCTGCTGCACCGTTTTTCAGAAAGCAAGAGGACGCTGGGCCCTGTGCAAGGGATGCCAGCCATTGCCAAAGAGGAGCATGTTTTCTTGACTGAGCAAGTAGCAGAGTGTGAGAAGCAGAGTGCTTACACAAGGCTGCTTGCTGGGAATGTAGCAGCAAGCTCTTCTCACGTTTTCTTATGCAACAAACCCAGCATTGATTGACAATTTTGCAGATGTACATGAGGACAGAGAATGGAAACTTTCAGCTGTTATACCACAAGGCAGCACAGTGCCAGCTTTTGCCCATCTCCTGCAATGCCAAGCAGTGTCTGCTGCTGTCTGCCCCTGTTAATTCTCTCTCCCTTTGAAGAACAAGGGATGAGGTTAGAAATCACAGCGCAGCCCTGATGGGGCACATGGGGCAGGGGGCAGGGGCCAGGACCCTGCCAGCTGCTCCTGCTGCTGTCGGACCGAGCACAGCCTATGCTGCTCTCCCGCTCCTCGGCTTGGCCGGCGAGCCCTCGGGCTAGCAGGCACTGCACCATCTCTTGTAAACACGCTGAACCAAAACAAGCAGAAACAAGCCAGGAGTGTGAGTCAGAGGAGGAAAAGAGGTTTCCTCTGCACGAGGCCTTGAGTGAGCAATGGCAGATGCTCCGGCGGTTGGCGTGAGGCAGAGGAAAGGCCAGCATGGCACTTGGTGTGGTCCCCCAGGGGCGGCTATCCTCCAACCAGGACCCCCACCACAGGCACAGGGGGTCCTGCAGAACATGGGATATGTCCAGTCCACGGTAAAAAGACCCCAAAGATACTTATAACGCAGGTGTAGGATTCCCAGAAGCGATGGGTTACTGCTGGACTGTGGCTCTTGCTAATGTGGACAGTTTCACCCGCAAAATTATAAGAGAGAGATAAAATGAGGATTTAACTCATTTTACCTCTCCATCCCTGGATACTCTCCTTTCCTGCCCTTGTGGTGGGAGAATATAGTGCTGCTCTTTCTTTTCAGAGCCAGACACATAGATATCTGCTGGCAGTCCCTAGCTGCAGCACACGATTCATCTTATGTTTTTATATAGGTCTCCCTTGCCGTCAGCTGTCGGCGCAGAGATGGCAGCAGGTCCCACTGCCCCCACCGGAGCTACCATAGCATTACCCACGTGAAATGCCTTTGAAGTGAGGCACTTCGGTTCAGAATCTCAGTATGAGAGTGCCTATCAAAAACCTGACACTCCCGCCGAATAAATCCCTCGTGGTACTCTGCTCTCGCTGCCGGGGTAGTTAAACAAAGGGATGCCACAGACCCTCTCCCTGTGTGGGGTTTAAACAAGCTCTCCACTTGTTGATGATATCTGGACATTACCGGAGGGCAATTTTGCTTATCTAATTCTCCAGAGGGAGATATTTGTTCAGTAAGTTGGTGCTAAAAGAAGCGTTCATTTTGATTTTTGTGCACTGAGACCACAACAGCCAATCTACAAAGTGTTAAGTGCTTAAATCATTTTTATGGGTGTTGCTTTTCCCCATGCATTTGTGAAGTTTGGTGAACATTAATTTCCATTATTTCCTCTGAAACAGAGGACTAACCTGTAGCAAATTTTTATACCTAGACTTCAGTCCAAGAATGGGGTGTCTGCTCATTTAGATACGAATGCATTGGCAACATGAGATGCTGAAACTTAGTATAACGATGCCATTGCATGAATTGCTCTCCATAAAGCTCATCTAACCTTGTACTCCCAGTATTGATCCTGGGAGTGACAAATTCCATCTGAGGAAGGCAGCACTTTGAGATATTAAAGTGTAATTTATGGATTCATTTGCTGGGGTTCCAGAATTGATTTTCTTAAATGTTATGGAGCATATCTGATGCAAATCCCCTGGGATTTGGAACAATATTGTAAAATACCATCAATTCCTAGTTCCCTTTGTAATCATTTAATGAAGCCAGAATATCCTTTGTTAAATGGGCCCTTTCATCCTCTGGGTGAATTAGGTGCAATTATAATTAAAATTCTGTTTAGAATTGGAACTAAATTAAAATCATATAAATAACTGAATCTTTGGGATTGCTTTTCCTAATTAATAAAGTAACTGCTTTTGCTGGAATAGGTTTTTTATGATGCATTAATAACTCCCAATTCCTATTACATATTTATCTAAGGCAATACATTACATTTCAAATGTTTAATGGAAGAGTCCCATAAGGAAGGATATAATAGAGTACTCTATTAGATATCGAGTAGTTTTAACTCTACTGCAGGTTCTGTCAGTGCCTCCTGCTGCTTCTGAAAGATGAGACAATAAAATCCACATTCCAATGTGGTGCAACATTTTATCTGAAACTGGGTGAGGTTCTTGGAGTGCCATGCAGAGTGCTAGCACACTGGCTTGGGTGACACATGTGCACCCATCAAATAGCATAATTTCATTACTTTTTTTTTCCCCCAGGGCTAGTTTGATATGTACTTCAGAGGCTTTGCAAGTCATTCTACATAGTCAATGCCTAGGGTTTAGGATTCGGATTGCATTTAAAAGTAATACAAGCATTACTGTAATGTCTTATACTGAACCTTTGTAAGTATTTATCTGTTAAATCAGAGTCCTCCACAGATACCATGCACATTAGCATGTGCTAATTTTCAGTGTGGAAAGAAAGTATTTCATATGAAGCTATAACTGTGTAACATCCAACTACTCTTACCTACTTCTTGTCTCTCTAGTACTGCCACCAGCTTTGGAGTCCATGGTGTTCACTGCCCCAGGGTGAGAGACAGCGCGAGAGCTTGGATAGGATCCACTTGCTCTACTTGCAACCCTCCAAGCCCAAGCATTTACCTTCAGCTTCCATAAGTCCTGCCAAACCCAACTGGGTGACCTGATTGCAGGTCACCCCAAGTGACTTTGTCTTCTCTAACATAAGTACATACCACCCTGTGTGAAAAAGAGGGGAACATGTAAAACAACAGCAGAAGTCATGAGAACAATCATCATTAGGACATAACAGTAGAAAGTGAATATGATTCTCTCTTAGGAGAGGATAAGAAAAGGGAAAACAAATTTGTGGAAGGTGTTAACCACTTTCTAAAGACGTTTTTGTTGGTAAGGATAGTGCAAAAATACCCCTCATATGGAATATAATTCTCTGCTGGCAGGCAACAATTTTGGACACCTTTCAGCCATTCTGATATCTAGCTACTATCATATGTAAAATGCAGCACAATAATTCCATTGAATGTTGTACAGTTTATGTAACTACACTTCTGCAGTCTGCCTTGATATTTTTGTATCAGAAGTGTTTTAAAATATTAGACAGTCAACACCAATAAAACAATAGCCCCCTGATTTACTGAAATGTACAGAACTATAGGATTTTCATGCCAGAATATATCTGACAAAGTTGTTTTTCACCAAGCTCAGGCCTTCTTATAGGTTATACTGTTGACTAGTATAACATGAATCTAATATCAGTAACAAGAAACCCAAGAAAACCAAAATTTCATGACCTTTTGTTGCTGTGAATTCCTACTTATGCTCAGGATATCCTGCTTTCTGAAGATATTAAATGGAAACAAGCTTCTAGGAATGACATGAAGTTAATTTTCTTAAGTTAATTTATCAAACTGATTTTGAGTAAGTGGACTGCAAATCTGCTTTATGGGTTGATATAATTTAAGACTGATATAGTTTAATGAATATAATAATAGTGAATAATGAGTGGAATTGGAGCAGTATAGAGACAGTGGCACAGAGCAACTTTTGTTTTTAAGACTCTGTAATTGCAGAAGAAAAAATTTTCTCTCACCCTTTTAACACTGCAGCCATTTTAGCAACGGAGCTCAATCTTTTGAGGGTGGGGAGTGCAGTAAAACAATGTTGTGGTTTGCTGTAACTGCTCAGATCAAGGTCCCAGTTAGCTTTCTGGCACAGATCTGCTTGGATGGATTTCATCATCTAGGGGCTGTTCATGCTGTGTTTTGTAATCAAGGCATTTAGTCACTGTAACTCTGCGAGTCCTGTATATAATATCACGTGCATTGTTGTAATACTTGCATTGCTGATCCTTAACTTTGGAGGTGGGAAGTATTGGCCATAAGGAAGGGAGAAAAATGGGCAGTGGGCATAAAAAAATCCCTTTGTTCAAAATTAAGTAGCATTTTGCAGTGCTTTCTGCACAGATGTTCCTCCATGACTATAAGTTGTCATGTTCATGTGCAAAGGTTTGAGCCAGTTATACCTTTTTTTTTAAACTGAAATGGCATCTTTAAGAGTACATCCTTTCACTCTCACTAACTATACAACACAGGCTTTGTACTAAAGACACAGGATGGCTCTCTGCTGCTTGCGCTTTGCAAACAGCAAGAGAAGTCATGTCAAGATGTACGTGGGCTTTTAAAAAATCTTGCTGTTTCCTTCTCAGACGGAGCATTCCTACCCCCTCACCTCCCTGTCTCCCCTTGTTGTGGGAAATGGCAAAAATCAGTGCCTGTTTCATATTCCCTTAACTCTTCTCCAAACTAAATAGTTCACGATGCTGAGTTTCCAGAGGTGCTGGGTAACCACATTTTGGCAGAATTTGTGCTTCATCAAATTTTGTGACAAGCAGGCACCTCAGAGTGGGAGTGGGAGGTGTAGTCCCTGGTTTGGTGGGTGGCTTGTTAAATCCCCTCTCACATGGAGACTCGCCTCAGCATCCCAAACATGATAGTTGAAGTAATTTCCTTCTTTTGGGACCCCCTCCTTCCTATCCGCTGTTTTAATGAGAGGCAGTGACTTACATGATGAATACATCATTGAAGGCACTGTCCCATCAACATCCACGGTCTGTAATAGCATATTTTAAAAAATTATGATTCTTGCTTCTCCCAACTGGCATAACTTGTATTTGTTTTACTGCAGTTGCATGGAGCTGATGATTTTTATTCAGCCATTCCCAGTGTACTCAGATCTTGTCTCTGAGCAATACAGAGCAAAACCTCTCAAAAAGCAATACAAAACTGAACTTGGTTTGGAAAGAACAATAGAAAAGCTTCAACGCAGCTGTGAACTCTGCATTTCTGCTGCTGTTACGGTGTCCTGCATCCACTTATTCATGGCATAGTACCCTTCCCCTGTCCCTGCAGAAACGTGGAGCGCAGTGAAGTTGAGCTGCTCCACCACCATGCTGATTTGGCATCATTTGTGGTGCCTCTCCCAGGCTGTGGTTTGCCCTTCTCGTTCTCTGGGGCTGTACAGACGAGCAAGGGGGAGACCGGTCTGGATGGATTCTGATGACAGCCACCTCTGTTTAAGAGGTCTATATAAAAATGCCAAAATTCACTCTATCTGACATCATCTTTCAACCTTTCAGGAGATAATAGGACCTTCTTTTTAGGACCTTCTCATCACATAATTGCCTTGGGGCTGGATAAGTGTTCTCTAATGCTGAGCCTATCAAAAGGAGTACAGGAAAGCCCCAATATCCCCAAGCTGTCTGCTTTAAGCCTGGGTAATTTTATCATGAGTCTTTAAGAAATTATAGAAGAATTACAGAATCACAGAATAATTTAGGTTGAATGGGACTGCAGGAGATCATCTGAGCCAGTCACCTGCTCAGAGCTGGGCTAACTTAGGTCACACAGCTCAGGGCTGTGTTTGGTTGGGTTTTGAATATCTTCAAGGATGGAAACTGCACAGTCTCTCTGGACACCTTGTCCAGTGTTTGTTCATCCTAGTGGTGATTTTTTTTCCTAAAATCTAATTGGAATTTCTTTGTTGCAACTCATGTCCATTGTCTGGATAAACTTGGGGGATGAGCGAGCTTCATGCAATGTGACATCAGGCTCTGTTCGCTGTGTCTGTACTGGTGAAATTAGAAATTCTTTAACTGTAAGGCTACTTGGACTACTTGAAATCAGTTGTTGGTCTCAGTCCAGTAATGGCACCTGTGTCACAGAGCTGCCAAGGTCATTTGAATGGCTTGTCAACCTTTCTAGCAGACTGACTGAAGAAGATAAGGGCTGAAAGGACAGACAAAACCACCCCCTTCGGGCCCAGGAGAAGTCTTTCCAGATAGGCTTAAAGGATACTTGCCAGCAGCCACCGGTGCTTTGCTGGTGTCTGCCCTGAGTTTCATCTCTTGCTAAGGAGAGAGGTGCCTCTTGCCAGTGCAGTCATTGCAGCACCTTCTGTGAACACCAGAGGCTGGCTCTCTGCATTCACCGAGCTCCAGTGACTGCTGCCAAAGTGGTGCTCCATGCCACGGCCTGATCTCCCAGCCCATCTGTCTCCTCCATCAGGCCCAACACTAGCCCTCAGCTAGCACAACATTGGCAATACGCTCCCCATCCCACCACACGCACCTCTGTGCAGTGAAGGGAACAGAACAGTTGCAGTCCCGGTGTGAAACCCGTCTACCCACCAGCCCACCTTCTGCAAAGCATGGGTATTCTCGTTTGCTCTTCTGAGGAGTGCCAGGAATAACACACCATCGGATCCTGGCCCATTTTAACTATTGCACACGCTTCATCTTGCAGATTATTGTAGCGTGGACCTGCCTTCTTGGCCAAAACTTTATCTCAGTATTTTCACCTTAACCATCTGGACACATGGGGTCCCTACAGACTCCTCTGTGACAGCTACCAATGCAGAGTCTGCAGTCCAACTGTGTTCAACTCCAGTCATAATTAATTTTTATTCTGCTTTGACAGAGTTGGTTCTCATTTCTTTGGCTTTTAACTTCCTTGTTCTTTGCCTTGATGACAAGAGATCCTGCAGTGATGCAAAACAGGAAACGCAAGGGATGGGACACCCTCATCATGGTAGCACGGTATTATAAAATAAAAAAAATCTGTAGGAAATAGTCAAGGGATATGAGAAGGTAGTGTGCCAACAGCCACTGCAGTACACCAGACACACGGGGACATCATTGCTGAGTAAATGTTCGGTGCCTACACAGAAAAAAGTAAATCCAGCAGAGATAACATTCTTACCCAGAATAAATTGAGACTGACCAGAGATATTTTCTTATGTTCATCTATAAAGCTCTCACCCATAAAGCCCTGATCCTGGACAGTTGCTTAGAGCAAGATCTGAGAGCACAGGGTCTTTGCACTGCAGTTGCAGGATGTCTCTCTGCTGCTGGCCCTTTGCAGAAAGGTGTCCTGTCTTTCCCAAACCAGCTGGTTCCAGCATGAAAAGTGGTCTTTGGAGGTTGCCTGGAGATGCTTTCCCACCTCTGGATCCTTTTAAAAACCTCTCTGGTAGACATCCTTGGGGTCTAATACCATCTGATCTGTGTTCATCACTGAGGACTGAGACAAGACAGAAAGTGTCCTTGATTTCAGGTATTTCTGCTGTCATTGACCTGTCTTTAAAGACCAGAGATTCTGCTGCTGCCTTGTCAACCTTCAATCCACAAAAATGATCAGAGCAATTTTTTTCTCAGTGAGAAATACCTTCTTGGGCGCAGGGGATTTTGCTCCCCTTACTCAGTGTAATGTTTTCTGACAACAGGGAGTACGTACAATTGGAGGTAGGCTTTCTCAAGTCTGGTTTGGGGTTTTTTGGGGAAAAAAAACCCTCTCTGATGGATAAATATATGGCTGATCTTGCTTGGCAGCTGCCAGAGTTGTCCTGTAGTTCTTTGCTTTAGCTAATGCTTTTCCATCTCTTCTCTTTCCCACCCTATATGCTAATCACCAGCAGAGATGGACAGTCCTCAGGGCAACAAGAGCACGAGAAAGTCAGAGCACTGTTTTCACTGAAATGCTTCTTGTATTAGGGAAGGGAAGAAAAACATGATGGTTGCCCATGTCTTGGCTGGGGTTTTTAGCTAAGGCCTCCTGCATGCCTCTGAAACACTGAAGAGCATTCTGGACATCTTGGCCATGCTGCCAGACCTTGGCTCCTACATAACTGGTCTGACTTCCAGCATACTTGGAACATACGCTGACTTCAAGGGTGTTGGTAGGTTGAAAATCCAGCTGCACTTCTGAAGCTTAAACACAGACTCAGGAATCCAACTTAAGCTTTGATTTTTTTGGAAAAGTATGCCTTCAGTCAACAAAGTGATACAGGACTTGGCCTGGCTTTCCTTCAAAAGCCAGGAGCGCATTATACAACTTATGCAGTCTCTGCTCTGCTGTGAGCCTGCCTTCAGAAGACTGTGGCTTTCTCAGATAAATGTAGCCTTATCTAATTAGTTATTTATATATCAACAGTCCCCACAGAGTGCTGAACACTGCAAAATTCCATCATAGGTGTAAGGAGGAAATTAAGCTTCATGCTTTGAAATAGAAGAAGTCATTAACAATTCTGGCAATAACTTGTTTATTGCTATGTCCCTTCACATAGGCTCTCTTTCTGATCTTGTTTGACCCCTAGGCTGAGCTCTGGCAAATAAGGGCAAAAGCCCCAGATCTGCATTTTTTCAGAGGCTGATACCTTCCAGCTACTCACTGGACCCTCAGCCCCTTCGCAATAGAGGTGCAGCCCTGCTAAGCCAAACAGCCGCAGCTCAGCTTGGAGCAGTCCTTCCCCGGGAAGGAGCCAGCGAGAGATGAATTACAGCCCTTTCACAGCTACTGGGATCTGCCTGATGCAGTCCAGACAACTGTCTGCGGCAGATTTGATTGAGTTCACCAAAGACCTCTGCAAGCTACTCATTTTAGGTGGTGGTCCAAAGGGCAAAGGCTCTCTGTCCTGTTTGCAATCCAGTCTGCCACTTAAGCATTTTCCCCTTTTCTTTAAAGGTCAGAATTAAATAGGTATCTCTTTACCCCTTTACAGACAAATGCTTTGATAAGTGAGTGCTCAGTAGCCATGGGAATGAATACAGAATGTGCTATATAACCTGATAGACAGATGAGATTTTTAAAATACAGGATTGTGTGTGTAATATGGAAGAGGAGGTGAATTTCTGATTGTTAGATTTGGCAGGGGTGGCTCTCTTCAAGTTATTATATACTGTGCTGAATGAGTACTGACATTAGATAGTCAAGCAGCATAACACATGGAGATTATTAGTATTCAGTAAACAGATATGCTTGCAGCTCTCCAGCCCTGGAAATCTTCAGTGAAAGTGTTCCCTCTGGCTGAAGGAGGCTCCAGCTGCCACGCTGACAGTGAGAGCCAGAGGTGAGGTCAAGGTATTGCTTGGGGCCAGCCTGCTCCCCACAACAACAAAGACTTCTCCAGGGACACGAGAGCCTTCACCCCTGAAAAGGCTCCTTGCTGGTAGCCAGAAAGAATCACGGTCCCTGCTGTCAGATGAGTATATGTTCTCTCAGTATTTCCATAGGGATCTAGGTATCCACGGACAGTAGTGAGGGAAGGAAGAAGCTGGCTGTTTGTTAGAGCCACCCAGCAATGTTGCAGGAAAACTAAAAGGTTTTGCAGAAATGTGTCAGCAAACCTCTGCCAAAACACAGCCAGAAACCTGGCTGCCTTTCTGCCAGGCTGCCTCAGATCTCCTAGGATCCTGCGTTTTGAAAGAAAGAGGAAATCAAATTGGATTTGAAAAAAAATAATTGACAGACCATTTTTGTAAATCTAATGAAACACTTTAGCGCGTACGTTAATTGGCCAATGCCGACACAAACACACCTGGGCCATGCTGGTACCGGGATGTCCATAAAGCTTGCCCAAACTGGTGGCACGTGCATCCTGTCGTGCTGCTGCCACAGCAGACCAGGAGATGAAAGCCTTTGCCCTTCCTCTCCCTCGTTAGTTTTCTGGAGGGTGATAAAGAGGAAAGTTCAACACTCGGAGCACACCTTCCCTGGGTCTTTCACTTACCGGAAGACTTCTGCTAGTTGTTATCCTTTCTGTTTGAAAACACTTGCTTTCATTCAGTGCTGTATATTGATGGGTCACTTCAGTCAGCCTCTGCACTAAACCATATTTATTGCATTTTGCTGTATTACAATTGACTGTACCCTGCCATTCCTCATTTTTATAACAACAATAAACCCTTAAAATTAAAGCAATTTAATTTTGGGTAGAAAAATGTAATAAGCCCTTGAGTGAGCCTCTAAAGGTCACAGTTGTTTTAAATAAATATTAAAATTGATGCATGATCTTGGTGAATTCTGATGAGAAATCTTTATTAAAAATGGGTCTTATTTTTAGTAAGAGAATCTGCGAGTCTAAATATCAAGGGTCTTTATGTGTATATACATGAGCGTACACATGTACGCCATTGGTGCATGGCAGCGTTGGTTGTGACTCCAAATTCTGAAGTCTTTCACAAACTCTAGTTAAAGGAAATATAAATGCTTAATATGAATTAGGTCAAGGTAGCAAGATGATATAGAAGAGGAGGGGAATTTTTTTCATAAGTCTCATTACTGGAAATGTACTACTAGTAATATTTTCACTTAATGGCACTTACCTGAAGCCAGTCACGTCAGAGGGCAGAAAATCATAATCTCAGTCTTCAAGTATGTGCGATGTGCAAAAGAAAAGGAAGCAGGAAGAGGGGCAGCGTGAACCCTCTTTTCCTCTCATGGACGTGGAAGCGCCAGCTCGCTGCATGACCATCCTTGCTCAGGTTGTTTCTTCTGGATAGTTTGTGGGGAAAGTAAGCTTTGAGATGGATGGGTGAAAGTTGGTTCCGTGAAAGCTGAAAGGGATTTTGCTGACATTAAGGGGAGAAGTGGGAGAGGGTGAACATGGGCTTGTGGGAGAAATGGAGATTCAGGTGACTGAGGATGCTCCTGGTGATGGAGTGACATTAACTTTCTCTAAATGAGATGACGTGACAGGAATTGTATCCCAAGGGGTTTTGAGAGGTAGGACAGAAAGCTGGTGTTTGATGTGGTGGAAGGTAAAATCAATGGGGTGACTTGAAGGGGTCAGGAAGGAAGTACAGCAAAAATGGTCGTAGCAGCAATACTTCTTATATTTATTATTTTTTATGCTTGTGCTGGTCAAAGGAAAGGATGGCAATGTTTCCAGAACAGTTGCCAGAGAGGAGGAGGAGGCAGTAACAGTCAACAGTGTTGAAGAGGTGAAAATCTGGTAGGATGAGGGGAGATAGTTTTGGACTTAGGCAGAAAGAAGCAGTAACTGTAAGAGATGGCCTGAATATCAGGTTTTGGTGGAAGGGACAAGTAGAAGATGAAACCAGAACATAGGCCAGAGACATAGATCACATGCTGCTCCTGCCATGATGGGGAAAAAGCAGAGATGCTAAAGGACATACCACCTTGCTAAAATCCTTTGCAACTGGAAAGTAAGTGAAGAATGAAGCTAAGCTCAGTGGAGTGGGTCCTAAACTACTGAAGTGCTATATGTTTAAAATATAACAAAACCCCAAAGCTTTGCCTTCTGAGTGGCATTTATTTATCTTTGCATACCTCTCAGCTTGCACAGTGAGCATTGAAACCGCTCCTTGTCTTTTGCATTTCTTTGCTCAGAACAGTGTTTAAAGTACAGCTTTGGTTATCTTCCTTCTTTTGATACCCTTTCTGTTCCTGCCACAGCGTAACTTATGGCACAGTTTACACAATATAATGAGGGTTATCATTTGGGTGATTAAATCGCTATGTTTAAACACCCTGTTTGATCTTATTACCACTGGAACAATCTATGCGGTTGCTGACATTTTCACAATGGATCCTGCAAAATTGCCTAGTCCTCCTGGGTTTCTGATCTTCTCAGCCTGTGGACTATGGATTACGTGTTCAGAACACGCATTTTGTTGCAGGTGGAATAAGGACATTATTCTGTCTCTCACAGCCTTAAGAGAACTTGCCCAGAAGTGAGAAATGCTGCTGAAAAAGCCTTGCCTTGCAGGAACTGAGGTTATGGTGTGGAATGATCAGCACGCAAGCTATGGCACATGGTGTGCAGTACACGCCATTACCTGCTCCACATCTTAAATTACAGAGTGGAAATCAGTCTCGTAATCAGCCCCTGATTATGTTGTTTGCGGTTGTTACGCACTGAAGGGGGAGAGCATCTGCTTCTTCTTTTTAAACACTTGTTTATGAAGCAAGTCTTCCTGCCAAGAATATAAGTGAAGGTCTGCTTGTGTCCCAGCAAGAGAAGACTGGACTGGGAGACATATCTAAGTTTTGTGTGAGGTGCGGGATCCTCCTGGAGATGGGATCCGGGAATATAGCTCCATGGCCAGCCCCCTGGGGAAAGGGATGTCCTCCACCTTCCCACAAGCTCAGAGAAGCCTTCATCTGCTTTGCAGCTCTTCTTCTGCAGGGGATTGGTGCTGTGGAGCAGTGAACGCTGGACCCATCAGCACCAGTCTTCTGCAGCTTTTGGCTACCTTCCTGATTGTCCTTACTAAGGAACCTTTTCACTGTGGTTTTCTTCTTCCACTTCTGTCCCCCAGGACAGCCATTTGATTTGTAGGAGTAATTTGCTGGGTCTCCGGGGTCTTTGAGCTGAAATAGCAAAGCTGATGCTCCCTTCTTTGTACTTTCCACATCCCCTCTCCCAGCGGTAGTGGAAAGCCCAAGAACCTGGCAAAGAGGAATGAACTCTTCACTTCAACAGCTTCAGTCTGCACTTTCTTTCTGGGAAAACAAGCCTGGGCAAGGGCACTGTGAGCTCTTCTCTTCAGAGTGCAACAGTCTCACTGTTTTTTGTATTATTTGGTCAGATTTTTAAAGCAATTGAGCCTCTTCTTGGAGCATTAATAATTGTTTGAGATTTCACTTTAAAAAAATAATGGAATAATGGCAAGCGAGAACATCCAAATAACTTCTAAATTAGTCCGATCGGTGCCAAGCATATCAGTGCTAAGCCAAAAATCCAGAGCTTTGGACAAGAGATCGTTCAGCTAGTTGATGCATATTCATTAATTGGTATGGGAGTAGGGAGGGAACAATGCACAAATGGAAATGAATTCTTGCTTTCAGTTTATGTATACAAATATTAAAATGGGGTTGGTTTTATTTCATTGTTAAATTGCGGAGTTTTTTCAAAACCACACTCTTAGTCCCAGCAAACAGTTGGAGAAACAATAGCTAATTTAATTTATCATCTTTTGCATGCACAGCTGTGGATGGGAAGGAAAGCTCTGTTTTGGCATCAAAGACCTTCATGACTGCTAGCTTTAAGCCATTTTAAGAAGAATGCTTGGTTACTAATCTTTGTGTGAGGAAATTCAGAGGTCCTCGAAAGCTGGAAAGGTTGAGTTCATAGCTCGAAGTCTATTCTAACCTGGGGGCTGGCTGCCTGTGTGTTGTCCTCTCCATTGCTTAGCGCTGCCTGTCTTTCACAACATTTAATCACAGGCTTGCAAGAGCACGTGAAGAGCAGGCTACACATAGCAACTTGCGGGGGAAGAGTCCACCTCACGACGGTTTCCCCTTCTTTCTGAAAGCCATCCCTGAACAGTGACACAAACTTTTTATTTGGTGGTTGTCCATCTCCTGTGATCTTTAAGATAAAGCCACGCAACTAAATGCCTTTCCAAATGTCATTTTACTACTAATCTTGGGTTAAGGGGCAAGGGGATAAAAAAGGAAGAGAGTGTGATTTGTCAGTCATTAAAAGGGTGACTGGTGGCTTGTCTTGTGTTTATGCTCTTAACTGGAAGTTCATCATAAATCAGCAAATCCACATGAACTCAGCAAAGCACAGGTACTAGCCTGTAAGCCAGCTGCCAGCCTATGCCAGTGCATGCATAGAGGTGCTGGTGGCTTGTTCTCTACTCTTTTGTGGTTTTTCTGTTCAGGAAAGTGTGAGAGGAGGAAATGCGTGTGATTCTTATTTCTGCTGCCCTTCTTTTGGTGATGTTGCAGGAGGAAAGTCTCTATTCCTTCCCTGCGCTGCTGGTTTGATCGAGCTCTGCTAAGGCAAGAGGCAGAATGTGCACGTGGCAGTCAAGTACATGGGTCTGGGGCACGAAAATCCCATCTCCAGCCCTCTCCCAGTCCTGTCAGTGGGGAGTACAATGCTCTTCAGAGGGGCACCAGAGAGTGCAAAGGGAAGGGGGAAAATTGATCCGTGAAAGGGGCATCACCATTTCTGGTACAGGGCACCGGCATGCTCAGTGCACCGCAGAGACAGGAGAAAAAAAGGAAGGAATAAGGGGGAAGGTGACATGCCTCGGTGGCATCATGCAGCTAGTCTGCAATCCTGATACATATGTCTTGTTTTCTGGCAGGCTGTCATGCATTACATATTCACAACAGCCTCTTCAGAGAAAGGGGGTTTAAATGTCAATCTGTCACATTTGTGCGATGTGTGGCTATAGGGCACGGCACTGCACGGCAGTGCAGCTCAGGATGCAGTGCCGGCACCCACCCCACAGGACCTATCTGGGGAGACCCAGGCAGCACACGTCCCCCGTGGGAGCACCGAGCACCAGCCCCTGCCCTCCTGGAAGCCAGGGCTGTGGGTAGGTAATGTAATTTACTGGCTGGGAGAGGTACTTTCCACGAGTGTGTTTACAGCGCTTTGGCAGGGCATGTGTTACTGCCCTATTTGAACTGCTCATTGATCTGAGTGTGTGGGCTCCTGGCCCACAGGGATGCCATCGGCCGGGATGCTGCTCATAGCAGCGCTGTGGGCAGCACCAGCTGTCCCGGCAGACCTGGCAAACCTCTGACAGTGGCTGTGAGAGGGACGCACAGCAGCTCACCAAGGACGGCTGCGGGGCGTGATGAGCGGTCCTCAAATGTACTAGCTCACAACAGAGTAGAAATGGTACAAAAGACTGAGCAGGGATGGATTTGGATGCTGAGGGTTGGTGATGAGAGAAACATAATCAGGAATTTCCTGCTGATTTTTTGCTGCTTTGAATATTACTGAAGCATCTTGTGGGCTGCCACAAAAGGAGATGTTCAGTTTTTAGGGGGCACAAGCTACCAGCTCAACTGTGCTCAGGCTTTTACAACTACATGCCTTGGAAAGCAAGCACTACACCCAACTAAAAACTGCACCTGGCTGAGGCTGAGCGAAATAAATGCTGAAGGGACTGTGCCTGCAAATCTCTGTCAGGGTTGAGATCTCTGCAGAGATGATTATGCTGTCTGCAGGTAGCTTCGTCTGACCTTGCTTCACTTTAGAGCCTACATCTGTTAGCCAAAATTACTGTGATATGAACAGCAAGAAGTATTGTATGGGACAAAGCTGACTAGAATTGGAAAGCTGAGTAGTGGAGTTGCAGATTTTCTTTCAAAGTGTTTTCATCATGAGTCGAGCCCTTTGGAAGAAAAAACAACAACACTTGACATTTTGGGCTGTTCTTTTTTAACATCCTAGAAAGCATTTCTGCTAAAAAGATTCCCAGAGCTGTGTCTAGATCTCCTTTCAGTGATATTAGCCCAGGCCTTAAAGAAGAACAGACGAGTTCTTTCTTAATTGTTTTTAAATTGTGATCTCTTTTTAAATTGTTTTAAAAGCTGCTTTGTTTGTGGTAAAGAGGACCACTTCTTCTGTTCCCACCCAGGGAACAGCAGCGCCATGCGAAGAAGCAAGAAAACAGATTATTGTATTCCAGTACAATGTATCCATTAGCGAGGGATGGGACTCACTCATTTTCCCTTGAGATTAAAAAAAAAAAAAAAATGGGGAGGAGAAACCAAGCCCTGGGCACTGTGGGTGCCTCAACATTTGCCGTACGGGCTCTCTGCGGTGCAGGCTGTGCCGCAGGCGGACTGTGGTAGCACTGTGCCCTGGAGCATCCCTTTGCCTCCCAGCTCAGTGAATTTGTCTGTCCCCCTCTGCGCTGAATTTGTCTGTCTGCCCTTCTGCAGTGGGGGGTCGTGGGGAGGCACTGCAAGACGATTGCCATGGGCATAACCACTCTGCAGAGGAAGCGGGTTTCCAGCCCCTGCGAAGGAAGAGCTCATTTTAATTGTCGTTTACAACTGCGGGTCAAGTAAGTTAGCACTGCTGGCGATGCGTGGGGTGTGGAGGGAGCCAGGTAGGAGGAACCTGTCTCCGAGTGACTAGATGTCCTTAAGCTTTCTGCAGGTGTTCAGAAGCTTTTCCTCAAGGTTTTCCCTTTACCCTAATGCAAAAGTATCCAGAGAGCCAAAAAATTTCAAGGACTCTCTGCACAAGACTCTACATGTTAGAGTTTGTTCTCACAAAGAGGAAAATCCCACTTCAAAATTGCTGGGAGTTCAGATTGTCCTATAACAATATTCAAAAAAGGGATTGTGGTTGTTTTTTTTTCCCCTAGGGCTTTCTACCCTCTTGCTACTTTTTGCTACTTACCAAACAAAGCATTATTTTCTTCTGGGCTGTTACTATCAGGAGGAAACCCAAATCTGTGATTAAAGTGCTGGGGCAGAGGAGGGTGTGTGTGTGTGTGTGTGTGTCTTTTCACTACATGCTGCTGCACTTGAAATCTTGTGCCCCCAAAACTCTTCATTGAAAGGACAACCCTGAAAAAGAGGACAGGAAAGGAAGTTGCATTATTTCAAGGAAACCAAGTTTCCAAGAATTTAAGGACTGGTCCAACACAACACTCAATTACATAATGCAAACAAAGAAGCAGGGATTTCAAAGCGCGGTGCTCGTGTGCTTCCTTTACTCGGCCCTCAGCAACTTTCACCAGCAGCTGAAATGCTACCTATGAAATCTGAAAGAGGTCTCTGACCCTCAGAGGAATCCCTTCTGTACGTGTAAGCCAGTATCCTCCTTGCCCGAGGACCTGTGTCTGGACGCGGTGTCTGGAGGAGCCTCAGGTCCGCAGGAGGTCTGGGACCGAGGGGCTGGTGAGGACCCGGTAGAGGTCTTGGCCAAGGACAGACATGGGGGCTGCAGCTGGGCTGTGTGACACTCTCTAAAAGGTCTTTGAATGTTGTTTTCCTTCATTGTCTATATCTGGTTTTGTGCTCATATTCACGGTTATCCATCTCCTCAGTCAGTCATTGTATTTTCACCTCCAGTTCATCGTAGCCTGACTAATATATAATAAGAACCTGCTAGACCAAGACTCTCCTTTTTCTTCTCCCACTTAATTCTGGACTCTGGCTTATGCTTAGCTAGTTTTTAATTTAAGTTCTATCCTGCTGCCATCTAGAAAATGCCTCCTTGTCTGCCATACAGTTTTTCTAATCTACCTGTCACTTTCTGAGCCAATCTTCAACAAATTACTCTTTTTTGTTGTTGTTCTTGTATCTAGTGGATATAGCGCCAATTTAAGTTGCTTTTGCCATTTTTTTGAGCAAAACAGACAGCTTGCATGGTCTGTGGAAAACAATTTTAATAGGTTTGTGCCACAGTGTGAAAAAAAAAAAAAGAATGTACTTTTAAAACTGAACCAAATAAAGCTAAAACTTCCAGTTCAAGTAAAAATTTACCTTTTCTGCCGTGTAGTTACACTGATTCATCTACTAAAACACAGGTTAAAAATAGTGTTCCAGTCCTTAGAGCCTCAGTTGTGTTGGGATTTTTGCATATGGTAAGAGGAAATGATTATTACATCTGATAAATGTCATATCTGTAGCTTGGTATAGAAGAGCACTGTATTCATAGAAGTTCTCTTCAGGGAGAAGAACAAAATAAGCAAAAATCCCATATTGCTTTATTTTTTATTCCATTGCATCATTGGTATTTATACCAATGCCTTAAGCTTATCTCAAAGTCACTTTTGTTAAAGCCACTTTCAGGCTCACCCTAATAAATGTCAGTTGTTTTGTTTACTCTCCTTCTGAAGCAAAAGTTAGTTGTGATGGTCATGAAAGTTGTATAAGTCTGTGAGCGTAAGCAAAAAGTGGGTTTGTTGGTTTTTTATATCAACAGCCATGAAAATGTTTACTTTTGAATGAGGTTTAAAAAAAAAAATCTGAAAATTAAATCACAGGCAAAAAAGCCTGCCACAAGTAAGAAACAAACATTTGCCCTTGGGAGTCTCTTTGCTGGAAAGATCCTTCCAGCTCCTTTTTCTCTGCCGCACTATTGCCAATGCAATACAGCAACACTCTAGAGATGACAGGAGGGTTTTTTCAAGAGCAGGGTTGTTGCCTGACTAGAGTCCCCAGGGTGCACCTTCCCAGGGTTTCCCAGCGCTCCCAAGGACAGCGGTTTCCTTGCTTTCCCAACAGCCCCAGCAGGAGCAGCGTGCCACTTTCCCCGAGCGTTTGCCAAGCGGGATCGGAGCCCCCCTGGTTCACAGCCCCAGATGGCTGCAGAGCCCAGGCCAGACCGTCCTCGCACTCTCTCCGCGCCCTTAGTCATGTACATAACTCCCTTCGAGTGCCGTTGGCGTAAGGCGTTGCCTGCGTTTGATACTGGCTTTGAGGCACAGCGCTTAGTTTTTCAGGTTAAATTGGAGAGCCGTTTGCCAGGCTCCCAGTGCTGGGCTGCCGAGGACTCAGGCTCCCTTCTCCGCCGGGATGAGCAGCCCTGCTCCCGTCTCAGCACCATCCTGGGTGGGCTCACCGGACAGCCCCGAGCCCCGCCGGAGGACTGGCCTTTGATATCTTGGTCATAAAAAGCATATTAAGTCTGCTGAGAGGGAGGCATTGTTTGCTTATGGGGCTGAGGTAGGCTTGTTAAGGCTTTAAGTTCACATATAAGGCAGCAAGATGATAGCTTTTCACTGGGATTCGATTTAAGTCACGTATGTATGCAAATCCAAACCTTTGCAGCAAGGTCCTGTCGTCATTTTTGATGTCAAAGGTGATTGGCTTGATTGCAATAGGGGAGCAATTTTAAATAATCTTTCCTATCTACAAACAAACAGTAAATATAATGCCCTTAGCTCTGGCTCCTTATACAAATAACAGTGCATCATATCAACCATATGTACAGCTGCTACCTGCGTTCCCTCTGAACACAAGAATGCAAAATGAGTTCTCACAGCAAAAAGCTTATAGTTCTGCACTCCTAATAAAAACAGGGTCCATTTGTAGACACTCTGCTTCAAAGTCTGTGGGAGAGACAAACCTGGTCTGCTGCTTTTTGCCCCAAAATAGCATTACAGAGTCACTCCGGTGGGGAAGGCGCCTCGTCTTTAAACTGATGGTACTGTGGGTGTGGGGGAAGGGGACCTGCCAGAGCTGAGTAATTAATATTTTACAGTATGGGCTGGACCCCAGAGGGTGAAAGTCCAAGCAAGTCAGGTTGTTGCTTCCTGGTCTCCACAGCTGTTTTTTCCATGACGAAAATGAGGTGTGTTGGCAGGCATGGGAAGGAAAATGTGCACTGCTTGGTGCCATGCTTTCCCTACCCTGTATCAAGGTGTAGGTGTCCCCGAGGCCTCTCCCACAAACATCGCGCAGCTGTAAAATGAGCCCTAGCATAAAAAAATCACCTGGTGATTGCAGAGTTCTACTAGGGTTAGGATACAAAAGAGAGGACGGTTTCATTTTGTTGCTCATCCCTTGAGATGAGAAAGGAATAAAGACAGACCAGGATGGACCTGCTTAGGCTGCCATTTCTGTTGAGCTAAGTGTAAATTGGCAGACTTCAACCTCTGAAAGGTTTTTAAGCGGTTGTAACAGAGCGGTGATGCAGCACTGAACACACACACACACACATGCTCACAGGTCAGCTCCCCATGCCGTGTACTTTAAATACAACTCCCTGAGCTACTCCGTTCACAGCCCTGAAGCCTGAAATTGGAGTGATCGGATATAAGGTTATGTGCCTGTCTGCCTGGCCTCCCCCAGCTGAGCCTTGTCAGTAAATACATTGGATTTCTCTATATTTGTGAATTCCAGAAGCGAGACTGCTGGCCGCTGGCTGTAATTGTAGGAAACTACTTATCCCTAAGATGGTAACAAGACAAACTGGCACCTTTTTTTTTGCTATCAGGATTATCTACCCTCATCAATCACATCTCATACTTGGGAACTAAATTAACAGTTTTCCATGTCGACTGAGTTTTTGCTGCCCAAGCTCAGCTGTGATCGCAAAGAAACAATGGAAATGTTTGCACATACAAACACCAGGCACCTAGGCAACAAAACAGAGGAACCTGACCTGCTTGTGCAGGATGTGAAACCAGCTGCTACGGGGAGGGCAGAGACACCATGGAGCTGCTAAAGTCGCTAGAACACACGTATTTGAGGGTAGGCATTGCTCAGAAATGGAGGCGTAAAGGTAGAAATAGTGGCTGTCAATGAGTGTCAGGGATAGGAGAGTGGAAGGAGCAAGGGATGCTGTAGCTAACAGAAAGTTGATTTTGGTCCAAATCATTTGGGGGAAGGAAGTAAAACCTCTGTTGGGACAGTGCTGAGAACTTGCTAAAGCACTTCCTTTCCTTTCTCACCCGTCACACAACTAAACCTACAGCCTTAAAGCTTCCTTGACCACCATTCCTTCTCCTTTTCCCTCTCTCACCGCCTCATGAATCTCCGCCTGAACTCATCTGTCCAGGTTTCTTACTGGATTTCTCCATGTCTTTCACTCCCCAGACTGAGCAGCCTCTCATTACAGCCTGCAGGTTATAAATAATGCATTGGGAAGCTTCACTCGTTGTTTGCAAAATGTGTGAGCCGGCTGGCAGCATCTGCATTTCCCGTAGTCCGTGTAATTGCCCAGTTTGTTAAAAATTATGCCCAACCTTGATATTTCAGGCAGGCAAATCTTGGCAGGCAGCTCTAGAGAGAACGGGATCTCGTCTCTGCCGAATCAAAATGATGTTTTCCTTGTGAGAGCAGCAAGGCCTGGCTCTTCCTGGAGGGCCTTAGTGCCAGCAGCCCTGTGGCCCTCCACGACCCATCCTTCCCCATGGCATTGCCAGCACTGGTGTGGGGTCTCGTCAGACCCGGCCAG
Source organism: Elanus axillaris (assembly GCA_026212715.1). NCBI lineage: Eukaryota > Metazoa > Chordata > Aves > Accipitriformes > Accipitridae > Elanus > Elanus axillaris. The sequence goes on from JANZLQ010000065.1 coordinate 1,683,850, forward strand.
ATGTGCCTCATGCCCGGAGAGGGAGCGTCCAGCAAGAGCTGCCGTAGAAAGAGCTTGGCCACCACCTTGGGCAAGTTCCGTGGCCTTCCTCGTGCTCCGTGGTCCTCCACGCACTACAGACCTGAGCGGGTGGGGGTCACCGTATCCAGCCTCATAGGTAGGCTGGGGATTTTTATTCCAGTGTTTGTATGCTTTTCCACGGTTGTAAGAAGTCTCAGCTCATTGAAGGGGTAGAAAAAGCATTTGGCAATTGGAAATCTTCCAGACTCTGAATAACTGAGGGACTAAGACATCCTAAACACACATCCCTGGGAAATTCTACAGATTGATAATGGTTAAATCCTTCCTTTCTGGAATCAGATAGATGGCATTACATCTAATGTGGCTCATTTGCCCTAACACCCTCTGGAAGTCCCTGATGCACAGAAGTTACCTGCCAGGCCCCACGTCTGTCTGGCAGGACCATTTCTTACACCCGAGACTGGCCAAGGCGTGCTTTTTGTATCAGTGTGAGAAAGTCCATACAAATCCCTTTCTTGATTTAGATTGTATTGCTGTAACTGAAGGTTCAGGATTTAAAAGAAAAATTGACCAAATGCATTATTCATCTAATATTAGAGAACATAAAACTTCTAGGAGTTAAGCCAGGAGGCCAGTGAGAACCAAGGAGCACTGTAAGTTACGAAGAATAATAATGTGCCTGTGTTAAGTGTCTGTATGATGCCCGGTAAATGAGTGGTTTTAAAATGTCTTAGTATAGATTGAATTGAGATGAATCACCTTAATTTTCAAGGACAGCCTGTCTCTGGCATGGAAAAAGCCAGCCAGTACCTCCAAATGCACGAATGTAAGAGTTTGTGTATTCAGGTCTTCACTGCACCGGGGACTCCTCCACACAGGATGCCTTTTATGCCTCAGCTGTGGGGGTGAAATGGAATTAAAAGGTCAAAATATTCAGCAGTTCCATGAACAACGGCCCGGTGCTTGTCTTTCTTGCAGTGGCCCCACAGAGAGCTGCCTGACTCAGCTTTCATCTAGCAGGCTCAAGCGCTTGGGAAGGTGGGTAAAATATCAGGAATTTAGCTTGTGCCAAGCTCTGTGTTTCCCTGGCCATGCTGGCACCAGGTTCTGCTTTATGTTGGTTACAGAGATGTGAGGAGAACTGGAGGCTGCAAGGAGGAAAGAGGTAACTCCAAACACCTTGGTCTGCTGTGGGTAAGAACCGTAGATGTCTACAGAAGCATGGTTAAAGCAATCGCCATCTCAGCCTCTGCTTAATATGCCTTGATCAGCTTCTAATTACTGCTTCAGTGCAAGGCTACCTGCTCGAGAGAGGCTGTGGAGCCACAGCAGCCCTGCTCAGGGTTCAGCGGCTGCTTCTGTCCTCCCGCAATCAAGTTTAGGACTTAGAGGTGTTACTGCTCTCTGAGCAGGACTTCTTGCTGCAAATGATGGATTAAGTCAAAATGGCATTGCTAACTTTGCTTCCTCTGCCAACAACTTTGAATGAAGCTGATCAGAGAGTCCCAGTGCCTCTACTGACAGGATCTGGCAAGATTTGATCATTAGCTCAGTTTTTCCCTTGTCTGTAAACTCAGAGGTGTGTCCCACCAGACCCGCTCTGTCACAGCTCCTGCTGAGCGTTCATGTGGCAGCTGTGGTTTGGCTGCTGTGCTGTCAGTATGCTGGTGACATTCTGCTCCGTGACTTTTTTCCAGCAGATCCAGATGGTGCAATTTCCCTCTTTTCCCTGAACCTGGCCAAGACAGAAGGCTGGATGAGAATCAGCTGGCAGACAACCTGGCAAGGGGAGGTACGAGGTGCAAGGTGCGAGGAGATGGGCAAGAGGAGCGACCCAAGATGCGGTTGCAAGTCGTGAGTGACTGCACTGTCACAGCCCAACTGCACCCACCTTTGCTGACGAGTTTGGCCATTTCTGAGTATTTCTAGAATCTGCTGGCTTTTGGGTTCCCACCTAATGAACTTTCCAAGCAGTATCTTCCAACACAACACCTCAGGCGACAGGAGGGACCCTGATTTTTCCTGTTTCACCTTCCGTTTAGGGTATCACAAGCCTGGGGAGGCTTCCTCTGGGAGAGAATCTGGGGGCTGCCTGGCCATGCAGAGGGCATCAGCAATAATATCTCACTTATTTCTAGCTGCTTCTGGAATCCATTCTCCCTAATCTACCTCACCAACTTTGTTATGGGATTCGGGCAGCTCCCACTAACAATTTGAAGCACTCGCTATCCTAAGTCTGGGACCTGGAAACAAATGTAGCAGGCTCATATTTAAGTCAGACTTTTTTGTAGAAAGCCTGGATTTGGCATCACTACTTTATTTAATCATTTTTATTTGTTTGTTAGTTTGTTTGGGTTTGGGATCCTGTGTGTCGTCGTCGTCGTCCCCCCTTTTTTTAATTGCCTAACTTTTGTTTTGGAGAAGCATGAATGAAAAGAAAGGCTTGGGAACTCAAGAGTTCCTGCTTAAACATTCCAAAAGTAGATTAAACTGATTTTTGTGCTTGTGGAGATCTTATCTAAAGAAGATAAACATTCAAAACCAAACAAAATGTTGCCTCTGAGATCAAATTATATATCTATATATGCAGTTTATACAGATATATGAAGCTAGGCTTTTCTGACCTGCTAGTAATCCTGAGCAAACAGGCATTTGAGTGAAAAGATTAATGAGGTACAGCACGAGGAATGAAGTCAGCTGAGATGGTGATCAACAAAAACCTCCTGTGTGAGGGGATGTTCATACTCTCTAGCTTAGATGCTCTGAACTGCCTAAATGCATACCTAAACTACCTGGAAGGAGACGAGGTGAATATCTTCCCTCAGTGAGTATATCCAAGAGCCACTGGTAGAGTATTTTGTTTCAGAGCGATACCTCCAGTCTGTACCTTTTTTCAGTTTACCTTCCAAAGACAGGTATTTTAGATCACTCTTTTGATTTATTGTTGATGAACACCAGCTGGTAGGTTGGCTCACGGTATAAAAAAGAGTTTGCTGTAGTGGGGCTTAACAAGGTGGTGTAGGGCAATCTATTTATTCAATTTATAGTGGTAGAAACACACACCATAGCTACTGGCTTATTCTGACTATAAATAATGTGTATTTGTCACTTTCAGCACAGAGGGAACCTGAGCAACAGGAACTTCTATTTATCTGCAGTTTTAGCTTCCTTCATGCATCACTGATAGTGGAAATGAAACACAGGAAAAAAAAAAGAAAAAAAGATGAAAACTCTGCTATAAGCTTCAGTGGAGCTTTAACATACTGCAGGATGTTCCTGCAGGGACTTCCCATCTGCCTTTACCTACCAGAGTTACAGGAGCTTATCCACCCACAGCAGCCACAAAGATAGAAATGTTTTCAAGATGTAAATGCTTCCCTGAGCATTAAACCCTGCTAGAGGTGTCCTTTATCCAAAGATTTTAGAATTTGGAATGTTTGATCTACTACCTTGCAATCCAAATAAATTGTTTCCATTTTCTGTGCATGGTTTCCTCTCCCTCCCATCCGTAAAAAAGGAATGAGCGGTATTTGTGACTGTTTAAGAATGGATGCAATGTGCTATAAATGATGCATTTCTAAACAGTAAACTTTGTGCCAAAGAAGTTCTTCCTTCTTCTCCTCCCCACTTCTGTACTAGTAACCGGTTACACTTTGCTGCTACTTTAAAGTTTCCTTCTCCATCCCTTTTCCAGCGTGAATTCTGTTTCAGCTGGCCTTCATGCAGTGCAGATTTATGAAATATATTTCCCTATAAAGCTCCACAGAGCTGGGAGTCTGTAAATGAGGGCTTCTGTTGCATGCCCAGAGGGTGCTTTTATGGTTTGGGAAACCACCGCCTCCCACTGAAGATCCCAAACGGTGTATTCCCAGAGCTCCCCAGTGCCTGCAGATTGGTGGCAAAGGGAGTGGAGATGCTGAATGAGCTAGAGGTGCTTGGGGCTTTGGAGAATGGGCTTTGGAGTAAAAATGCTCATTGTCAAAATGAGCGGCAGCAAAAGGCCTGTCCCACATTTGTAGGTTTTTTCAAGCAAACCTGCTGACCCTCTGCAAAGAGGCGAATTTCTTCCTTGTAGCTCTGTTGGTTGAGTTCCAGGATCTGTGGCTTCAGGGACTCCTCCTGCTAAACTCATACAGTCATGCAGGAAAGATTTTAAAATTAGTAATAAAAACATTGGCAAATAGTTATAGATGAAATCAACTATTGCTCTCTGAAATAATCTCTCAGGCTTTATCTCTGTGGCCTCCACAGCTCAATGCCCTGGCAGAGACGTGCGAGCTAGCACTGCATGCAAGCTTTGTCTTGCTCATAAAACTAGGATGGGGAGGGTGACTAAAATGACCCCCACATTGCTTTACATGTCCATTTATGAGCCTAAAACACATTCACAACAAACACTGTCAGCATTTTGTCCATTCTCACCCTCACCAGATGTTTCTGTATCCTGGTTTGCTGCTGTGAGAGACAGGGGACAAGTGGGAATACTCGCTGCTGGTGTCAGCTCGAGGTTGGCGTCATTCGGTATTGCACAGTCGTGCACTTTCGTGAGAAGTCAGTCGGCTTCGCTGACAGCTGGTCTGGAGCCAAGACACCAAAAGGTTAAGGCACAGCTTCTCTGTGGCTATTGCTGCTCCGTTTCCCATGGTGTGGTTAACTGGGGAGGGACGATCCATGCGGACCCAGCTCACCCTCTGGAGTCCTCCCTGAGCGCACGCTCGGCTGCAGCGCTCTACCATATTAGGAGCGTACGAAGCAAAGCCCAGGAGCCAGGATCAGGAACTCTCCCGTCAATCTGAAGAGCTGCTGCTATATTTAGTAACAGGCACATGGGAATAGCAGCTTAAATGTGGGAGGGGGCTGCTGGAATGCCAAAATGTTTTTGCATCTACTTGGCTCTTGATGGAAACTCTCAGATTGTGCTAACTTTAGAGGGTCTTGTACAGAAATAAATTACATTTCTCCTATTTTTGCAATAAAAAGCAAAGCAATTCAGCTGACGTATACCTCCACTGCAATAGTTCCGATGAGCAGCAATTACTGCACAGCAAAATAAAGCCCTTGTTAAGTGTTTATTTACCCCCTTGTTTCGGTCGCATGCAAGCTAATCAGCAGAAGTGTATTGCGTTTAAATGCAATTATGGCAGCCATTATAATGTGAACAACTTAGTTGTTTGGTTTGGTTTTTTTTTATTTTCATGGAGTATTACTTGAAGCTGAGAGAAAGATGAACCTTGTGTTTTAAATGCCCAAACAGGAAACTGAGAAAGTACTGTAAGGAGCAGGAGGACTTTCATTTGCAATTAGCACACTTACATTCCTCTCTATAAACAAACAAGTCCGCTTGCATCTGGTGACCATAAACCAAGAGAAAGCCTCCTGATAGATTAAATTAATAAAGGATTTAGTGCGGTAGCAGTCAGATACACCTGATGAACCACATTTTGTTTTAACGGAAATATACAGCAGTTCTCCATCCAGAAAAGCAGGTTTTCTGGTTTCCAGCAGGAGCAGTGTTCTGTGGTTTTCTCTCCCCGTTTTCCACCCAGCCTGAGTGCTCTCCGTGAAGGTCAAGTGACTCCTCCAAGGTCTGGTACTGAGTCAAGAGCTAAATGTGGAACCAGGATTCCCCCAGTTCCCACTCATCTGCGAGTCACTCGACTACATAATCTCTAGGAAAAGCATGTGGGGCCAAATCACTGTAGGGAAGGCTGAGGGGGCAAACTCAGGTGAAATGCCCTTGTGGAGAATGGTTTCCTCAATGCATCCAGGGAGAGGCAGAAGTTTGGCACTAACGATCCATGGAGGGGTTGATGTATATATTTTGGCTGAACTAGGAAAGAGGGAGGGTCTAGAGAGTCCCCCGGTCCCGTTCTGGGTCTTGAGTGCCCCGACCCATCGCCCTGCTCTCGGCAGCGCCGCACGGTTATACCCATCTGCCACAGCTTCGCCCTCCAGCCCTGGAGGCAACATCCATGGCAGAGGGTGGAAAACCTGGTGCAGCTGAAGGCAAATATTTTTCCTTCTTTTTCTTCTGGGGCTGATCAACTTCTCTCTACATGTGAATATGACTGGACATTTTTTCTCCAGAGAAGACTGCCTTTGTTTAGCATTTGTTCAGTGACATTCCTTTCTAACTCCCCCAGGTATACAAAGTATATGTAGTGCATACATAGTTATATATATGTATGTATGTCTTGAAGGTATACACACACATCCATATACGTACTTGCTTTAGAGTCACTAGTGCCCTTTGGCAAGATTCACCTATTTTTGTGTTTTGTTCATTCTTCAAAAAGTACCTCTTAATGAGCATACAATTTGATAACAGTATTGTCCGAGCAGTATTTCTATGACGATGTCGTGACCCAAGCCCAGGATGCCACAAGCACTCCTGCTGAGCCTGCTGTGGACAGAAATGTACAGCCCAGGTTAGGTAACACGTGAAAGCCTGCCTCATCCTGAGGTATACACAATTACAGTCATTTGGAAATGACTGGAAGTGATGGTAGGTCTCATCCATGCTTGGGAGTGCAATAATTAACACCTGGGTCCAGAACCTCCATAAAGGTTCTTGCTTTTTTATTGGACTGTCTCTCGCTCTCTCTAGTTATGACAGAGGCTCCAGCATTATGAAGAAAAGCTGGTTTTCTAGTGTAAATTCCTTTCTCTGGCTTCCTCCACTATTTACCTGGCGTTTCATGCATATACTGAAATATCAACGTGGAGTTTTTCTGAAAACCTGCGGGTAAATACAGCAAAACAATGAGGAGACACCACAGCTTCAGAAGGAGCGATCTCAACTGCCAGTCTTTGACTTGGCTTAAGCCGGTCTCTAAGCAGTTTTAGAAAGAAGGATGTATGAAGGGTTCTTTCATTTTCCTTACAGGAACAGTCATCCACTTTCTTTCTGTCTGAGCTGCTGCTGAGGTAAAAAAAGCAAAGAAAATCATGCTTTCTTCCAAAAATTAGGGTTTTTTTGCCAGATGGATGCAGTGCTCTGTGAATAATGGGATGCGTATTATGTGTGTAGATAAACAATCATCAGTACAGTCTGTAAATATGCAATATATACCCAGAGTTTGTCTTGAATTTTTTCTTACTGCTGCCAACTGAGCGTGACTCTGTCTGGAACAAGAGCAGCGTTGTCCGACATGGAAAGCTGCAGGGGCTGGACTGCCCTGCCTCAAAATGGAAGCTGTGACACACTCAAGCACGCAGTAAACGCTGCCTTCTCCATCCATCCACAGGACCCCAACACGTCCGTCATGGTGGGTCAGTAGGTGTTTAAGCTTTGGCTTACGGTAAATGAGCAAATATCACAGTTGTTAACAGCCGGACTTCTAGAATGAATGTGCTGCAGGGGTTGGAAGTGGGTGGACAAGGGTGGTTAGTCATGCCAAAAGCTTACAGGCTTTGAGGTCTAGAAATAATTAGCAGCTCACGCCCATGGGTGTGCATCCCAGCCATGCACTTGCACGCCGTGCGACAGGGTCACGGCTGCTCAAAAGCCACCTCACCCCCGGGGGGGGTCACCCTTTGGTGTCACTGGATCTGGGGACACAGATGGGTCCTGAGTAAGACCCCCCCTTGCCAGAACACAGTGCCACACAAAGGATTAGTGCAGCTATATTCAGAGCAGTGAAGTGCAGATTTATGGGCGCAGCCCCTTCTCTTCACCTCTTCTGTACTGCAGGGGATTTTGAAAACAATATGTCAAGGGCAGCAGTTGTGCTATATAAGAACAAATGCTTAAAATTACCTATAAGCAAGGAGAAAATCACTCTGTGTAGAGGATCACTAATGATAAGCATCTTTCTGTTTTCCTGTGGCACAGTCACTCTGCTTCACTCATAGCCAAGTGGTGCGCTATGTCTGTTGACCGCCTGTACCTGGAAACACAAACTATTGAATCGTGAACAATTTTAAGCAGTCTAGAAAGTCTAACCATCATCTTAAGCTGACTTTCAAAAAAACTGTTTTGCTCTACTAGACTGATCGGAGACATAAATATTTCCTGAGCAGGAAACCCATGATTTGGCACACGGTGGTTTACTGGTTCAGAGGCCTTGATCAGTGGGATATGAAGGAAAGATAAGGGATGTTCCCTCCTTTACTACTGTTCAGCTGTCCTTTTCCTTGGAGTATTGACTCAAAAGATCAAAAATTGCCCTGTTCAGAAGTGTTTGCTTGTGTCAGGTATTCAGCTGCTCCTCTGTTTGATCTCTGACTGTATCTGCCTAGGTTCCTGTATCACTTTCATTATCACTTTCATTGCTATTATCCCTGCAGATAAATGAACAAATGCAGTTGCAACTTCCATTTCTCTCCCAAGGAAATAATATCTAAAATTGCTTCCTTTGTCTGATAACTGCAACCGGGAAAATTGTTGGAAAGAGCCGTCCTGGACAACACTTGTTTCCAGCTCAGGCAGGGATGATTCTTAGCATCAGGCTTCCTCATGCCTGGATCGGCGTTGCGCTTAGACATCGCTCCAGGCATTGGCCCGTGCCTTGGTGCCCTGAGAGAGACTTCTTTGCTTACAGTCCTCCTCCAGCTGTTCTGGGGGAGCTGGGGCACTCCTTAAGCCTGAAGTCCACAGCCCTCTCATTGCACAGCCTGCACCTCAGTTGTCTCCCCTTCTGCATTTAAACTAAACCTGTTCACGAGTCTTGCGTGTAAAAGGATGATAAACATTGAACAGCTCTTCTGCATTTGTCTTCTCTCAAGTTAAATAATCTCCTCAGCAGCATCCCATGGGCTTTCCTTGGGACAAGGGATAAAGACCGCTGATCCCCACCTGTCCCCCTTGCTGAACACCAGCTCTGCAGAGCGGCACAGGCATGTGCTCACAAAACCACGAGGGTGAACGTTTTCTCCAGCTGCCAGCAAAAACTGCCTCACCCAGGACTCGGTCTGGCTCCAGGCTGGAATTTCATGTGCTTCAGCCATGAGCTCCTTGTCTTGCTCCGAGCAGCCCCATGTGAAACAGTCAAATTGGTGTGGAAAAGTCAAACTGGCGAATACTCAGGTGGGATCTGGGCTCCCTACCAGAACTAAGGGCTTTGGGAAACTAGCCATCTGCAAAAACATGGAGCTTGGGGACAAGGGGGAGAGAAGCAGGGTTTGCCAGAGAAAAGAGGTGTTTTCATGTGTACTTGAGTGAATGTGAACTGTTCAGTCTCAGAGATGACAAATGAGGCTAAAGAAATTTGTTGTTTCCTGTGGAGGTTGCATTAGTTTTCACCAGGAGTCTTTTAATTCCCTGCATGTTGAGAAGGGAAAGTTTAGGGTTGGAAGTGTAGAGAGATCGTTTGGGGGAAAAGGTCTTTTTTCGAGAGGCGTGATTGATAGCTGAAATCCTGGGAACCACAGTCATCTGTTTGCAGAAAGCTTCCCCACAGTACATGCAGCTAGATTTCTGCCCTCATAAATATTGTCCTTTCAGGACATATTTGCTAAATCATGTCCAGTTCACTACCATTTGCCAGCCTCGTTTAACTTCATTAGCTCTCTGGCCCAGTTCATATTGTTTAAAATGCATAGTGTTTCTTGGGAATGGCACATATGAAATTATGCAAACTGTTTAGAATAGCTTCACCCCAAGCATTCGGCATGGGTAAGTTAAAAGGAATTTGAGAGAACTGCATTGTACTGACACGTTTCATTAAGGTCAGTAATTAAGTAATGTGTGTTCACAAATACATGTGTTTGACAGTAAGAGAAACGGACAGTAGCAAGCACCCTGGCTCCCAGTGGAGTGTAGCCATGTAGGGCCACATTCCTTGCTGCAGTGCTGCCTGGTTTGGCAGAGTCAGAGCAGAGCTGAATTTGCCCTTTTTTGTTTCCCGTAGCGAGGTCCGACATATATGCATATACTGAGTACGTAGCCGTACTGCAACATTGGAGGGCCATCTACAATTTGGGCAAAATCAGTAGGGCTGTGTCTCTTGATCTGAGATTTGATCTGGCCGAATACTCAATAGATGTTGCATATTATCATTTGGGGAGGGGGGCTTATTTTTTATTTTTCCAGACTACCCTGACGTTGCCCCCTCCCTAGTAGAATCAGAATGGTACTGGTAAAGTATATCCATTTTACCAATGTAGAGGAAACCGAATTTATGGGGGGAAAAGTGTATATGCTAGCCTATCAGTTTGGTGGAACCCATGGGCATCGCCCTTCGCTGTGCCAAGAAGACCGGCTGCTCAGGGCTGACCCTGAACACAGTCAGGGCTGGGGCAGAGCTCAGGCCGTGTGAAGGGCATTACCTGGCCCTTACCCTGCTTCTGGGCACAAGGAATAATCACCGCGGTGGTTAGTTCCCTTGCAGTTACAAATACAGTGGGGGCTTGTGCTTGGCTTTCAAACTCTGGAAGTGCTTCTTTGTCCCTAGCGAGGTGCAGATCGCACCCCCACTTTTGTGCAGTGCAGTGCTTTCTGAATCAGCACCTCCTACTGAACCTGCTAATTGTTAAATACCTGTAATTGCCTTCTAACCTCTCTCTCCCTCTCTTTTCCCCTTCCTTTTAGCACATTCTTTGCCAATGTCCTACTAATCCAGGCACCTACCTGCACAGGAGTAACTCTGTTCCCAGATTGAGCATCTCGCTGTAACTTGCATTAAGTGGTTCAGAAGGGTAAGGCTTGCAATAACAGACTGTGTGCTGCCAGGAAAGGTGTGCTTTACATCAAAGGATAAGCATGTCATTGTAAAGACTGTTGAATAGCGATTAAAAACATTGGGAAATTAATTGTTTATTCAATGAGGTGGAAAGCTGTGCCGGATTCCCTGGTGAGACGGCAACAAGTCGCGGCACTGTGGTGTGATCCGGTTGCTCTCCTTCCCGTAAAGCCTGAGCACCGACCGGGGCCACGGCGTGTGGCTGTCTCAGGCTCCCGTCCATAGCCAGGGCAGGATGGGCTGCCTGCACGGAATGATGGACTCTCTCAGGGGAGTGGGAAGTGCAATAGCTTCTCCAGGCTGTTTTGCCATCCTGAGAAGTTTCCTCCCTAGGAAAGCCCTGGCTGAAACAGCACGATTCCCTCTGCAAAGCTACACAAGCTGACATTCGGAGTAGGGGACTTCCCTTCCTCAGGGTGCAACCTTGCCCTGCATAATGTCATATTCCATCAACTTTCTCTCCCTTCCCCCCCTTTTTCTTAAATGATCTGATCCTCTATGTTTCATTTGGGGAGGTGCTGGTGACTGGGGTAAATTTTGCAGTTTATCGCTTTTTCCTGACCCATTGTGTTTAGGAAGATGCTGACGGTTCTGCACAAAAGGCCCCACTTACATTTCAGTCATCCACCAACACGTGGAATGTTTTGGATGCCTTCTGTTGGTGATTTACAAAGCAATAAATGAAATAAAAATAAAGAAGGGACCGTCACGAATGCCCATTCCACATCTCTGTCTCTCTGGCTGTCTCTCACACTTTATTGGTATAATTATAGCTCGTCTCCCCATGTTCCCTTAGCAACAGATGAGGAGGTGGCTGGCTGCCTGTCTGCGCCGCTGCCTTGCTCGGAGGACGTGGACGTGGCGAGCGGTGCTGCTCTGCCTCCTGCCCCGTGGTGGGATGCTGCCGGGAGGGGAGCTCCTGCGGGAAAAGCCACAGCCATAAGTACTTGGAGATGCTGTTTTGAAGTACCAGATGGGACTCAGGCAGGTTTTTCAGATGATACATTGAAATTCTCTCGGTGGTTTGATTTGAGATTTATAAGAAACATGCAGGCAATGTTGCCAGGTCTCGCACACGTTATTGTATAACTATGTTCATGATCAGAACAAATTTTTTTTAAAATCTGCCACCGCTAGCACAGGGGCCTGGCTTCGGTCAGCTGGAGAAGGGCCAGCAGTTTCCTACACCTCCTCCCAACAGAAGGTAGCAGCTGAGCTCGCTTGTAGGGCCTCCTCGACTACCAAAATAAGGTGATCCCATTTCCAGCTCCTCAGACACCTCCTCCGTGGCAGGTTCTGGTCTGGGGCTGGAGCTGCTTGCTTCTACAGCGTTCCAGCCTGGCAGAGCGCTGCCTGGACCCAGCAGCAAATCTGGTCCCCAAGGATCACAAAAACAGAGTTGTCTCCCTGCCTTTGTAGTATAATCAAATATTGGTTTCTACATCTTGTCATGCAGGAGTGGACTAGAAACCTCAATAGCAGAGTCCACCTGCATTTCTAAAAGACCCATCTGCGGTGTGCTTCCCCAGAAGTCCTGGCAGAGCATGACCTGGGTCGGTGTTTTATGCTCTTTGGTACTGATAGCCAGGAAAATGGTGAAGTAACAAACAAGCTGATTCGATGCCATCTGAGCTGTTCAAGCAAAAGGGAGACAGGAAAGGCCTAGCAGAGCAGGCAGACATCAGCCATTTTATCATCTTCCTAAGCCCCTCACCTGCATGTCCCTCTCTATCTGTTGTCATCTTTGGAAGCAGGAGTTTGGTCACCGCACCTGCGCTGTCATAGCTGCGTCCACCCTGAGATATGTGCGTCAGGGAGAAAGCTGCTAGGCTCCGGAATAGAAAGCAGATGTGAGAGATGATGCCCCACAGCCTTTTACCCTGTGCAATCCGTAGGTGACATCATGTGGACCAAACAGCCACAGAATCAGAAGTGTTCCTGCCCCAGGCGAAAAGCTTCCTAGGGGGAACTGCTTTTCTTAAAACATCTTCCACGTAGTTGATACCACATCATACATGCCAGTCCCTGGGGACGAAGCCCAGCATCTGCCTGTGGCAGACTCCTGCTCAGAACAGGAGAGGAAGGGTCGTCAGAGACTCATCCCTTACGCTAGTCTGTGCACCCGGGATGGCCGAGGTCTGTACTGCCTGCAGCCCCCGCGACAGCGGAGGGCAGAGGAACAGGAGCTGTGTATTCCTGCGGGTCCCGTCATCCCCCACCGCCCTGGATGCTCCGGGCACATGGGGTGTCAGAAAATTCCCAGCTGGCTGACTAGAGGCAAAATCTGGCTCCTCTGCACCTCCGCCAGACTGGGCTGAGGCTTGACCACTCTCTGAGCGGTAGCCCCTTGGCTAGAGCTCCTGTATTTACTGTGTCTCTGCTTGCAGAACAAAGCTTCTTGTCTGGCACAGAAGCACGGTCAAAATAAAGGCCCAGATGTTCTCAGAAAACCCTAGTTCAAGGGAAATGCTTTCTCCGTCTCATTCTGTTAAGTTCAGCAAGATAAAGCCACTTGCATTGGAAAGAGTCTTGTCAAATCAAATCAGAACTATTCTGCTCTGTATGGAAATGAATCATCCCAGTTTATCCTGAAACAATTGTGTATGCTGCCTGAGACTTATTTCGTGTTGCCCTCTCAGATTTTAAGGCACCCATACAGCCAAAGCAAGCTGCAGTTGTCTGCTGTGTAATTCCAGGCAAACTGTGGGTTTGGGCTTCAGTTCTGTGTGTGCAAGGGCTTATTAGAGATGGAAGAGTTTGGGACATGAACAGCTGAAGGGAGAAGACCAGACATCAAATAGACAGGTCTCCAAGTGAACGAGCTACCTCAGAAAGGTGCTTCGTCTTCTTCAGAAAGGCCTGAATAGTTCTTGGTTTTGCAGGATTGGGCACAAGTCCTGCTTTCCCATAGCCTGGCAGCGTACGGTTCAGCAGTGAGCCGTGCCTCATCTGTCTGGTGTGTCTCCAGGTGCCCCAAATGGGAAACTCTCTTGTTCTTGAGAAGGTGACGTAGTTATGTGACTGTGGGAAGCTGGAGGAAAGGTTTCCAAACTTCTCCCATGGGCAGAATGACCTCAGTAGAAAATCTTGTTATTTTATAATGCAGGGTGTGCTGCAGTGCTACTCCATCTGCAGTGCTACTCCAACTCTTCTCTGAGTCTGCTCAGTGCCAGCTAAAGCCCACACTCGAGCATAGGGAGGGAGTAGCCCTCACCTGCAGACCAGGGTGGAAAGGAAGGGGAAAGTTCAGTCAAACCTTTTGTTTCTGTTTTACTCATTGGGGTGAACTAACTTTAGAAGCCTTAAATTCAGCTGCACTTTGCAAGTATGAGCAGACAAGCTCCAAGTACAGGGCCTGAAAACAGGACAGGGCAGGGCTCAGAGGTGGGCGACCCTGGAGAAGCACAAGGTGGTTGCTTTCCAGGGAGGAGAGGTTTGCACAAGGAAGATTATTCTGACTACTTGCTCCATTTCTTGGACGGTTTGGAAACAGGTTTCTCCTGACTCCAAAGGCTTGTGGGCAGAACTGAACCCCTGCCTGAGAGTCCACCAGAGTCAGACTGGGGGCAAATACAGACCCAAAATAGACCAGTTCTGGCCATCTATTGACTGTGAACAGAAACCACCAGCTGTTGACAGTACAAAAAACATTCAAAAAATGTGTACTGCCTGGTGCAACTTGGATCCTTCCCTCCGCCATGAGTGACAGCTGTAGAGAAGCCTTTGGAGAGGCAGAGCGTGCCTTTCCCATTTCCAGAAGCAGAACCTGCCTTGGCTGACCCCGGCTGAAGGCTGCACTGATTTACATGCCAAATGCTCTGTCTGAAATACTTGTTTGGTCTCCGACAGGGCATAAAAAGACACAGGATTAGTTATGATAAGCTGTGGATCCAAGTCGCTTCTTTCTACTTCAGCTCTTCCAAGAGACACGTCGAGTGCGTCCATTCATCCTCCTGTCTTCTCACCACCAGCTCTTCCAGACTCAACACCAGCCAAAGTCGGTAGTGCTGAGCAACTAGATCCTCTACAGTCACACTGAGTGGCACAAACACCATGGACCTTGCTGCCTTCGGGATGACCTCCCCATTCCCCAGGGAGGCTCGGAGACCCGATGAGAGGTATCATGGGCTTTCACCAGCCAGCTGCACTGACAGAGGGGCCAGTTTGCAGTGCTTACTTAGACTTGGAAGTGGGTGGAAATCAAGTTGTCTCCTACGGAGCTGGACTATCTGCTCCCTTGATGCTAAGCAGCCTCACCCTCCACTCTGACAAGGGCTCCAGGGCACTAAAAGACAGTCCTCATCCCTTTCCAGGCTGTGTCAGCATTTGTGCAAACTCTTTGTCTGCATTGTGGGAGATAGAATATTTCCTGGGTTCAGCCATAATTCTTCCCTGTTCCCACCCTCAGATCTTCTGAGAGAACGGGGCCATAGATTTAGGAATTATTTGAAAATGCCTTTTTAATTGCTGTAGGTGCTAACAGAATCTATCTACTTCAGGGACTTAATTTGGGAGTAGTGTAAAATCCCATCAGAGCTCCAACCCTGAAGAGAGTTAAATGAGTAGTGAAATGTAGATATTTCCATACATGCTTTCCAGAATAACACTGATCTCTTTTTAGACATCTCAAATGCAGTGCAATGTTGCAAACTTTGGTCCTCCAATTTTAAACCTCATGTTGGCTCAAGAAGTGGCTGACTGCTTAGGCTGGATGATATTTTAGAAGGATCACCCTGGCCAAGCTGTTTTTTAAACTCTTATCTAAGCATCCACAACCAACCAACGAGTCCTGGACATAACCACTGGGTTTGATGGGCTTTGTTCTTTTCCACTGTTATCTTCTTATGCATGTTTAGCCAAAGTCACTGACCTGGCTTATGCTGAATAAACTGTCTCAGTGGGATTTTATGAAGCATCAGACAGACGTAATTAGACTAAATAAAGCACATACTGGCCCATAGTTATGTATGTCAGTGGTGCCTGAAGCAACAGCTATTTTCAGTATGGTAACTCCTGAAGCACCCTGGCATATCTTGTATTATACGTTTGAATTACAGGCCACAGAAATAGGCAGGAGAAAACCTGAGAGTGTGACATTCTTCAGCATGAGGAGTCCTTAGTGAACCTGGAGGTCTTTAATTTAGTCCCTTCCTGCAAACTACATCCAATCACAGAGTAAGTGGATGTGAAGGAGTCTCCTTTGACCTCTGCCAATACATGTACTTATTTATGCATTCTGCAGGCAACAAAAGAAATACATGCTATTTTCTAACCTACATCTCTTCATGCCAATGTCTGTACACCTTGTAAAACCCACTTCCATTATGTGTGGGGTCCTAGCCTACCCCTGCATGCGATGGTTAGAAAGTCACCCTTCCAGACGGCCTTCTCCCCTTCCTTGTTCTCTGACCAGGTGAAGCACTATCAGGAAAGTAGTCAACAGGATTGTCTTTTAAAATGGTTTTCAAATGTCTCTTTGTTTCTATGACTGGACCTGGGGCAATGCTAGATGTGCCTCGAAAGTCTGCTTGAAATTAAAATGCGTATTGCATGTATCATAGGTCATGACCGTGAATGGCTGGCATTCACACGAAAAGGCCAACTCTCTGGGCTCTCAAGTCCCTGAGACAGATAAAAAATGACTGGTTGTATTAGTCAGAGTAAAGTAAAAGCTCTGCTTTCTACCTTTGTGCATTGTCTATACCAGAGGATCTATGTATTAATGCTAAGGATATTGGATTTGTTCTAGGGTTTGCCTCTTCTCAGCATCTTCTTTGCTTCCCGGTGTACTGAGAGCCCCTACGTCGAGAGCACCGGTTCATGCAGTGCACGCTTAGGCAAAGGAAAACAAAGGTAGACTCCTTTTTCCTTGGCTGACTGTTGCTTTCTTTTGCTTAGATAGTCTCATTTTAAAGATGGGCTAGAATCATACTTCTGTCAAAAAAGGTAGTGGTAGCCATATAGAAAAGCTAAGCCTTAAAAGTACATGGATATTCTTAAAACTAGGGAGGGAGTATCACCTTGCTAAATTTCACAGTTTCCTACACGCCATGGGTACCACTTTAAAAGAGTTGTCATAATCTTTTTTTCTTCCCCTCCAAACTAAGCAAAGGTCCCTATTTTAACCACCCCTCTCAGGAACAGCCAGACTGTTCTCAGTAGAGCTTACAAAACAAGCAGCTGTGTAGTTTGAGACACCGAACCCATATGGAAAACTTAAGCTAAAAACTCAGGTGAGGTTCATAAACTGGTAAGAGCGCACGATCTAATGCTACGGTAATGACGTTTCAAGGGCAGGAACTGGTGAAATAGCTAAGATTTCAAAATATAAATGGCTGGACACTGTTGGCATTAGGGGAATCAGTGGAGGGCAGATACCGTGGCCAACTTCCATCATTTTACCTTTTGTGAGTCAAGGGCCCTTCCTTTTTTCTGAAATGATGGCATACGGAATATTCTGCTGATAGACAGAGTCTCTCTACAATCAAACCTAAATAATCTGCAGAGGTGTGCCTGCACATAGCAGTTTGTGTTGGTGTATTAACAATACTTGTGTGTATACTTCCATGTGTTATACCTGCTTACTAGAAATGGTATGCTGTAATTAGCGTCTGTGGGAACCTTAATTCCAGAAGCAAAAAGTCATTCATTTCAGCTCATCCTTTTTTCCAGTGTATCTACACACGTGCACACGCACGCACACACACACACGTACAAATACAGTGTTCAGCTGCCAGAACTGCGTCTCAGTTCATGCACACAACACTTGACAACTGTTTTGGGAGCCTTTCTAATAAGGGATACAATAACCATTAGGTTCAGGAACAAGATCAACTAGTATTTCTGAGCTGCTCTTTAACTTCTCACCCTGTAATTTCTCTCGTCATTTTTAAAATGACCGTAGTGTGTGTCTGTCTCGCTAAGGTTATATGGGATTTCTCATGGATACCAGGGTATAAGCAGCTCTTTGTCCCGGTCAATGTGAATTTCTTCAGAGCAGCTATGGAATCCCCATGTACCCAGCAAGAGCTGATGCACTGTGGCTAATGGATTTCTCCCTACCAAATTGGCAGCTTTTAAATTCAGGCTGTATGTGATGAAAGTCATGCCACGTCCTGTCTTTGAGCTCAATTTCCTCTTCAGCCTACTTTCTCAGTCTGTACTTGTGAGAGATCAATTTCCCTGCTGTATTCTGGCAGATTAGAACTCTGTGATTAATATGTAAATTATTTTTGTTCTTTTTATTAGCTTCATGTGAATTATGTTTAACCTATTGGCATGCTCCATATTTCCAAACATGTCATACTCATCCATTTCAAGGATGTTGGGTATTTGCTGACAGAATAATCAAATCCATACCACTGTGTAATAAGAG
Organism: Elanus axillaris; assembly: GCA_026212715.1. Lineage (NCBI taxonomy): Eukaryota > Metazoa > Chordata > Aves > Accipitriformes > Accipitridae > Elanus > Elanus axillaris. The sequence goes on from JANZLQ010000065.1 coordinate 1,701,928, forward strand.
TAAGTGAAGGGAAGGATGTGATTATGCGACTGGGGTGAGCTATCATGGCTTCAGTCTCACAAAAATTTTGGCAGTGCAATGCAAGGTTTCCCTTTGCATTTCCCAAGGAGCCCTTGGGAAGTAATCCACTGTTGTCACTGCAGCTGTTTCATGGATGGTTCCGGTTGTTTCGTTATTTATTTTGTAATCTCTTCCCCAACAGTCAAGGCAGCCTAGGGAGACAAACACAACAAATCTGAATTTCTAGGGAAAAACATAAGGTAGACACTGGCAACTTTTTTTCTGCTCCACTGTTCCCCTCACCATCTCCCCTGTCTCTCGTTTTAGCTAATCCTCTCTTCGGCCAAATCATCAGCCAGCAGAAAATGGTCAAGCAACACACGCTGTGTCTCTGTGATGAGTCCATGCTTGAGCTCCCTGCCCAGGAGCCACCCAGAAGATAGGAATGTCCATTCTGCGTCCCTCCAACGGGGCCCTGCCCTGGACTGAGGGTTTTCACAGCAGCAGACGCCGACAGAGAGAAATAACCGGATTCAATGTGGGCATCCCCATCCCAGTCAGTCATTTAGGCTCCTTCTGGAGAAAAGATTTCACCCGCGTGAATGTTTGATTCACCTACCCTAAAGCAAGCGCTTAAAATAGGGCTAGTGAATTGCTCCCTAAAATGTGCCTGTTTCTCTCAGTGGAGCATGAAGGGAGCTAGGGTGAGTACTCAGCTGTCCGCATCGTGATTATCAGTGTCTGAAGTCAGGCAACATAATTCCCACTCACACATCGTTTCAAGGCAAAACCTGACATTTTCTCAGGGCTCAGTCGTGAGGGAGGAAAGAAAGGAAAGAAAACCAGACTACTATTTGAGTAAAAACAGTAAATGCATGAAAAAAATTGGAATTAACATCTTTGCTATGACCGTGCTGATTATTCTGCTTACACTGTCTGCAATCTTGTGTCTTTCTTATGTATTTAAGGTGTAGGGTTTGGTGGCGGGAGCTGCGTACTGCTGCGTTTATGCACTGACAGAGCCAAAAGAGGTTCATTTTTATTGGTCTTCCTTTAGGGCTCATGGAACGTGTGTATTTTATTCCAGCAAGCTGCTTTACAGAGAGGGTTGTTATCCAATAAACAAACCTAGCCTGGAAGAAATAAGGTTTTCCAATGATGTTTCTCTGCTGAAGTTATTTTTAGGCATTCTGGTCTATGCGTAGAGAATATGTAATGGCCCATCTCTGTTTAAGACACTTGTTTTCATGATGAAAGGCAGGAGAGATAATTCAAGCCTGGTGTCTGGTTTCTATTAATGGAATTAAAAATAATGAGCTAAAATATTGTGTTTTCTACTAGCTCTCCCCGAAGCACCAATCCACATATGCATAGCTGTCTAGGTGCTGAAGTTCAAGCAATACCTATAAAGAAAAACCATAGGGAAAAAAAAAAAAAAGAAAAAAAAAAAAGGAAAAGGAAAAAACCCAGAAGAATTGAAAACTTTTTTTTTTTAATCCAAATTTAATTTTTTTTAAACAAACTTTCATGAGATAATACATGGGATGGGATATTCAGGGCATTTTAGTTTTAGGAGGGGAATTCTCAGTTGCCACCTCTGTATTACTTGACCTGAGCAGGAGAGGGAAAGATGCTGCTGCCCCCAGTGAGTAGGAGGCGGTGTAGGATTTAGATGGGAAAGCGTCTACTAATCCTGGTTTTAGCACTGAGACAAGTCTTCCATGAAAACGATGGGCAAAAACTTTGAATGAAGGATAATTCGTGATTGTTCCACGTTAATCTCTTTTTCTCGTATACAGGAGGACAGGACAAACCGAAAACCACAGGTCACTGTGAGAGCCACTGCAACACTTAAACCACTGTGCTGTTGCAACTAGTATAGAAAATAGGAAGTTAATAAATTATTTTCATTATATTAAAAATAAAAATGTATTTTTTCAGCCCCTGTCAATTATTTTTTTTCTTAGAGTAATCTTGGAATAAGAAAGGCATATTTCACTTTCCCAGTTCTGGCAAAAATCTGGGAAACCAATGATGAAAATCAAAGAGATCAAGTATGACTTGGAAGACATGGTCTGTCTGGCTTCCCTGCAGAAGTGCTTCACAGCAGCCACCTCTGAGGTGTGTTTGACACGGTGTGTAAGATATGGCAGCTTTGCTCTAATTCCGCAAAGTAAACGTAGGGAAAAATACTTGGCTACAACGTGTTGCAGGCCAACCAATAAAAAGAAAGTCAGTCCTTGGAATGTGTTATGAGAAGACGGTCCTATGGCCGAGGAGTTTTATTTTAACTTGCTCCAAGACAGCAAAGCCAAGTATATTCTCTTACATCTAGTTTCCTGAATTAACGATCACCAGAGGCTTTTGAAGGAGCATGAGTCAGTGGTTTCACTTGAGGGCACCAGACACATTCAAAGTAGAAATGAAGGGAAACTGTCTTTTTAATATGCTTTGGGGATAAATACAAACTAAAGGGAAAATTCATGCTCATCCAGCCATCAGCTTCAAAATGAAATATAAACAAGAAATGTCAGCCCTTACACTCTTCAACTTTACTCTCAATCTTTAATACTAGCACGTGCATCACAGTTGTGTCTATACAGGCACACACACATAAATAACAAATATATAAAATACACACTCCATGTATGTATGTGTACACGTGTATGTGAAAATTGGGAGTCTCTATAAACTGCATTGATCACTTTTGACACGCTAACTTACAAATGATCCTCACTGAGTCTACCAGGTTTCCACCTAGAGCATTCATTGTGTTTCCTTTGAATCAGCATGAATGCATAAAGAGGCCTGGAAATCTAAATGAGTAAATGATCACTTGCCAGTAAATGATGACTCTCTTGTGATCTACAACAACTGGATGAAACTAATGTAAGACCAAAGAACCATTAATTCAGATGCAAAGAAAAAAAAAAAAGAAAAAAAGCTTCATGGAAACTGCAAACTGCTTAATCAGGGTGTTGCTCCTAAAATCTGTCTGCACTTTTATAAAATAGTCCTATTAGCATAGCACATCTGGAATACATCTTCCAGGACTTTAAGCTAATGCAACCAGAGATAGAAACGGTATTTCATCCAACTCAAATCTGTAAATCTGCTCGTCTTCTAGAAACGTATGGATGCCACATAATATTTATGGTCTCTGCCACACTAGTAACAAGAGTTAATTGTATCTTATTATTGCTGAGTGGTGAACCTTTTAATTGTGATAAAATATTGAGCAAGCTATTAAAAAGGAAATAATGGCTTATAGTAGTCCTATGTACGGTAATGCTTTGCAGTGGCTATAAAGCTATCCACCTCCCATCTATCAGTCAGCCTGGCGATTACTTATCAATAGCAGTTGAGCTGCAAAGTTCTTTCTGGGGATGAATAAAAACCGGCGGAGACCCAATGGCCCGCATCAGGCTATTTACTGTGGTCAGCCAGCGGGTTTTCAGACACAGGGCTCGCTGCGGCCAGCGCTGTGGTTACGAGGAGGGAAAAGGGAGAAAGAGGTGCGCAGGAACGTGTGCCACACAGATGGCAGGTTTTAAGCTCCAGCCAATATTGAGTCAAATCTATTTCGGCCTCCATTTGGCAAGGAACTTAAGCATGTGCTTAACTTCAAGCAAATGAGTAACATACTTCAGCCCAAACCAAGATGTTATTGGAAAGCCCCATAAGCGGCTGAGTATTCCCAGTCATCTTGGCAGAATTTCTTTACATTTTCTGTATCTTCTTCATATATACTTTTTTAACGTAGTCTCTATTGCTTAAACTTAAGCAAGTAAGCAAGAGTTCTGCAAAACCAAGACCTCTGTGGCTGGATGTCCCATGCACTAATTATTGCTAATTTGTCAGCCTAGTGAATTCTTTCGTTGCCACTCAACACGCACTTGAATTTACTGTCCTGTTCTAGCTTTAGGAGAGTCTGGGCAGCCTTGTTCTTCCTGTCATTGTAACACACTCTCTCTTTGCATATAAACGTACAGAGTTTTATAAATCCTTTTCTCCAGTTATTTAGAAGAAACTTTTTTTTGTACTTAAAAATCCCAGGTGTGAAAGCCTGAGGGAAATTGCTCAGCAAAGATAAGTATATTTTTGAACCCCCTGGGTTTGGAGATGTTTGTATTCTGCTCTGACAGCAGTTCCTGGGCATCAGTATGAGTCACTTTCAAGTCACAATGATTTCCTAAATTAATCTGATACAAATAAATTCCCCATTATTGTTAGCCGTGAGTATCTCTTTTCCACATGACTGGATTTGGATGTGGAAAAAAAATGCCCATTGTGAAGTCACCACCACAAAAAAAGTCCATCTATGAGAATTACCATTTCTTTCTGTTCTTCTTGTAATCACTGCTGTGTGATATAGTACTCCTAGTCATGCCTTATTTTGGAAGAACCAGCCTCCAGTGAAATGCAAGAATCAGGATGGCTGACCGAAATACTGTCTTGCCATCCCATTTTTGCTTCCCTGCATGGCCGTGGACGCAGGCTGCTCTCAGAAGGGCCAGTGCAGGGGAATAAAAAAGCAGAGAGGAAAGCAGAAGACCTGGTGACCACCTAGTGCTGGGGAGGTCCCTCACCACGGCAGTAGGACAGCATGGACTTCTCCTCCTCCTAGCACAAGCGCTTGGGTGGTGAGCGTAGATGTTGCTGGCGCTGGCTCCATGCATGAAGCTTTCATTTTTCTACAGCTTTGCAGTTCCACCTGTCCTTCAGGAAAGATGTGTGTCGGTTGCCTTGGCAGTTGCCCAAACAAATGTCTTCAGAAGAAGTTCCCTTGCCGGAGCAGCCCCAGCTCGCAGGCTCAGGGCAGAGATTACAGCCCTGCCCTCCGTGAGCAGCCCAAGCGGGGGAAGGAGCGGGCAAGGGCAGATAAACCACAGACACAGTCCAAGGAAGCTAAAAAAAATCACAGACGGGTAATAAACTGGTAAGTTTGTCACTATAATCAAATACCCTTGATTTACTCAGAGAACACTTTTCCAGGGCTCTGGTTGCCAGGGTACTCAGAAACTGGATGCAGTGAAAGTAAAAGAAGACTCTAAATGGGAAAAACATTTTTTTTTTTAAATTTACACTCTTGTGAATGCATTTGGTAACATTTATTACAAGTGACTAAGCAAAGTATGTACAATCTTTTTTGCAAATACCCAGCATATTCTCTACTGCATATAAAATTTCATTCCATATTTTTTGCAAAGGGTGGAAAAATCATAATGTTTCTCTTGTTTGTTTCCTATGGCAAAAGAGTTCCTCTTTTCTCTCCTTTCCATTGTAAGCAGAGTCTCACTCCCCAGAGGATGTAAAAGCAAAGATACCATCATGCATATGTTCTAAATTCCACCTCAGGACATGTTCCACTGCCAGAAAAGGAGTTACAGTAAGAAGGATTTCTTCAAATGAAAGTGCGCGTTACTTCATTTTAGAGGTCCTCAGAGTTTTGAATAGCTGTATGAACTGGGGAAGTGCAAAAACCCCCTCTTCTGCGTGGGCTTGTGTGAGGGGGACCTGTAGGTGCCTGTGGGTGTGGGTGGGGAAACAGCCTCCGGAAAACAGCGGGTCCAAGAGAGGAGGCCTGTGGGCTGAGGAGGGTGTGAAAGCCCTGGACACTGGAGGTCCTGCTGAATCTGGGACAGCTGAGAAACTTGGGATACCCCGAGTTGCCTGGCAGGGTCCAAGGCCACCCCCCCGAGGGCACAGACCATACGTACCCCTGATGGGAGCAGGCAGCCCCGGGGGGGTTGCTCGAACCCCCACCAGAACCCGTGTCCGCCGGGATGATCCCCTGATCCCGAGTAACGTGCTGGTGCCTCCCTGCTCATGCCCCAGACACAAAGCTGCACATGGGGGTGTCAACCATGGGGGGGAGGGTGTAAAAATTGCTGCCTGAATAGGTGCCTGCTATTCATAGCGATAGCTTGGATTCCATTAATGCTAACAGTTTAATTGGTAAAAGGTGTTCTACAGCGGTTCGTTGGGATCTGTCCGCCCTGACTCGATCCCTAGGGGGGACACCAAAAGGGCCGTGCGTACAGCACCCACGTGGGTCCTTCACCACGTCCCGGTGAACTCCTCCTCCGGCTCCACGTCCCTGGCTTGGCACCAGGAAGGAGCCCCAGGATCACATACGAAGCTGTTGGCAGAGCTAAGAATGAAAGTAGTTTAGATGAGCTTTATTAATAAGGCTCTTTTTACTGCTGAAGATAGAGGGGTGGGTAAGGAGGAGAACTTAACTTTAAGATGGGCAAAGCCTATCTTTTAATTTTGGCACCAAATTTATGCCTTGACGTGAGGCTTTCACAGACAGAGATCCAATGCCGAACTCAAGCAAAAGTATGGGTGCTTACTGGCCCTTAACAATATCCCATGGTGTACAAGCAAACAAGAGAGAGCCCCAGCTCCAGGGGCCTTACAGAATAAATAGACAAGACAGCAATGCTGGGAAACTACAGCAGGCAAGGAAAGATTTGTTCAAGATCACAAACATGGCACGTCCTTTGCAGGGCAAGTGCCTTGACCCCAACTCCGGGGCCATACCCAATAAAATGTACTTCCCTGTCTCTGCAGCTCTATGACAAAAATAGGCTCACCAGCATTTCTTCTTCATTTCTACCTGACTTTTTTTAAAATTGTTTTAAATTTAAAAAAAAAAAAGATTAAAAAAAATATTTTTTCAAGTAGTCCTAGACACCAGAGGCTGGAGCCACCACCAGCTATGGACCATAACACAGCATTTCAGGCGTGGAAATGGCAAATGAAAATCCTCAAAAGTGTCTGCGTAAGAGCTAAATGTTACCCAGCTTTGTCCCCTATCTTGGTGTTTGTCATATAAATTATAATCCCTGTTTCTTCAAGGGAGAATAATGGCAGTGAAGAAAAGTATTCATGCATAGGGCTTCTATTTCTAATGAATGTGTTTTAATGGGAAAGCTGTTTACTGCTTTGGGGTACATTGGCTTGAAAATACATTGGGAGAGCTTGTGATGGCCTTCCTGAAGAGCACAGTTGAGAACATGTATCATTCACGATTCATCATCTGCAATGGAAATCTTATTTATTCCCTCCTTTTAATTTCATTTACTTGTACATGTGGGAGCTTAAGTCATACTTTTCCTGCTTAGGCAAAACAGAATGCATATGAAAACCTAATCAAAAAGATGGCCGGAGCCTAAAACTATTGTGCTGGGTAAAACACAAACAGTCAAAGTGTAAAAATGAAGAGGCGTGGTAGAAACCGTAACACCCGTAGAAAATGGGTGGTAGGTTTATTTCAGGTAACGGTTGTTCATGGCTCAGTTGGGCTGGGCTGGGTGCTGAGCTGCCGCGGCAAGAGGTTGCTTAAACAATGCTCAGATAAAAGCATGGTCTTGATATCACTGTCTTTAAGGATATTCAGAACTTACGCTCAAGAACTTGCTTGACGCTCCGCTTATCTCTGCCTGGGTTAATTGCCAGAAAAAAGAAGCTCAAAAATGTAGTTGCTCTGGGGCGTCTGCAGCTCTCACTGCCCAGCAGAGCCCATGAGGACGTTGGTTCTCAAGGAGTGCTCTCCCCATGGCTTTCCGTATTTCCCCTCTTCACACTTTGTCCCCCTTTCATGGGCACATACCTCCCAATTCCAGCCCCCCGGGCTCCTCCAGAGCCCGTTCTGTAATCTGTAGTTTGGCCTTGGCAAACTTGGCACCTGAAGCCCGGGAGAGAGCTCCTTGCCATCTGTCAGCCCCCCGCCAGCTCCAGCTGCTCCCACACCTCTAGTAGGTCCCACTACCTACTCCAGCCCTTTTTAAAAGACCTTGCACTTGAGGTCTGGCCGGGACCTGACCTTCCTACCCTCGCACAAATGCCAAAACCTCTGGGCGCCGGTTGCAGGGGGAGAAGGGAAGATGGGGAGGGGACAGTCAAAGACCAGCCGGCTGATAGCTCCCGTCCTTCCCAGGTAGCTGCTACTCGTCTCCAGAAAGAGATTTACTACTCCAAAGGGAGTCAGATCTGCAAAAATGTGGCTTCTGGTATGTAGTTAAAGGACAGAGTTCTTTGCACTTATTTGCAACAAAAGTCATTTTTTCCTGGTATTTATAACAAGGTAGGATGTAGCTGCACCTGGTCTTTCCTTGTCTAGCTCCTGCATTCACGTGGGCTTGCGTTATACTGAAAATGATCCAGACATGATTTCTGAATGTCAGCGTGTTTGTCTGAGGAGTTTTAATTTCCCAACCAAGACAAGAAGCTTGAAAACTGATATCCCAGAGGGAAATTGGCTGAAATGCTGTAAACTACAGACTGTGCTAAAAGAAACCCACCTACGGAGAAATATATCAGTACTGAACATATGCTTAAAATTGACTTTTAAAATAGATGTAACTGGGGATTAACTACTATCACTGCACTGGAAACTCAGCCCTTGTGTCTGCAAAGAGAGCGTGGGGATTTTAATCAACTCATTCATTCATGTCAAATCTTTGTAGCTTATATAAAAAAAAAAAAATTAAACTCTTCCGTGTGTCCCTAAATGCCCCTGACAGCTGACTATGATTTGCTCAAAACTCCCCTTCTTCTGAGTCCAACTTCCTCTTCCTTTGAAAATGAACAGTTTTAAAGCATCAGACCTCCTCTAACTTATTTCCATTGCCTTTTTAAAAGAAAAGCTTAACTGAACTCATTAGCTAAATTAGTTTCTGATTTTGTTCCTGCATGCTGAAATAAATCAATGCATACAATGAAATTAAAATGACAGCATTAAACATTGATATTCTTAAATATTGATGCTCTGGCTGAAGAGGATTTACATTCGATGCTTTATTACTTACTAGACTCTCTATTGGTGAGCAAAGCATTTATTACAGACTGAGCCTCCTTAATCAGCTGCTTGGGACTTTTGACACTTGGTGGAAAACACACAGAATCACTGATTAGTCCTTTTGCATGAGCACTGACTATTCAGAGGGAGACAACTGGGTCAGGTTTGGTGGCAGAAGAACATTCACTGTGTGCTGGATTTGCAAAGGAATGTGAAGGAGTCTGTCATCTGAGTCTCCTGTGGGAGTCAAAGGGGGTCTGATAATTTCAGCTCATAGGGGAAAAAAAAAAAAAAAAGATCTGGAGGAAATGCTGTTTGCGGTTATGTGGATTTAGCCTCCCCCGTTGTCAGGACAACTGATGAGCCCAGGTCTTGGAACTGCAGGAGTTTTGCCAGTTCAGCTGTGCATGGCCAGAACCACATTCGACGCAGGTGAGAGGCTGGCGTAAGCCCTGTGTATCCCTCCAGCTTGCCCACGCAGGGACCAGTCCAGTTACACCAGTGGCTAAAGCACTGCTGTAGAAAAGGGCTCATTTCAGCCGTGTAATATATTTTAGGGGAGTCAGTCCCTCAAATGGCTCTCTGCTGCAGCAAGGGAACCACGGCAGTTTGCTTACTGTAGAGATGGGGGAGGTGGGTACCTCTGAACATATAGATACTACAAAATGTATGTATATGGCTTTAATATCCTCATCCAGAGGTAAGTGGAAAACTCATAATGATTCTATTACTTGTAATGCTAAATATTGCCCTCAAAAATGTGTGACTGAGTGAGACGTACATAGACATGCCAAGCTTTGAGATACAGCACTTAGCAGTAAAGCGATCAAATTGCCAGGACATTCAGTCTGCACAGGCGGTATAACATCTCAATCCCCATGATTAGTGTCTTTTACTGTGGGAAGTACAATATTGGGTGCCTAATGCATTCCTCTGCTTTTATTATGCTTGCCAACATTGATAGTGACTCACAGTAAAACAAAGGTAACACTTGACATCCTTCGCGAACTCCCACTCATCAATTAGAGACCAGAAAGCTCCACCGTTTCGATGTGGAAATCGGTGAGTTGGAATGCTGGCTTGCGTGGCTAATGCACAGCCTTCAGCACATAATCGGCTCAGTGCTAATAAGTTAGAAGGGCTCGGATATGGCCAATCATGCTCAGGCAGCAGCTTATTCTAGAAAGCTACTATTTTGGGAACAGCTGAACCATATAAAGACTTAACAGGTTACCTCCAAAATGAGCCTCATTACTGCAATTCCCAGATGCCCATGGATTGTGCTTGTGCAGGAGGACAGTGAGAAGACCATACCAAAGCTGGCCATGATGAGTTTGGAAATCTCCATGTCCGTGTAACTCTTTGCACGGAGGCTGAGGCGGTGGAGCTGCTTGGCCGCGCCGTGCCTCGGCGTAGGCTGAATTGGCTGTATCCTGCCGGGATGGTGTCTACGTCCTGATGGCTGATGGAGGGGGGTTAAACCGTCCTGGCTGCCCTTCCAGAGGAGACCTGGGCACGGCAAGCCAGGCAGAGCACAGATGAGACCCGTTTTCCTCATGTCCTCTGCAAGGAGAGGAAGTGTAAAGGGTGAGAAATCTGGGCTCAGGAGGACAAGACCTACCTTAGACTTGCAAGATAGGAGTTAAGAGAAAAAGCAGAGAGCAGGGGGACAGGAGCAGAGCACATGTGTTTGTAGCTGGGTGAAGAGCCTGGTTTAACTGTTGAACAACCAAGAGTTCAGGACACCCGCTGCACGTGAGATGGGGAAATCCTCTGCCTCCAAAGGGAAATCACATGGGTACCTGCTGCTGCCCCACATCCAGCAAGCCGGGATAGGCTCGAGAGCTCTGACAGAGCATCTCAGAGCCGATCCAGCCCTCGGTGGTGGGTTCTGGTGTGGGCACAGGGCTGACGGAGCTGCCTTGCTTTGCCTGGCACGTGCTGAGCCAGATCGTGTGCCTTCAGGCGGTGGTTTTGCTCTGCAGCAGCTGGGAGCAGGGCAGAGGAGGGTTTCTGCACCTGTGGCGTGGACGTAGGCAAGAATATTTCTCATGTTCCTTGGCAGTGGCCCAGCAGATGCTGTGCCCATGGTGCTGGCAGAGGCACTGGGGCTACAGGGCAGCATCTGTCTCTGTGAGGTCTCAGATGAGGAGCGTACCCTCTTAGGAGGAGTTAGTCACACTCACCTTTGTGCTACCCTATTTGCTGGCTGCGTCTGAGAAGAAATGCAAGATTATATGGCAAACCGTTGCCAAAACCCAGCTGCATCGTTGCCAGGCATTTGGGGGTTGCTTTTAACCCACCTGCAGGCCTCTTTGCACAGCCCAGCACCGTGTCTTGCTTGTGGCCCCTGATAGCCAGTACCATCATAAAGCCTTAAAAAAAAAAAGGTCTGCATTTCTGTGCCTGTCCTCCGAGAGTTCCTCGTGCCTCCTGCCTTTCCCTGGAGGCCAAGTGGAGGGCGGCCTTGGCACAGCGCTGCTGGAAGGGCTCGGATCTCCAGCAAAATCTTGCTCCTTGGGCACGCCTGTAGAAAGACGTGTTGGTCCCTGAACAAGCCAGAACATGGCTGTTTTCCAGGACAACACCTAAAAGCCGACGTCTGGCTGGCAGGGCTGCGGCACAGCAGATGCCACCCGGGCAGACGGGGCTGCTGGCTGGAGCCGGCTGTGAAGGCATGGAAAAGTAGCCGATGGTCTGCCTCCAGGGATGCGCCTGCTGAGGTGAAACTGCTCCCTGTCCTCACCGGAATGAAGTCTCACGGGTTGCCTCTGTGGGAGGAATTGCACCGAGCAGTGCTGCTCTTTCCGTGTCAGTGCAAGCAGGTGACACCAGTATAACACCCCGTGGGGACGGGGTCCCAGTCCCTGCCCCCAGGCTCCAGCTCTGCAACTCCAAGAGCAAAGCCTCCGCACCAGCATCACATCTTCCCACCCTCTTCTCCCTCCTTCCCTGCTGTACAGCAAGCCTCTCCGCTGGGCAGCTTGAGCACGGCCCCGAGGCACGCCAGCAGCTGGCCCGTGCCAGAGGTGTTCGTGTAACAACGTGCACAGGCAGCGCTCACGCGCGTGCGCTCGTGTCTCCGCTCCCTCCTGCTGCAGCAGCTTCTGAGGCAAATGAGAGTTTTAGGAATGGTAAATTAGGGCAAAACAGCGAGCACGGCGCAAAGTCTGAGACAAACTCCGTCACGCCCAGGCAAATGAGCAGGCATGGTAAACTCCCGTGTCTCTGAATAGGATTCCTCAGTGATGCACTGGTGCTCAAGGTACCCTCCGCTGCAGGATCAACGGGTATTTCTTGATCAAGAAGGAAGCCCGCGCCTCCTTACGATGCCTCTCACTCAAAATGAATGCTGTCACGTACAATGCTTCTCGTTCCGTCAGGAGATTTCTCTCTCCTCGCTGCCCTCCAGCTCCGGAGGCATTTCAATAAAAAACTGAACCGCTGGCCATGTTTTCCAGGGAAAGCAGGGTGTGAAGCCATCAATAATGGAGCTGCTCAGGTTCTCCAGGATAACATTTCATTTACGGTCTTTATCCTGCAGCCTGTTTTCCTTCAATTGAATGAAGGAGTCACTGGTTTCATTAGGAGTGCAGAAAGAAAATCTTCCAGCTTGTCTTTTGTGCTAGATGCAGAAGAGTTTTGGCTTTTCTTTTGTCACAGGCTACTGTGGAGCACCATCCCGGATTTCCATCTTCTCTTGTCTTCTCTGGGTAAAGTCCGGCCCTTCACTCTTCGCCCCGACTTTCATTAGTGCTCTTCCCAGCTTTTCGGCTCCTCCCCAGGCAGCTGCCAGCTGCCTCTTTTGCTGTCGTTGTTCTTCTGTACCCTACTTGTCCAAAAATCCATAATGACTAGCTAAATTTCTAAAGAGATATTTAAAAAGCTAGTCTTAATAGTACGTTTTCATTTCACACACCCTTCACTCAGCAGTGGATAAATTCAAAGTATAAAGACATGCTTCACAGAACAGCTACAAGTAATTGGTGCTGTACAGATATTTTTGAATGAATCCATGCCAAAGTCACCTGGTCTCAAGTTTCACTAGAAAATTTATTAACTTAGGGTGAAACTCTGTTCAGTTGTCAGTTAGAAGTTTGGGTTATGGGTTGGTTGTTTTTTTTTTTGTTTGGAGGGACCTGACAAAGCTCAGCACTTTCACATGGTTTTGACACGACATCAGGCAACCCTTTAAAGCCAATAGGTTCAGAGCAGTTGCAGTCTGAGGTTTAGGAGCTGCAAAAAAGTCTGTTCCAACCAGCAAGTAGATTTCTGGAGGTGTGAAGCCTGCAAACCAAAACAAGAGAAGTCCTTGCTGCACCTGCAAGCCTGTGGCAGGCTGCGCTGCCGTGCTTTGCTGGGAGGAGGAGAGCAGGGTCTGGTCTGGCGCGGCAGGAGAACAGGCACCAGCAAACTTGGGCTACGGCAGTGATCTGCTGCTCTGACGTCTCAGGTGGTATCCGAGGGGCCAAAGATGCTCAGCACTTCAGCTTTGGGGGTTGTGTCCAGCTGTAGGTGCAGCCTTATCCTGGCTCCCATCTTGCGGGTGCCCTTGTGCAATCCGGGCACCAGGGTGGCTGGGGAAGATCTCAGGTGGAAAGAGAAGCTGTGACACCTTCCAGGGTGAGCAGTAGCACTACTGTTTCTTGCTGTAAGGCGAAAAACAGGATTGAAAGCCTGGGCTGCCTGCTCCCTCCTTTCCTTGTTGCCTTCATCATCCCTGATGATGAGCCCCAACATCCTGCAGCAAACCGCAGGGTTGTCCTCTGCTTTGGTTGTTCACGGTGCACGACACAACTGGCCTGGCCCTGGCTGCACTTTTTAGTTGCTACTTTAGCACATGTCCATACGGTAAGAAAAAAATACTGACCATATTTAGGCAGTGGCTAGGGATGTAACTGAACTGCTGGGTTTCCCTTTCATGACACATAACATAACACAATATAAGACAGTATAAGATAATAAAATGTAAAAACAAAATGTGACATAAAAAAAAACATAGCATACCAAACACCTACATGCAGTGATGATGTATAATAACCTCTCCTTGCCCTGTGTTGCACTGGGAACAGAGTCACAGGGAAGAGAGGCTTTTTTTGCCCTGAATACCAGCGAAGTGCTGGGAACCTGCCGGTTTTGTTCACTGCCACCATCCAGTCTCTTAAAACCAGTGTGCTGTGCAGTGAGAAGTTATCCGTGGCACTACGGTTCCCTCCCCAGGGCACAGGAGAAAGAGATTTTATTTGTGAGTGGTTTGCTGTTCTCTTTCCCCTTGGCTTGCTACTGCTCAGGTTCAGCAAGACTTACTCGTGCTTCTAAGGCTTCCTGGGCAAGGTGGGAAAGTTACTTCATGTCAGTGTATGGGGCAAGATCAGCTGTGTTTAATTTAAGTGCGTAACTTCGCCACTGTCATTTCACTTGTTAATCAGAATATATTGGAGGCAAAATGAGCGATAAGAATAAAGCTAGATGAACATGTCAACTAGAAGCACCTACGGGAGCAGCCCGTGCCAAGAAGTCTTCCCATGTTGACCCTACTCCAGCTGTGTGCCACGAGCCCAGCATCACCACCGCCTGCCCTTCAGCTGCCGCTGGTTCTCCTCTTCCTCGCCAACAGCCTGCTCAAGGGAAACGGAGGGATGCTGAAATCCTGAGCTCCTGCGAGGCACCAGCAGCAGCTCCCGCCTGCCCTCAGGTACACACCTAGACCAGGAGGACTCCGTGGCTGCTTGTGTTTGTGCTTAAGGGACGAAACTTTAACCTGGAAGTCTACCAGAGAGGGACTGCTACCAAAGTGGGAAGGAAGAGTGAGGAGAAGCACGTCACAGAGAAGAGAAAGGGAATGGGAATGTAAAGGAGAACTAAGTAGATGGATAAGAAAGAAAGGCAAAACAGAACAAAATATTAGTTGCAGTACAAGGAAAATTCCTATCTTTATCTCATCTGTGCTCACTCCAGTCCAAGCGTAGGAGTTCTCGGAAGGTGTTCTCTTGCATTTAAGCGGGCTGTAAATTGCAACAGTAGAAAAAAGCAGTATTAGCCTCTCTTTTTTGTGAGGGGAGGTGTGAAAGATCAGTCCTACAGCCGGGATACCTTTCCATCCAGGGGCCGGTCCAAGCTGAGATGTGTCTGTAGGTGGAGCAGGCAAAAGGGCTGACACTTTTTCTGTGCATGAAATCTGAGTAAATG
>JANZLQ010000065.1:1716952-1750295 GCA_026212715.1 Elanus axillaris
CCGCCCCAAGGAATGTAGTGCCTCTGCTAGGCAGTATCAGGAAGATGTTTATCTGTTATGGTTTCAGGACATGTGCAAATGATACGTTCGGCTCCAAGTTTCAAGCCTGAGCAGGACTGGAAGCGGTATGTGGCCCTGAAATGCTCACTGTGGAGCAGAGAACTCTGGGCTTCACCTTTGTTCATCACTAAATAGCAGCCTGGGAGGAAGCTGGGCAGGGCTGGATTCCTCAAAGGTAAGTGACTTTTGTGTTTTACAAAAATACACATTTTAAAAAAAATGCCCTTAGGGTTGGACTGGTGCCACCTTCCACGAAAAGCCCCTGGAAAACGTGCTGTGGCTCAGCAGGGAAGACCATACTGGATATTGTAGCATGTTAAAATCCTCCTGATGTGGAGGCAAGAGGGAGAACACTCCTGGCAAAGCTGTTCCTCGTTTCAGCTAAGGAACTTGGTAAACAAGGCTCTGAATAATTGCACCTCTGAAAAGGGATTTGAGATGAAAATATGAGGAGCTTCATCAAACGAGAAATGAAGTTTATTTGCATGAGAAGAAATACATTCAGTTTTACCGAGACTAAGGTCTGGGCTGCGTGACATGTTGTTTGAAGCCGCGTCAGAAGAGATTAGTTGTTTCATATAATAATCATAACTAGCATCCTAATGGATTAAAAATACCTCTTTCACCTCCACAATGGAAATTTTTCTTTTGGATCAGCCCGACCTGCTCTGGAATAACTCAGCCCAGGGCCCTCGCATTGCTCTGTCAGACGTGCGAGGGGCAAAGCTTTCCCTGCCTCCTCCCTCCAGGAATGATTGAAGAAAAACAACACAGTTTTTTAAGAGGGAGGACTGAACCAAAGCAGCTTTTTGAAATATCTGCCAACTCAGACGTCAGCTCTCCAGACAAATTACGATAAATGAGTGAGTGTGAGTAGGCAGTGTGATAGCTGGGGCAATTTCCATGAGTGATGCTCATCAGGAATCTAATGCTGTTGAAAGTAAAGTTGACAGAGCACTGACATACCTGTAAGCCAAGGTTAAGAAGATTCCACCTGCCCCCTGCATAAGTCCTGCCATCCTTCCCCTTGGCATCAGAACCTTTTTTCTGATGGATCTCTCTGACGCCATGTTAATATCGCGGATTTAGCATAGTGAAAAATAAATGCAATCTTCAACTGGCAATTAGAGCCAGGCATAAACTAATAATAAGCTAGTAATTCACTGTGGTCCAGGTATTATTAGTAGTACTGCACTGCACTTCCCATTGCATGGCATTGGATGGTCTGTAGGAGCCCTCATGGAACCAAATCCTCCCCTTTTTTTTCCCCGTGAGGCTGCTATAAGACCTGCAGAGCTGCAACTGCTTGTCCACACGAGATAGCTGGAGAGACCCTGGGGGCTCACGGCCACTCCTGGTCACCCCGAAGCACGGGCAGCGGCAGCTGTGCCACAGCCAAAGGGCCTGGGGCATCTGCAGGCTGGCGTAAAGCTATTTGAAATCGGTTGGTTTACTGGGCGGAAAGGCTCGTGCTTGGCAACCAGAGGAGCTCAGGTGCTGGCACAGGCTGGTCAAGCTCCTTGGCTCAGCATCGCTGCTGGGCGGCACAGGACCACGCTTGACGCGGGACCCAGGCTCCCAGCTTTCCTGCCTGCCATGCTGCGAAGTTGCACTGACCCCTCTGATGGAGGCAGAGGAAAGGTAACGCCTGCGCAAAGGAAATGGGTAAACGTGTCTTGCTAAATTTCATTCTGTTGTATTCATATTTCTGCCTTCGTCTCTCCCTCGTGCTCTTCTCGGTATGATTTTGGTGTAGTTTACTGTCCCCTCATGCCAGTTTTCCAAACACATGCAATCAGTTTTATAACTCTGCAGAGGGATATCGAGTATATCTGCTTGCCAGGATAGAGCAGCAGCTCATAATAAGCTTACTTTTCTGCAAGCTGCGTTCTTCGGTGGCTGGCCAGAGGGTTTTACGTCAGCTGCACACAGGCTGTTGGAAGGGACCTGGTGGGATTTGTGCTGGAGAGCACCTGGGAAAGCAGAATTCAGCTCAGGAGAGAAATCGCACACATGAGCTTCAGCATCCCAGGCCAATCGTCTGACTAGGAATCTGCTTCATTTTTTAGCTGGTTGCAGCCACAACAATTTTGTTTTCAGTTTTAAAAGTACTTTTCAGGTCCCTTCCTCTGAGAAGAAGATTGCTGTATAATGTATAAGATTTTGAGAGGTAACACGCAGAAACGCTCCGGTTGTCACTTCCTCTGCCTGGTTGGGCTTTGCCTCATGTTAAACAAGGGTAGAAAAACTACGTGGCGCTTAAAGCCTGATTTCAAGCCAGTGGAGAGACTTTAAGGTGCCCTGGTGCAGGTTTTAAAAGACTAGCTTTGTCCTTGGAAGGGATTTATCTTGTGGATATGCAAAAGAGTTCATGGTTGTAAGTTTGATAATGTTTAAAATGTGCTCCTGGTACATTGATGCCCCGAGCTTAGAGCTGACAGTCTGCAAATACAGATGAGCTCGGTGGATTAATACTGCTGGCGGCTCTGAGGGCACGTGAGGAATTGTTTTTCTGGTTATGTGCTTGGCGTGCGGCACTCTTTAGGCCAGAAAATGGGTTTAGAGCTGCACAGTTTAGCTTTGCAAATGCAGATTGGGTCGTTTGTATGTTTGACTGTTCGATTCCTGCATACAACTGTATCCGCAGCCCAGCATAAGCCTCTTTGCAATGTGTCCCTGGCAGTCAACTGGGCATTTCTAATCAAGCCTGACTCTGGAGCTACTTCCATACTCCAAAGGGATTACGCTATCACAGATCACTGGGTACCATTTCCAAATGGTGTAATTGCCGAACGGCAGCTGGAGGAAATGCTGTCTGCTTCCTAATTTATAAAGATTGAAAAGTCATTTGTTTAAATGAGAATTAGCTCTTTATCGTCTGGAAAAACAAAGTATTATGTGGCAATCTAAATATGTCAGAGAAATAGTGTGTCAACATGAAGCAAGGCAGAAAATGCTAAGAATCTGAGAAGGCTTACGTGCTGTTTTCAGCTTTGTACAGGTTTTCCTGCGGGTCCTGGAACAAGACCGGTCACTCTGGTTTGCCATCTATCTACAAAATGCCTATGATGTTATAACTTTACCTCCTTCTGAGGTCTGTTGGAAGGCTTTATCCTTTAGTGTTTGCAAAATATTTTGAGGTTCCCAGTGGAATGTGTTCCATCAGTGTAAAACATGCATTATTCATCCCCTTTCTAAAATTGAGTTCTGACTTAAGGAGCAAAGGATTATCTTGCAAACAAAACGCAGCTAAAATAAACAAACTAATATTTATGCTTTCCACAAGACAGAAAACCTGAAGGGCTTTATTCTTTTCAGATTTTGCTGGGCTTTCATTTTATTTAAGGTCCAGTTAATTCATATTTCTCAGAAATCAGTCTACAATCAGCTCCAGATAAGCTGGCTACACCAGATATAGATCCACAAGTGTGGATATTTGCCCGATCAATTTGGTATTTGACTTATCTGGAAGGATGTTAGCCTGGATTAATACATTCAGCTGACTGAAAACAGCTCTTGGCAGGGCCAGCCAGGGTATCTCTGCACAATAATCCCACTGGGCTCTGCAAACTGATTTTGCATGGAGTCAGCTCAGGTCTGGAAGGACTTCTGCAGCATCACTCCGCCTTGCCTCCGCGTGCTCCAAGCTCATTACTGCTCTCTCCCACCCATCAGTCTCCGGAAGGCTTACCAGCCCAGGTACAACGCAGTGCGGTGGGGGTATCAAAGGTGGGTTTGCACCTTGTTTATTTAGGTGCAGCTCTGCCGGGGCTGTAATACAGAGGCACTCCAGTCCTGCTGCTGGAAACGGCCTGTATGTGCCAGGGTCCCTACTCCTGGCTTCCCACCGCCTGTGCCGGACCGGTGCTCCCTTGGGGCTGGGTCTTTGCCCCCGGCGCTGTACAGCCGGGATGTACCATTCCCAGGCACTGGCTAGCGGAGAGCTGACACCATTATCCTAAACTGCAGAGGATCAAATGCTCAGCTGCTGAAAACTGAGGCAGCACCTTTGACACCAGCGCAAACTGCAGCAGCTTGCACCAGGCAGGGACTAGCACGGTGCCTCGATCTCACAAGACTTTCTGTAAATTTTCACTGGTCCTAGGAGGAAAGAAAGGGTAAGAAAGAGACAAGCTGGTTATTCATTTTCTCATCTGTAATGGCTCATTATGCTGGAAAAGAGGACAAAGCCACTACAGGCAGCTCTAAAATAATTTATAGATTACTGCCTGGGAAGTTCATCGTGCCACAGGTCTCGCTGAACTTGGCAGCGTTACAGGTTTATCTTTTCACACCCAGTTGTTTTTCAATGGCCTCACAGGCAGGCTGTACCAGCCGGGCGCTCACCCTCCCAGCTGCCAGCCTTCCTTAGGTATCCAGGTGCTCTTCTTGGCAGGGGACCAGGACTGGTGGAATAGACGGCTCCTTTCTCTCCCGGAGATGCTGCCCTCCCAGCACTAAATCCTGCTTTTCATTTAAAGGGCAACCCACTCCTTCCTCCTAGAAATGCTTTTAATTATAATTGCAGGTAGGGTTGCAAACTTGGAGGCAGGTTCACGGGCAGAGTTGGAGTCCTTTGCAGTCCTTCAGCAGATCAGGAGAGTGGTACACCAAGCTTATTTATCCAGAGGAGCCAGAGAAACACCTGTCCTAATCTACTGAATTATTATATAAAGTCCATTAGTTTTCATCCACTGGACAGTCCTGAGTCCCCTTGAGAACCTTGCTGGGGATATTTGGCAGGGAAGTTGCACAGAAAGGAAGAACTCAGTCAAGTTCCAGAGGTTGAATGCAAGGAACAACAAGAAAGATCAAGTCCCAAAGAGACTGGCAAGAGAAATAAAAGCTAAGAACAAAACAGCCAAAAGGTGGTCACGAAGCAAGCCATCAAAACACCCAGCAGTCTTCACTAATTGTGATCTGAGGAAGAGTAAAACCAACACCAGAGAAAAGAAGAAGCACTCGCGTCTGAAAAGAAAATAGTGGGCTTAGCTAAATCAGCTGCTTTGAGATTGTCTCGTCCTCATGGTGTTCAGCTCTGAGGGCTCCGGGTGCTGGAGGAGGCTGCGTTTCCACAACACCTTGGTCCAGCTTTGAAGCGGTCCAGTGGCAAAAATGTTCGGGGTATTTATCTCTGCTCCCTGTGCCGCAGTTCAGCCTTCCCTTAGGTGTGAGCTGCAGACGGGGCTGCTGATATACCCTGGGCTGAAATAATCCTTCGAAGATGAACAGGAAGAGTCTTACTTTCTAACTGGCAAAATTACAGTGCAACAACAATTGTAGTTACACAGATGGGGATCCGGGTAAGTGGTGGTTTCAGGGCAAGAAAAAGTGGCAAAGAGACAGGATGGAGAGAGGGAGAGAGGCATAAGGTGCAGTGAGGGTGGGAGGCAGGAATTTCTTACACCACTTTCTGCCAAACCTGACACAGTAATGTGCAAGGCAGTTTCAGAGGAATTAATATTTATCGTTGAAAAGCTGCGGTGGACAGAACAGATTGCTGAAACTAGAAAGCAGCAAACTTATTCTATACACTTAAAAAGGAAAGCTGAGTAAGCTAGAGATGTACCAGCCTAAATTTAATTTCTGGAGCAAACAGAGAAAAAGAACTATCTGTGAACACCAAGAAGGCACAACCAATATGGATTTCTCAAGAACAAAACATGCCAGAGTGACCTTATTTTCTTCCCGGACAGTGCCAGAAGCCTGATGGAAAAGAGAAAAGCGTAAGATGTTGGATAACATGAGCGTAGTAGGGGTTCTCGCCCTGCATTTCCCCTGACGTTTTTAAAAGCAGGCTATAGTAGCGTGTTCTTAGAGCAACTAGAAGATTGCTGCTCGAATTATTGAAAACCCACTCTCAAGAAATAATTATCAGAGGCTTAGTGTCAGGCCAGAAGAGCGTATCAAATGAGGGTCCAGAGGTCTGTCCAAGGTCCAGGGCACATCAGTATTTCCTACAGGGCTTGAGATGCTGTAAAATGGAGAAGGTGTACTAATGGGTAGCTGGTGCAGAGCCAGGAGGAGTGCGAGCACTTTGAAGGCAAGCCTTGGACTTCAATGTGAGCATGACAAATGGGAGAAATGGTCTGGAAAAGTGGGAAGTAATTCTATAAGAAGAAGTGCAAAGTCGGATGAGCATGTGTCGGCAACGGTTTACGCAGAGGCGAGTTGACTTGGGCCTGCAGGGATGGCCAGGTGACCTACCGGGATCCCACGCAGCTTTTTTATTTTCAGTAAGAAGGCATTTTAAGATGGGGGAAAAAAGTAAGGAAACAGAAAAGCAGTATGCAAAGTTCAGTGTTTGCCTGAGCTGTGTCTGATCCTAGTAACTGCAATCAGTCTCTCGTAGTACACGCAGTAATATTACCTCAATAGAATAAATTCTAAGACAGTGAAGTGAATCCTGCACCGTTTGAAAGTCACTTGATTTTTGCGGTGTAAATCCATGCAAAATTTGGCCCAAAGCACTTAGCATGGATTAGCTTCAACTGCATTAGCCAGTAGGAATTCCGGGCACAGAGAAAGAACCAGAGATACAATATTTTTGAGCTCAATATTTTTGCTCAGTATTTTTGAGAAAAACATGAAGGAACCGGGAAATTGTCAGAGTAAGGTTCTGTAATGAGCATGACCGTCCTGCACCAGTGCTACACCTCAAAATAGATCGGGTAATTAAAGTCAGAGAAAAAATACTGACCAAGCTTTCTCCTCTACTGCACCTACAATAAATAGAGGCCTGTTTTCGTGGTGATGCGTGGCAGAAGCACACAGATGTGCAGAGCTGAGCTTGGCAGGAGGAGGAGGAGGAGGAGGAAGGTGTGCCAGGCGCACACAGGCCCTTCCCAGGGATGGTCCTGTCCCCAGCCTGTTAATGGTCCATGCAGAAGACAGAGACAAGCTGACAGGTATGAAGATGAGCCTGCCTGAGGGCAAGGCTCGAAACATTATCCAGGTCTCCTGAACCTTTGTCTACCGCTTCACCCACTGATGAATTGCTTGGGACTGATGGAGGTTTAGACTGGAATTTAATTCAGTGCATACCTGGTGAATAGGTCTCTGCATCGCTGAGAGCTCTGCTAACGCTCTATCGGTGGCAATAATCACAGAAAGACCCGTAAAAAGTATCATATGGGAATACGGCTCATCCGTTCATAAAACAAGGGGGTATGGCTCACATCCCGTTGTCCCAGCATCCCTGCTGTCCAGCAGCTGACCGGTGCCAGGCACAGGGCCAGCACAGGGCCCGCGGGGCTCCAGGGCACCGAGTCCTTCACGGGCACTGAACTCGCTTGCGGACGGTTTCGGATACTCTGCATTTTCCTAGCTTAATTCTAGCTTGTAGAATTAAACGCCACGTAACAAATTACATTGTCAAAGCAGACTGAGAAGAAATGAATCTTTCCAGCCTCATTCAGTTACTCCAGAATAAATAATGTGATATTTCTCAGTCTGTTGCACAGGGAACAGACTATGCCAACTGATTTCTTCTCCCTAATTGAGAAGAAATGGCCAGTTAATGCAGCAGGGAGGGAAATGGAGAGGTCTGGCACTTCCAGTGCCGCAGAGGAAAGTCTCTGAAAACTCTTTTGCTTGGTGATGTGTCAGAAAGCATCCTTCCCCTTTCGAGTACAGTAAAAAAGGGGCATTTCTAAGCAGATCTTACAGATTTTACACGTTATGCTGATTGGCTGCAGCAAAGAAGAGCAGCCTAGATGTCAAAGCAGACCAGTTAATCATTGGGTTAATTAGTCCCCCCAGCCATGAATGGCCATTACTCTTCCCATTGCACTGGGAAAGGAATTGCACACATGACGTGCAGAGGAGTAGGAGCGTTTTGTGTTTTCGTTCACTGCTGACTGCAATATAAAAGAAAAATACAGCCTGGCTACAAGTGCCCGTGGGGCTGGAAGTGTTGGCTGCCTTCAGTGGACTCTTCTGCCTGCTAAAAATCTGCTCTTTTCCTGATTGCTGGTGGCTGTCAGTGCTTTCAAAATGGATTTATTTCTCAGGGTCCAGTAGCTGTCTGTGCTGCCTCCTTCTGCCGGTGACGTTTGGAGGAGGCAGGCACCAGGAGAGCTGCTGGCACTGCTCCCTGCTCCTCGCCGCTGGGTCGGCACCTCCGGCAGAGCCGGCCGGAGGGTGTCCAGGAGGAGAGCTGGCCAAGCAGCATCATACCCGGCCCCAAGAACGGACTTTCCACTTATGATGGACAGCCGTTGCACAGCTCTTCTACCTTCGAGGTGAGGACCACATACCACATCCTCTCCACAGCTGCTTTTATAGCGTGGGTTGCTGCAGAGCGAACAAGCGATGGCCTAAGATTAAAGGTGGAGCTGGCTGGAGACGTGACTTTACAAGAGAAATGGCATTGGCAGGCTGTTATTCCACAGTTCTTCTGAAGGAGAAACAGTTCTGTGATAGAAATGAGATCTGCAGCCTTCACTTTCCCAGTGTTTACCAAGTTAGAAATGTAACAAGTCCAGGATGTTAGCTCTACGGTCCTGTAATTTCAAGAAATCAAAAGATAAGGAACAACATGGCTGAAACACACTTCTTTTCCGTGAACTGGATTGTTGATGAAAATCAAAGTTGGCAGAACTTGTGAAGAGCTTTTAGCTACTGACAGAGATAAATCTCTGTGGAAAGGAGTATTATAAATGTACAGTGTGGGTGTGTTGGAGAGAGAAATGTGGAATAAATCCTGTGCTGGTATTGTGTTCATCAGCAGTTCAATATCCCAGTGTGCTCAGTGCCTGTGTTCACACAGCTAGCAAAAACACTTTAAAAGCCATTTGTACCGAGCAGGAATGTGCATCTGTAGGTATCAGTCACCCCTGCACCCCGTTGATCATGTTCCTGGGGTTTGGGTTTTGCTGAGCTGTGGTTCATGCAAGGCCAAAGAGAGAAGGAGGCTCTCCGCCTGCTTCACTTTCCCAGAACTCAGGCTGATCTGATCCTTATCTTAAAAATAGCCTGGGGCCATCTCCAGCTTGTGCCTGCCCACTCAAGGGCACGTTTTGGAAGGAGGGCTTTGAGTTCATTGGGGCTGGAGCCAAAGCTCTTCTTCCCCATGGCACACTCCCAGTGTTTGCCGTGAGAGCGGGCTAAAGTCCGGCAGATTTTAGGGCTTTCAAAGGTTAGTAATACAAGCATGGGTTTTGGCTGCTCTACTCCTCGCATATTTTCTGAAGGTGTACACTGAAGGACGTATTTTAGATAGGGTCACGGCGTGCGTCTGCCTGGCCAGTACCAGCCCACTACGGATCACCGGGCGCAGTGGTGGGCATTGGGATGGTCTCAGTACCAGGCACTCGGCACAGGTGGAAATGTGCCCATCTGAAATAAATTCCTTGACTTTAATGCACGCACGGATAAATGACTCCGCTTTGACTGTCTCTGGCAGAGGGGGATGATTGTCCCACGTCAGCTTTTAATATCACTATATTATGTCTTACTTTTATTGTCTCTGAAACCCACAAATCTCTCTTCACTCTCCGCTCCTCTCCCCAGATTTATGATATTCTGGTATCTTCTGGATTTTCCACCCATTGCCTGTAACCATCTTCAGAAAATCAAGGTCCTGCCTCAGGGAGCGCTTTGGGGCAGGTACGGGCTCTGCTGGAATGTGGTGGGCAACGGAGCTGCTCCACCTGCAGCTCCCACCAGCCGGGACCTTTGGCTGAGCCCTCCTGGGCACCTGCACGGGAAACCAGGCTGACTGCCAGCATTGCTGCCCGCTGGGAAAAAGGCATTTTGAGAAAAGCGGTGGTTGGTGTTTTATTCACAAAATTGTAGCAGTCTTGAAAATACTTCCCATGAACACCACTGGGGTCTAAATGCAAAAGACTTTATTTAAAGAAAAAAAAAAGAAATTTAGTTTTAAACTATTTGTATGCTGTTGTGGCTTCTCACATTCCAGCCAAACGGAAGGCTTTGTATATTATTTTTTGCTATTTCTGCATTATTTTGTGACATCAGAACTACTAGTACCTAACCCGACATTCTGTTATGACATAATAGCTAAGTCAAAATACCTGGCTAATTTACTGCTGACTTCAATTATTTAAAAATCATGACAATCAGCTGCTGCTTAACGTGTATTAAAACAGTTTACTTTCCATAACATAGTGTTTTCCGACACATAGAGACAACTTGGATAATCTATGACAGTTTGAATAATAAAATAAGAATGTCTTGTTTTCATTCTTTCTTTAAAAGAGTTGATTTGCTATAACAAACACAAAACACTTAATATATGAAACAAAACAAAATAAAATAAAATGTGCCACTCAGAACTAACCAGAAGTTGTCAGTGATGATTTTAGGGAAAAATGAAAAAATGTATTATACATTTATAGAACATATCCACTGGCACGTAATATATGAACATTTTATTAGAAGATAAAAAAAGTATATAGAATGACATGTCTCTCTATATATGTTTTTCAAAAGGAAGATTTCAATTTGAAATAACGTCAAGGTTTTCTGAGGCACACCTTACATTGAACAGATTATTTTTAAGGCTTTCTGTTCCAGGTGAACTTTGCAAATTATCAGCAATTACTCCAGCGCAGAGTACACCCAGAGATAAGATGCCGAGCTTTGGGGCTCAGAGCGTGCCCACGTGTGACCTCGTGGGCGGAAAGCATGGAAGGACAGCTACGAGTGGCACAACCTCTCTGGCAGCCAGCGTGCCCGCGGGACGGAGGGCAGCTTTGCCGGCAGCGTCGTACTCCTGCGGCTTGGCCCAAGGGCTCAGCATCTCCGCGGACGAGCCGTTCCGAGGGAAGCACCAAGAAGCACGGGCTGCTGTCCCAACGCCGTTGCTGCTGCCCTTGTAGTCCATTGCTGGCCGATGGGCAAGCTGTGGGAAGAAGTCCCTTCCAACCATGGAGGCTGCTAGCCCCTCTTCCCGGGGCAGCCCTGGCTCGCTGGAGCTGCTCCTCGCTTCCTGCGCGAGCCCCGGCTTGCTGTGGTTGTGAGATTTCCAGCGTGCGTTTACCCTCCGGGTTTTTCCCGACGCCAAATAGGAGCAGTCCCCAGAATTTATTTACTTGCAAGTCAAGCTGAGCGCCACTATAAACAGCTTAACTTAGGGAGTGGGGAGGGCTTGGCGGGTACATCCAAGGGATGGGGCTTTAAAAGAATTTGGCGAGGCTCTCAGAGGTATTTTGATAATAAGCACAAAATGCAGATGAAGGTGAAATAGAAAGTGAATGCTGGGCACCTGCTCTTGGCAGGAAAAAGAGACCCAACAAGAAACATGAATGCAATTCACACTCATCCTTGAAAGCCTGTTCTCTTAAAAAACCTACATCTGATCAAAAATTTATTGAGACCCTTCAGGAAGGTAACGTTTGAAGTGTGATCCATTTTCTTCAAAATTGAACTGTTTAATAATTGACTGGAAAAAATACAGTGGCCAGCTTTGAGAACTTCACTTACAGCCGTAATTAAGGATGATATTATTTTGGCTCAACACTGGACTTGTATGTGCATGTGCAAGCATGTGTTTGTTTATATGGCTTCAGTGTAAAGGTAGAAGAAGGGAACACATGGCTCACAAAGTGCATTATATTTTGTGCACAAACCCCCATGAAAATATAAACATAAAGAATCTTGGTCAGACCCAAGTAATCTAACAAATGGGGAAAGGGGAAACAAAGTTGGTCATGAAGTTGAGTTCAGAACGCTCCACAGCACGGGTCGTTTTAAGAGAGGTCTGAAGTGGTGGTTGCCCTTCAACCCATGAGGAAACAGGCATGAAAAGGGGAGATAAATGATGTAGCAATCCTTCTTGTTCTCTGAAAGAGAAAGGAGAAAATATCAGCAAGCTTGCATTATTTGTCAGTCATTAAATATTCTAAGGACAACTGCGAACCCCCAAAAAGTCAAAGATGAAGCCATATTTTATCAAAATATGTTTTCAGTTTCTATGAAGTAACTAATCAATCAGCGATTTTGTGTGCTGATGAAGAAACATTCATGGTTTTGATATAAAAATGTAAGAAGCTCATATTTGATGGTGGGAAGCAGGCTGAGTTCTCACATCTTTTTGACCATGCAATTCAAACAAAATTTACTGAGTACACCCCAGATTTAATCAAAAGGCCACTAATTCAGGTGTGGTTTCCTCATCTGGTGTTGTTTCAACTGTCATATAATTCTCACTACTCCCTGGTAGTTATTAGCAATCTTACAAAGAGGTATATTGTGAAAAAAACTGGAAAAATCTGCAAGGGAATAAGGGCTTTAGGCTCGTTTGTAGGTGTTCCCGGGATGACAGCTTCTCCGTCCTCTCTCACGTCTGCCAGCAACAAGCACCCGTTCTCCCCGTGCACAGTTTTGCTTCCTACCTCCTTTTGCTCTCCCCATACCCAAACTAAAGCCTGTGGGAACAGCCGTGTCAGCACAGACCAAAAACTCCCCAGATCTGCAACGCGGACTCCAGCAGTGGCCAGTCAGAGCTATATGGAAGGGAACATGCCAGCGATGGGGGGTACAGTACAGCCTCCCCCCGGTATGGTCAACCATCACCTCTCCATCACCAGTAGCTCCAGCCAGTCTTGTTGAGTTCACGGTGGCCTTGGTGGACATTCTTCTTCGACTTAATCTAATTCTTTTTAACATCCAAAACATCCTGTGGCAATTGCTTTATACTCCAAATTGAACTCAGTGAGGAAATATTTTATTCACATTTCTTCTCGGGGGAACAAGGAGGAGTGCTTGAATATTTCCCAACTTCAAAAATAAATGAACAAATTCTTGAACTGTAGGAAGTTTATCTCCCTAACAGCTTTTCCAGGCAGAGAGACGATTTGCAAGTAAAGCTTTCATAAAACGTTGCAGCTATCCCTACTTTAGCAATATCACTGTGAGTGTTCACTCTACCATAATCTGATGGATTTTTCTCAGTTTAAGTTCACTACGCTACCTTAGATGAAACAGGAGATTTTGTACTCTCTGCCTCTTTGCCTGAGGTTTTTAACACACAATAGCACAGTAAAGAGCAGCTCTTAATGCCCATTAACCTGCTGACCACTGTGAACCATTTTGTATATTCCTCGTGATTATAAATTACACTGAAACCGAAAGCAGAAAAACCAAAACAAGCAACATGTGAAAGCTTTGCTGTGATATGAAGGGCAAAAGGGCTTATGAGGTCTAATTTATTTTGAGTCATCTGTGCTGCTTCGAAAAAATCCTGAGCAAACGATTCAGCAGGGTTATCTGAGGAAACTGGCCACCAGAAGAGGTGTCTTGTTCAGTCTTTTACAGTTAATCTTCCGCCTGTCTCTGCTCTTCACTATAATTCAGTTAAACAAATATAAACCAGACAGGTGAAGACACTAAGTGAAATGATGGCTTAGAGGGACCATGCAAGAAGACCAGAAGAGGGCTGGCCACAAGAATATGCCCTTGGCGTTTTCCCCAAAGTGAGGCATCGTGGTGGAGCAGGCACTCAAAGAGTTAATATCCTTTCTGTAGGCTCCAAATTCAAGTTGGGATGTTTCAGTTTTATCTAGGCTGTAATCCCATCCTTTAAGCACTGTCTAATCCAGAGAAAAGGCCCCACCAGTGTCAGGCAAAAATACACTTTTAGCAAAAGTAACCACAGGTTTTGCATTACTGCTTTTACTTTTGCCATCCTTTTCTCCCATTTGGCCACAGACTTTACTGTCCCATCACCATTGGGCCCAGGGCAGCCAAGTGTCCTCCGCAGAGGAGCTTTAAGAGCAGAGCTGAGCCTCCGGAGCAGCAGGACACCCCTTCCAACCTCCACGGCCTGGGAGCTCTACCACCCGTTGTCCGAGGGAGTCGAGAGCTCCGTAGCTGCAGGCACGAGCGCACAAGTGAAGGGTTTTGGTGACGTTACACAAGAGTCTGCCAAAAAGTCTTCACACCCCGTGCCTGGAGCCTGAGGCCAAAGAACTTGTGCTGGATTTCATCTGTGAAATTCGGGATTTAAAGAGATAAGCGTGCAGGTGCGCGATAAGGATGGGCTAGCTGTATCAGATCATGGCAAAGGGGTAGAAAAGTTCAGCTGAAGCAGAGAGCTGCTTTTCTCATGTACACTTTGACCAGATCTTTCTTAGTAAGGTGTCTTTTGTGGATCACTTTAATTAAATGGGCTGTCACACAGAAGCAGGTATATTTGAATGCAAGCAGGTTCCTACTGTTAATATAGAGACAAGTACCTCAGAGCGAGAAGGCCACTGGGCACTGGGGCTAAATTCAGCTACAAGATTGGCCGGGTTGTCTGCAGGCAAGAGGTTAATGTCAGCGCTGTCCTTAGGAAAGCCTGACTCCGAAAATATCACATCGGAATATACGGTCTTCTCAAGCTACAAAAATCTGACAGGCCAGTTGCCAAGAGGAGTTGGGTTGCAGATGCTGTGGTTCCTTGGTGCTCCGGTAGGCTGATCCACACACATGCACATTTCCAAATCCAGGACAGCATTTTTATCTTTAAACGGCAGTGGGAGCCAAGGCACTTTCTCCCAGCAACCATAGACCCTCTAGCTGAACCTGGCACAGTTTCCATGGGGCTCGAACATTGCGGAGGAAAATTCCCAATTAATAAAATCCACAGCTTGCTCTCCTATTGCCTTTGGGCAGCAGCCTGCAAAGGTGTTCCTCAGCGCTCATTCTGCAGGGCTTTAGACTCGCTGCACTGTCTGTGTAAGTTATTTTTGTGTGCTTTGAAGCCTAAACTCTTGGTACGTAACTTCAGGCAGTCGGCTGAGGCACCTGAGGCAGCAGCAACATCCACCCTGTGTTCCTTTGCAGGGAGGAGAGAGCAGACCCACCAGAGGTTGATTAGGATCCTATTTGCAAAAGCATCCTATTTACACAAGGAAAAAATGTGTGTGTGTGTTTCTGTGGGTGTGCAGAGAGACGTATATAAAAGTGCTCACATCCTTACCATTTTACAGGACAATCTGACACTGTCTGAAAATGCAGCCTAAAGTATTTAAGAGCATAATGTATGGAGAGGAATACAGTATCCTGCTAAAAATGTTATATGTCTGATCTGGGAATACTTACAGTTTAAGTGGGCTATAAATGAATACTTAACTGCTTTAGTGCTGCGAAATGATGACCCTCATGTGGCCTTGGGACATGCTGCATGGTCTCCTTTAGCTGCCACTCCACTGAAAATAATGGGAGCGTGCATAACAGAGCCAGCCTGGAGGGAAGGATTGCCTCCAGAACTGCCAGACTGTCCTCCGCCTGACATAAAGCTCTAATGTTTCCAAAACAATGTAATTCTGGGATCTTAGATGCAATAAATGCTATTTATGAATTCCAAATCAAAAGCACATGTGGTCTGAGCCCCAAATTTTAATACCTGCAATAGTACTGCTGTTGCTATACAAACCATAAAGCATTTTTGTAAGAAAGAGAGAAGTATTGATCACCTAGTACATAAATCATTTTAGGGTCATAAGGTTGTGTGGCCGAAAAAAAATTGTTTAATATAAACGTTTAACAAATAAAAATGCAAAGTTTGGCTTATTCCAATTCATGAACTTTCTTATTGGAAGCTATCTGGACAATCCCTGCACATTTGTTTTGTCCTTGTGAGCATTGCTAATTTTAGCATGAATGATCATTCATCTAAGAATTCATGCCTGAAATGAAATGCTTCACCATTTGTTATTCTCTTCTCATAAATGTTTGTTACCCGGTCACAAGAGGGAAAGCATAGAGTGACTGTGCAGCTCCTCACACCACACAAATAGTGAGTAGTAGCAAGAAACATTCAGCCAGTTTTGGAGATGAACTAAATCAGTCCAAGGTAATATTAGACACAAAGCCCTCTTCATTCCTTTCGTGCTCCACCAGAGAAACAATGTCATCCCCAACTCGGCACAGCTCAGCTCTTCCCAGACAGCGTCTCAGCTCCACCGATGAGCTCACTGGAGCTGGTGGCAGGATTAGACATCGGGCAGCCTCTCCCCTCCCCGGGCTGCAAGGGAGCAGAGTCTGGAGGAGGGAATTCGGGCTCTCCTGGCAGTGTTTCCCCATGCCTGTTCTTCCCTTGGCTTGCCAGGTGCCGTTGGTGTTGGCTTGCGTCTTCCACCCAACACCAACGGAACAACGGGAATTTCAAAAACAGTAAAAATAGGAGAACCAAATCAGGGCTTTTAATGAGGATCCGGGCGGACAGATGAGGACTGAACGCGTGCAGGGTGGACTAAAACCGAGCACCGCATTCAGGTCTTTGCGTTCCTCAGCAGCGCTCCAGCACTGTTTTCCGTCAGAGTACCTGGGGCGACACCTCTCTCCCTATTCGTTTCAGTTCAGCAAATCTGACACTACATCGTCCCTTTATCACAAGAAGATTCAGAAATCTGGATTCATAGCACCCTGCATAATGTATTTACGCTAGTGACCAGCTTCACCACTACAAGAACGAGAGCAAGGTAGAGGTCAGTCTGCAGCCATCCATCTGGAGCAGTTGGGAAAAGTGTGTTTATAACAAAAATATGCTCAGCCAAATTCATATGCATAAGTGTAACCAGCATAAGGCAATCAGTTCGTATAGAAACTCTTCAGACTGGTTATGATTTCCTCTCCATCTTCCACAGCAGTTCAGCTCCTTGTCCTAACAGATTCTGTCCTTATCTTTTAGTCTTTCTCAGTCCTAGCGATGTCCTGTTTCAGCTAGTGGGGATCGTGTTACTAGTAACACTGAAGCAGTGTCTGCGCATAATCTTTTCCGCTGCTGAGCTCCAATTCCTACAGCATTTAGTAGGAAGGACATTTTGTGTATCTGATATATTGAGCCTGCCTGTTTTTCCCCAGCATAAAACAATCTGTCTGGATCCTATTGAGCAAACTGTGCATGATGTCTAGTACAGACCGGGCCTAGTACAGCCAAAAAGAAAGAAAGGTGTAAAAAATAGGTTTACAGGGAAGAAAAGCCCTGAACGTCACAGTCCACAAGTCTGGAGAAAATGTATATTCGTATGTTGAACGAGAAATAAACAGCAGGAATGAATGATTCAGGATTTCATTGCGGTATTGGAATTACTGTTAATTCTGCTGTCCAAAAAAAAAAAACAACCCTGCAATTAAAGGTGAATATAATTCATTGCCACCAGTTACCACCCCAAGCAACTGAACACGAAGGCAGGCAAGGCATAACTCACGCCATGGCTGGAACCGCTCATGCCACGTGAATAACGACATACTCAAGTGGCCTTTGTGACTGGAGCTTCAAAGGTACACACGATGATTGGAGCTGCTTTCAAAACAGGGAGTTCTGCTCCTTTAGAGCTGTGGCTGGGGTGACTACTGTTTTTCAAGGTCCTCTGCTGCCCTGTGAGGCTCCCTTGGGCATTACTTGTGGCCTGAATGCCAAGCTCGGGCTCGGGTGGTGCTCGGGCAGCACGCGTCTACGTTGAGTATCGCTGCCACGGACCTTCTGGTTCCTCTCCCCGCTTGCGCTTTCTGCTCAGCAGTAGCCAAAACTCTGGTGTGTTATCAACACCTTTCCAGCTACCAATGCAGAACACAGCACTATGAGGGCTGCTATGGGGAGAATTAATTCCATCTCAGCCAGACCCAATACAACCACTATGACGCCTTCCCTCTCCCTCTGCTCCATTTCCATGAAAAGAGGGTCTGAAAAAAGTGATCAAAAAACTAGCAGAAATATGATCAACATTCTTCTTTAGTATTAAAGTGAAGTGAATGTCCCATGATTTGCCTTTAAGGCACTTTGCAAAGGGCAGAAAGCATCAAAAGACTGTGCTAACTGTATTTCAGTAGCTTTGGGCTTTGCTTTGTTGGAGATTTCCTAGGCTTGTAAGCACATCTGAATCCCACAGGCTGATCGATTCCGCTCAGCCCATTTCTCTCCTTAGTGCTTTCATCTCGGTTTATTGGTTCATGGTTGACTTACACCTGCTTTGATTAATTTGTGGGCTAGTTATTAGCCTTCCCTGGTAAAGGTGTATTTCTGCTAACTACCCCCTCTCCTTTTTTTCAGCACTATGTACTTCTAATTACATCTCCTACCAAAAGTGACCTGAATTTGTGTGTTGCATTGGCCTGCCTTGGAGAGAGCAGCAGTTCAAAGCGCAGTGGATAATACTGCATGGCATGCGCTGCTCAGCCTTTTCATCACTGAATTAGTTCTGTTCCTTCATATTTGTAAATTTGAAATCAGTAAGATTTTCTGAATGTTTCAGTGCCTCACATAAACAGGCCTGAGTGGGAGCCACCTCGTTCCAAAGTGAAGACGGCAAGTACCAGGCTCAATCCTTTGGAAAGAGCAGTTTGTTAAAGAGAGCCGAGCACTCGCGTTACTTTTTGGTCCGTCTTTATTGCTTCCAGAAGGCAACACTCTCAGGAAAGTTTTTGTGGCCAGATGTTCAGCTTTTCCAGCTGTTGAAATATTTTTGGAAGAACCATCAGTCAAGATAAAGTTACGGGTCACTGGGGATACGCGCTGACCTTTGCAGGAAGAGAGTGGTTTGGCTCACAGACCGCCCTTCCCAGCCAAAAGGCTGCTAGGAGGTGAATTCTGTGACTCCTCTAATTGGACCTCATTATTCAATCTAACGGCCTCGCTCAAGTCCAGGTATTACGCTGCAGTCCAGTGCAGGACAGCAGAATCAGAGCCTAGCAAGGCCTAGTGTTTTCAACCCTGGCAAAGCAGCAACTAATTTATGCACTGATCATTACCGTGCGATTAACATCACCTACGGATTGCCATTTCCTAACAAATTAATCGTGATGCCCTGGCTGGCACCGAGGAGCACCTTACACCACAAACGCAGTGCAAGAGGTCTCTGAACACGAGCCGCAATGCCAAATCCCAGTCCAGCACGACGTTCTTCCCATCGGAGCTTGTGAACAGAGGGAAATCCAGCTCTGGGAGCCCCCTCAACCCCGGCGCCCAGCACTGTCTGAAATCTCACCTACCCTCGCACTGCTGCTCCAGGAGTACAGAGGTTTCCTAGAAGTCCTGTGTCACATCTTCGAACCCCGTGCAGGCGTCCCGGGTGCTCCAAACCCTCTGGAACGGCACTAGGTACTCGTGTGCGGGCAGCTGAACCTGCTCCTGGTGGGCAGCCAGCAGAAGGATGCTGGCCGTGGGCTAGTGGAAGAATTCCATGAGCACAGGTTTCTGGTTCTGCTGTATAAAGCCCCAGTCCCCTCGTGGCAGGGGCACGGACGCTGAAGGTCCTCTGTCACAGCTTGCCACCCCCTTGGGAGATCACTCATGGGCATCTTAGGTGGCAGGTCCTTCCTGCAAGGAACCGAATTATCCATCTGGAAAGACAGCCCGGGCACCCAGTGCTCGGGCAGGCTCCTACGTACTGACGCCCACGTGTGGGTTCCTTCCTCTGGAGCGGAATCTCAGTCCTGGTTTTCCAAAGGCAAGTTATATTAGGTGTTTCCAAATAGTAATGCCTTCGGTCTGCTGGTCAGATTGAGCCAAATTAGCATGGGACACAAGAGGTTCTTCAAGATGCTGTGACTAGAGAGCTGGGCATTTAGTTAGCATCGTTAAATATGTCAGTATGTAACTGAAAATTGCCACTTTATGGGGACAATGTACAAAAAAATCTCACCTGCCTGATTATAAAATCATTAACTGTTTTATTCTTTGCTATCTTTTGGGGGGGGGAAGTAACAGTCAGGCATTTTTTCAGTTAGAAGAAATCACAAATTAGATTTACACCGAAAGAGCACATTTGGTGATTGATTAAAATTGTCACTGCTTTTAACTATTCTTGCATTCAGCTGTAATACTAAGCTGAAGAAAGCATCCAGCACAGTTAGATTAAGCTCTCACAATCCGCATAAATTGGCCTAAGAGGAGGCTGACTCCAAAAGACCTGACTCCAGCTGCTTGTGCCCTCTTGTGCCAGCAGCAGTGTCCCTGCAGCTGTGGGACATTATCATCTGAAAAGGACTTTTGCTGGGTTATATGCCCGGTTAGTTCTCAGCCAGATGTGGCTCAGCCAGGGACTTCACAGACTCTAATGCTGCCCCATGAGAGGCACGGGAACAAGTGACTATGGCTCAGCTTAAACCTATTATGAAATCGCAGTCTGGAAAAATATATAATAAATTTTGAATTTATGGTCTGGGGCAATAAATACATTTTGCAACACTCCGACTAGGTGAAAACATTAATAGCCTAAATGCTAAAGCCTTTGTTTTCTCTGCAAAGCAGCAGCGACTGATCAGCAGTCACTCTTGCGTGCTGATCTTGCAAGTCCAACAGTCTTTTCCCCACTGCTGAGAGAGTCCCAGATGGTTCATATAGCTATTTGTCCTACATGCTTATAAGGATCCATTATGTGGATAGCTGACTCGTGCAGCAAAAGATTTTCCAACCCAGAATATTTCCTCTCAATGCTCTGTGCTACAGTTTTCAGGCATACACGCAATATTTTAATTGATATATTTATTATTTATTACAGAATCATTCCTTTGGAAAAGACTTTGTTGCAGAAAAAGAGTATGTTTAATGTCACAATCAGAACATCGTGAGGATTGAGGTCGTTCCGCTGCCGCAGGGCCAGAAATTTTGCAGCTGAGATTGTCATAAACTGAGCACCTGCCTGATTCGCTTTTGGATGTTTATGCCGGCGATGCTAATCTTGCAGATCTAAAAAGCAGGCTGCAGACCCGATGAAAAAAGGCAGGAGCTGTCTGACGGTTTGCAGGGCGGGGAAAGGCTGCAGGAAAAGCTTACGCTTGCGTTGAGGAAAAAGTAGAGCTTTTTTATTTCACAAGCAGTCCAGCAGTTTATGTCGCTGATGATGGCCTTTTCTTTCAGATGGGCTTTTTTTGGGAAAGACCAATGGGAATGGCAAGACGAGTTTTGCTGAGGCAGGAGCCATTACCCTCTTGACGAAATTCTCCTGCAAAGCCGCGAGTCGCCAGTTTTACCTCCCAAAGCAGGGGTGGGTAGAAGCTGTAACCTCGGGCTCTTGGCCATGCACCCACCCTGCACAGACCCCCGGGCACCCCTGGCCCCGCCGTGGGGAGCCCCAGCCCTGCGTGAGCCGGACGATGGAAACGGAGGGGAGATGAGAGATCCCAATTTGGGGTCTGCAAGCAACTACGTGGGATGCAGAGAGGGGCGTACGAGGGCAGCCGGGGTGGCCTCTCCAGCTCACGGGGGCTGCTTCATGGCCGGTGGAATGTTGTCCTCCAGCAAGCCAGCTCCCCTCCCCTCATTCCGCCTAAGTGTAAGGGGCAAAGTGACGGTGAGCCGCAGGTAGGGTGTTGCTTGGGTTACGTGGGTGGGTACAAACCCATCCAGAGCATCTCTGCCCGCCGGTGCAGGAGTGGATTCCCCATTGACACGACACAGTGCCCCACAGAAAACACAGCCCTGATGTGTGCTGGTACAGCTTTACAGCTTCTCGCCTGCAGCTGGCTCACACATCTGGCCTGGCTGGAGAAGGGCCCAGATGTGGCCACAACCAACACATCCAGGGACTGGAAGCTCTATGGCACGAGCGTCATATTTTTGCCCAATGCATGCGAAGCACCTATAGGGCAGCAACTCTCCAAACCTCAGCTTGTTGTGTGTTAAAGCAGCGTGAAATGTAGTAAACAACCTCCATGCAGGCTAAATAAACAAGGTGGCATCGCTGAAATTAAGGCTGGTTGCCGTGTTGCCCCGCTCCTTGCAGATCTGTTTTCACCTCGGCGAAGGGGAGCTCAGCCATCACTTGGAAATGCAGCGCAGACGCTTTTCACTGCCTGAATCACAGAAACCTGCATCGCCCCGTGCAAATGTTTAGAAACCACGACCCCTCTTCGTGTGTATAAATCATGGGCCCAGCCACTGCAGGAACATAATCAGGAAAAGATGTCACTGTAGCAGGTGCAACAGCTGCTTAACAATGGATTTTTCTTCTCCTGTTCTGAGCAAATTCACTGTTTGATGAACTTTATACTAGCTCTCAGAGTACTGGCAGGTTTTCTGGCTTGGCACGCCTTCAAATTATACAGGAATTCTGAACTCCCTCTCAAATCCATTTAAACCCCCTATTAGCACAGTACTTCTGCTTAGACTAGTTTGAAAAAAACAAACCTAAAAAGAACCCAAACCACAAACCAAAACACAAAGCCAACAATAAATGTTGCAAATTTGCTTTGCCGTGGCCCCAACAGCTACGCAGTCACTTGGCGCCTGCCTTCACAAATCAGCTTACAGTCCAGCTGAGATGAGCTTCTTTAAAATACCCTTTTATTACTTCACAGGGTATTAGCTTTTGCCATAGCAGACTCAAAACAAGCCTGTGCTTCCTGGAACTGCTTGGACTCCATCGCCTCTTCTACTTCCAAAACAGGGACTTGTTTTAAAACCACTGTGCTAGTTGAGACTGCACCACTACCAGGGGCAAGCAGATGATAGAGGAGAAAAGGTGTGAAGTAGCTGAGCAAGAATATTTTTTGTTCGGTTTTGTTTTCATTGCTTTGAAATGCAGAGAAAGGAAAGCAAAGTAGATTTTGCTCAGCAACAGTCCAGATGAAGCAAGTTTTAAAAAAAATAATTAAATAACCAAGCTCTGGCTTGTCATTCAGAATGACGCCAAATATATAAAATATATAATTACTGTCATTTGTAAGTGGTTTTTGTAACTTGAAAAAAAATTAAAGGCAAAATAAAGTGCTTGCTGCATTGTTTCTTTCCGATTTACTGCCTACGAACCTGTAGTGTCTGAAGAGGATGTCAAAACAAGAGCTGGATGGGAACTTTTCAATTAAATGTTTTTCACCAGAAAATGATGTTTCATTGAAACCAAAACTTTTCAAGGAAATCTATAGCTGGAGTTGAAACTTTTGTTAGAAAGGTTTTGGGGTTCAGAATGGTATTTCTGATTAAAACGAGAAAGAGACAAACAGATAATCTTAACGCATGAGACCGAGCATCGCCTGAGTTTGGTTCCCCTTGCCAGCAGAGTGAATGAATCACTGCCTTACCAAAGGCTTTCTCTCTTTTCCCTCATTTATTTTTCTGACAAATTTCAACAGCCTTTTGATCATCAGTGTAATTAAAATAACTGTTGAAATCTCAAAAAGTTTTGCAAGCTAGAGTTCTCATTTCTAGCGAGCCTGATGGATAGCCAAACGGATGAGTCTTTTTGGGACGTCTGTTCAACTCCAGTTCCAGAAAGCTTTAAGCCTATAAAAGATTAAAATTAAAGCATAAACCAGAGAAATTTCCAAGGGGAGCATCAGCTATAAGTTTTTGGAAGAGGTCTGCGTGACTCAAAGAGTGGCTAAACACCGTCATCCTTCGGTTTTGGGCATGTCCAAAACTGACCTTCGTCAAGTAGTTACCCAATGGCTGGTTTTGGGGCAGGCGATCCAAGGTAATCTCTTCAGGGCATTCAAGGAAGAGGTATACCAGGCTTGGGAGCCAGCAAGTAGCCATTGTAGCAGCCAGGTCGTTAGCAAGCAAACTCAGGGGGATCTTCCTGAGCCCAGGAAGCACCACTGACCAGAGCTGGGTATTGTGCATCCAGTCGCCAGAGCCTGTGGCCCTCAGCAGCGAAAGCCATCCCACCACCACTGCCTTCATTTTGAAAGAGTTTGGAGTTGCTCTTGTCTGTGCGTCTTCCCTGGTTAGCTCTGTAGGCTGTGCTTCCTGTACTGTCTCTTCCTAATAAGTAAAATGAAAAAGCACACACAGCAAAAGCAGGAGGTTTAAGACATCAAAGATCTGTGTAACACTTAAGCCAGGTACTCGTAGTTTCATGATCTGACAAATGTCTTTTCCCAGACTGGGAATCCTGACTTAGGAAATGCTGTGACTGTGGCAATATGGACCTGGAGGAGCACTGGAGAACAAGTCTGACCCTTACACATACAGTCACATTTTCCGGAAATTCAGCAGCTTTGTCCATTATCCAAACTACAGAGCTTTGTTAAGCTTTAGCTGAATTTCTCTGTCTGCATTTGGAAGGGAGTTGCGTTTTCTGCAGTGGGGGTGACAAAGTTTGGCCCAACACTCTCCTATGTTGCCTTTGGTCAGCTCTTGCATAAGACAAGCAAAATGACGTATCTCTGCAGGACTTGGTTGATGGAGGATCGATGGCCAGGAAATTAACGGTCAGTTTAATGCAAGACCCGTACGGTGGTAGGCAGGTGAGTAGAATATCATGATAGATGATCATGACGGCTGGTGATAGACTGGGGAGACCTAACGTTGACATCTGACATGAGGCCCTTATCCATCACAGCTCCGACTGCTGTCTTCTGATTACAAGGGGGCTGAATTATTGAGCCGACCTAATTCATGGCAAGCTGCCACTTGCGTTTCTGGGAAAGGCGAATGTAATAAGAAACAAATGCCTCGACTACAATTTTGTATTGTCTCCAAGTCTCTCCCATTGTGCTTCCCTGCTGGATAAAAAAAGGCGAGGGGGGAGGTTTAACTGCATGCTGAATGGCTTTGCATGGCAGTGACAGGTATTCAGAGGCAGTAAGACTGTCTGTTTCCAAAGAACCAGCACCAAAAAAACGTTAAGCCAGCGGGAATGCAGCACCTTTGAAACAGAGAAGGCTCACTTAAAAGTTTGGCAGGATCAAACCCTCTATTACAGTCCTCTCTTCACTCCCCAACACTCTCAGACAAAGAACATGAACTTCTGAGACTATAGCTGAATGTAAAATCATCAGCAAAAGCCTGCTCCGGCCAGATAATTTATTTGGATGAGTGTCAGGGTAGAAACTGGCACTTGCCCCATCTGTGTTCATCGTCCAACTTCTCTGCCACAGAGAGCCAGGATCCATCATTTTCAGTCCAAGGGCATTTGTGACATTTCAACATTCATTGTCACTGCAAAATCGAAAAGAAAAGTTCAGACTTTGAAGGTCTCCACCCTAGAGGAGCACGGCTCGGTGGCAAGACAAGGTGGACGCGATGATGCCGGCGATGGAGGATGGAGCTGCCCGTGGGACGTGGAGCAGCGCTTGCCTCCAGCTCCCGGCCACGCTCCGGGCACTGCCTCCGTGCCAGGGACCCTGCGGCGGATGGGACCGCAGACTCAGTGCCAGGGGGGGACGTGCCAGGGAAGCACAGCCCTGCTGCCCCCTCCCGCAGCCCGGCCCCTGACTTCTGGGTCTTTTCCAGTGAAATGAGTCAAGAAGGATCAGGAGTAAAGGCAATCCAATAGCTGATTCATGAATCTTCACCTGATCTTTTAAGAGAGGGTGAAATAAAGGTCTGTCCATCAAATTCGTGTAAGTAAACTACCGGTGGGGAAATACCATCTCTGAGTCAGTACAGAAAGAATAAGACTTTCAATTATTTCTTCTTATAAAATTGACTGCATTCTGGTTCCTTTTTATGAAAAGTGCCTATAAATTTGCTTTGCATAAGAAAGGAAGCAATAACAAAACCAGCTACGCACTATGAAGTAATACTTTCCTATTAAAAGAAGTTCCTAATGGAAAATCCCTTTTCCTTCTATTCAGAGACATTTTCGATTATCTTCAAAAATGAGATCCCTAAATGGTGCACAACTTTGCCCTCAGCAATGCTGATACAGTGCCATTAAAGTCAATGAGATTACACGTGTTTGAATGATGGCAGAATACAGCCCTGCATGTTTATTGCAAATGCATTTGTAAAACACGTTCCAAGGGAGAAAAAGTGCATAAATAAATACAGCCTCTGTAAATATCAGCATTTCTACTGAATGGATGTACGTGTTTTTAAATAAATTCATGCAAAGAGAAGTGGATTTCTGGCTGTTTCCTTCCAGCGACCTTCCACACTTTGCAAATTTGCTTGGCCGGGCCTTATCTCCCAGTCCTCCACCTGTAACTTCAGCAAAATATATGAAGAAGACTCCTCTAAAATTTCAATAATACAACCATCACATTAACTGTGTATGCATTTCTATTTTGAGCAGAAAAAGCTTTTTGTATGTTGATTAATTGTCTTTGACAGACTAATCTAGGAACATGAATAGGTTGTATTATAGACTATTAACTCCCTAGCAGTCCCAGTGCTGGGAGTATTTCTAGGAGGCAGGTCTCCTTTTGATCCAACCAGACATTAATGATACTGTTTGTATTAATATTAACAGTGGCATTTTTAAAAATTCAGTATTAATTGAATCCTGATTTCTTAATTATTTTCCATATATTGTGCTTTTCCATGAGAACCACGACTCATGCCAACAAATGCCTAGAGAAGTATCTTCATTTTGTAAGCTGCAAAATACGTTCTACCATCCAGTTAATTTATGGCAGCAATTTGGAAGTCTACTGAGCTGGACACAGCTGTTTGGCAATGAGCGCATTGTTATCAAATATGAGCAACATGTGACATTAATCTCAAATTAATTTTTGAGCAAAAATGCTTCCAAGTTACCATAACCTATAATAAAGACGTAAAAGAAAATGGTGCGATACGTATTTGCCAAAGTTCATTTCTGCCCCGGGTTTATACACATTAATTGGTTATTCCTAATTTTATTCACTGGTTGATTGAAGCAGAGAAGAGACCAGTGGAGAGACCTGACTATTGGATGTACCAGGGCTGAAGCCCTTTGCTTGGAGCTGACCAGAGGTGTTG
Source organism: Elanus axillaris (assembly GCA_026212715.1). Taxonomy (NCBI): domain Eukaryota; kingdom Metazoa; phylum Chordata; class Aves; order Accipitriformes; family Accipitridae; genus Elanus; species Elanus axillaris. The sequence continues at coordinate 1,743,594 of JANZLQ010000065.1, forward strand.
GATAACCCTGATAATAACTCCATATAGCCCACTGCAGGAATGCCTTCAGGGACCTGAGGTGGGTTGTTGCAGTCGCAAGTGTCATTTTGTGAAACTGCTGCTCACGTCAAAGCCACAGACTGTCAGGTCTGCGCCAGCACTTCGCCTTGAATGATCTCGGGTAAAGGCTGTGCCTCTGTGAAGTACTGGCTGTGCTTTCCTAACACGCTCTCCTGGATGGGGAATACAGAGATCGCGCCATATCGGAAGGAGAGAGTTTCTGCAGAAAGGTTTGGCAATAAAATGAATGTCATTTTAATTAGAATTTTCCATAGGAAACATCGCCTTTTCATGAAAAACTCCATACATTCAAAATGCTTAAAAGCTATTTGTTTTTTTTAGCAGCTGGTAACCATTTTCCCATTTTCATTAACCAAAAGCTGCTGAAAATCTGGGGGGGGTCTGGCGTCGCTGCTTCAATGAAAAGCAACAATGTTCAAAGAAAAGATGTATTTTTTGAAAGATTTAATTTAAATAAAGTTCCAGCGTATCTTCAAAAAAGAATGCTTTTGATGGAGATCTTTTGGCCTGCCCTTTTGCAAAGAATGAATGTTGCTGGAAGGTGGCAGAGTAAATCCCCCCAAGTTATTTACATCAAAACCCTAATAAACATTATTAGGAAATGGAAACCCCATCAAAACCACTGCAAGTCAGCCTTTAAATATTTGAAATGGTTTCTGCGTGTCATCCTTTTGAAAGCCCTCTCTAGCACGCCGCACAGCTTTGATAAGAGCTGCACGTCTGGCAGCCCAAGCCTCAACAGTCGGAAACGTCGAATGGAACCTTAAACCCTGTGTGGGAAGCCACGGGGATGGGCTCTGCGGGATGCAGTTTCCTTCTAAGCGACTGGGCGGTCTGAAAGCATGTGTTGTTTTTTACGTTACAGAAATCCATAGCACATCCCAGGAGGAGAGCTGCGTTTTCCTCGGAGTGCTACCTTGCCCAGCTGCCCTAAATCACTGGTTTTCCAGCCGTTCCCCAGCACTTGCAATCCCCAAACTGTTGCCTGTGCCCACAGCACCCTCCACGGGCCCCGGACACAGCCAGCGAGGGGGAGAAATAGCACATAAAAAGCTGAGTATTCGGCAAACTCTGGCTTCACGGCCACCTGCCCTGTGCTGCTGTGGAGACCCTGCCCGCCCAGGGAGGACCACGAGAAGAGCAGCCCGGGTGCCTCATCCAGGGACTCAGGGACTTCCATGTCCAGCTCATCCCGTTCACATGCAAAAGTTGGGTTTGTGCCTGGTTTTTGGGCTGCCTACCCCACAGGCAATTTGCAGCGGGGCTGCAAAGACAGGTTGGTGTCTGCTATCACCATGTCACCGTAGATTTTACCCAAACTTGGGCCCAGCGTGCAAGCTGGCCTCTCGCTTACCCTCGGCAGATGTGGGCAGATGTGTCCAAAAAGGTGTGAAACGGTTATGGATAAAGACAAGGCCAAAACCACCCCAGCTCACTCCCTCTGGCTGCTGCAGACAAACGCCGCGGTTGCTTCAGCACTGTGTCAGTCTGCAGACAAAGACTTTACTTACGGAATTAATAACAATAAGTGATTTATCATTGCCATTATTTATGGACTAAATGCAAGTTGACCATCTCTATAGGCTGACCCCCGGCTCCGTGAAGTGAGACTCGCTCTGTTACCTTGTTGGTTCAGTCTTGCCATCATCCCCTTTTTTGGGGCCGGCTGGGTGCATTTGCATCGTGTCACCCCAAGATTGGTTTGTCCCCCCTCCTTTGGGATGGTTTGGCTCCTTCTGAAATCTAATGTGCTTCATATTGATGTTACGTATATTCATATAAGAAATCTATTATAAGTACATCTGCTACTACATTGTGGGTAAGTTTGCTTTGCTAATGACAAGTTGTGGGAATCGGTAATAGTACATTACTACTTGGTTGTTGCTGTTATTGGTTATACTGCAATACTGATTGATGCTGCTATTGACGGATACCATACTATTGATTGATACTATATAATTGGTTGCTGCTAGTCATTTGTAATAGCTTGATACATATATTCATTCCTATTCACTTTATTAATCTTGGGTGTATTTGCTAGTGGTGATTTTTGCGGTATTTGTGGTAATCTGCAATGAAGAATAGACATTTCGGGGATAAAGCCTCCACGTCCTTGTGTGTCATGGAACCCTACAAAGCCACGGTCGCAATCTCTGCACTAAGCCCTTAGGCCATGACGCCCCACCAGGACCCCGTGTTTCCTCACCACGGGGAACGTGCCACGTGTGCACTGAGCGGGTGAGGTCTCAGCCCGTGGGCTCCCGGCGAGGCAGGGCTGGGGAGGCAGCTGCCCCTCCCCAGGACTTCGAACTCTGCAAAGGGAAGAAAAGAAGAAAACAATTAAATCTTTTCCCATTCGCCCAAGAAGTGACCATGCAGCAGGTGATGCTTTTCTAAGGGCAAGAACACACTTCGCAGTGAGGCAGAGAAAAAATTCTGGGTTTTCTTCTTTGTTCGATAAGCTCCTTTTTTAAGTGGTAATGGTGGTAGCCGTAGATCAAAGCAAACTCTGTGATACACTGTGGATTATGTATCATCCTTTGAAATAACCTTGCTTGGGATGAGCGCTACTGGGCACATGGCAATTTGATTCCCTTTGGGTGCTATAGAAATCTGTCTTTTAATAACAATTATTTTTTCCCTAGACTTTCACTGCGGTTTCCTGTTATGCTGCGAGGCTGGGGAGCTTTGCCCCTGAAATCCCAAATCGGAGGCGTGGGATGGCTGTGCACAGGAGACTGGCACGCTCCGTGCAGAAACACTGGTGAGCAGCCTCTGCTCTCAGCACTCGCTTTTCACATGACCTCCTGCAGTATTCCTGTGGAAATGCTATAAGCCAGAGCAATCATTTGTGAGTTTTTCACTCTGTGCTGAGTCCCTTGGTGAGTCCTGCTACTTGGCAACTGTAGCATGTAAATGCCAAAGCCAACGACATGGCAAGCAGGTGTTGTTTTCACTCAGTTTACTCTGTTCATGTGATTTTCTCAGCAATCCAGAAATCTTTCTTGCCTAAGCACAGGCTCAGAGAGAAAAAAAAATAGCTGTGTGCATAGGAGGGCAAAGCTGCCTGAAAGGAAAAATACTCTTAATTGGTCTAACCTGAGAATCTGATCCTAAGAAATGGTGGGCATCCACAGCATCATAGCTACTGAACTGAGCAGCAGCTGCCAGTGCTCGACAGCTCCCAAAAGCTAAAGCTCCCCAAACCAAAAGCTTCCTATGGGAATATATTGCTGTTCTGAGGGGACTTCTGCCGAAAGACTAGACAAGTAAATGGGTTAGTTAGTGGCTGGCCAAGCTGGGCTGATTTTAGAAAGCTGCAAACTAATAACCTTCCAGCCAAGGGCGACAAATTTACTCTTGGATGAATTGCGGATAAATGAATCAGGCTTTCCAATGCTCGCCTGCACGCGACTGCCGCAAAACAGTCTGTAGCAGGCTTTTCAAGACCAAATGCATCCCGATGCAAACCAGAGTGCTCTTGCGGCCACGTCCCGTGCTGGGGGAGGTCTTTGAGCCTTGGGCTACACGACAGGGACACGGTGGCTGCTGGTGAGCTAATGCCACATCTCTCTGCTCCCCAGGCACTGGAAATATGCAAGAGGGGAGGAAGCCCCAGTCCTGCAGCAGCAGCCCTTTGAGCCAGCACACTAAAGATAACGCTCTCCCAGAGGTCTGCACTTCTCCGTCCTCCGAGCCGCAGGACAGCAGTCTGTCTCAGACCGCCGAGGACGTCCCAAAGCACCATCGGTGGTGAGCGGGATGGAAGAGCAGCTTGGAGAGATGGCACCTGACACTGAGCTGCGCAGACCTCAAGAACCTCTGACAGCGACCTTAAATCTGACCAGAACAGAAAGACGACTTGAGTGAAGCAGCACAGAGAGGAAGACAGCTTTGCGGCTTCCTTGGCAGAGGCTGAAGAGAAGCTACAAGGATCTATCCCAGACCTTTGCCTCTTCTCTCTCCTGCCTCTTCCACCTTTTCTCCCCTCCTCCACCACCCTGCCTGCCCTTTTTTCATCCCTGTGGTTTGAAATAGCAATGTTGCTCTCACTTGCTTTGCTTGATAGACTTTTATATATATTTAAATCAGTATAAATAAAACCTGTCTCTATATGTCAGTGCGTATTGATAATATAACAGCAACACATACATGCTGCATATGATATGCATGATATGTATGATATATATCTTAGTATATATCAGAATGTTATTTAGTTCATATACTCCAGATGTGCATATACGTTTAGGTTTTTGGAATTTGGGGGGGGGGGTTTAAGGTCCACAGCTTTACCAGCTTTGCTTCCAAAGCCTAACAAAACAGTTCATCTTTTCTGCCATTGGTTTAACTGGAATTTACTAACAATGATTACTACTGGTAAGTTAAATAAGAAGCTGATTTAACTAGGGCAGGGCTCCCATTAGCTTTTTACTTGCATTTTCTACCCTGTTAAACATTGCAGCTGCAGTTAAATCAATTGGCACCATCTGTCCAGATGCCTATTTTCGGTCGCTTATTGGTAGAACCTAATCTCAGTTGAAGTTTCAGCTCATGCTTCAACTTATCTGGCAGTGTCTGCATACTGTATTTCCAATTCCTTTTTCAAAATGTGAGCACGAAAAAAAACCTAAATGAAGGTCTCCAGCAACAGTATTTTTTTCCCTAAAGAAAGCAACGGCAGCAGAGCAGACCTGCACCCTGTGAGATGCTCTGCATTCCCTGCAGAGGGGTGTGCAGCGAGAGCCGCCCGCGTACCCCCAGGGTTAAGCCAGCTTTTCTCTTGGGACACAGTGGTTGGTGCAGCTCAGTGTGGAAAGGTGGAGAACAGGAGTGAAATTTTCCACATGAAGAAGTAAAAGCAAATTTTACACTACCTGTGAGACAGCCAAAATGTTATGCATGATTTGTTTTTCCAGAGGTACCAAGCGCTGAAGTCGGAGGACGTGAAGGCACTGAGAACCCCGCAAATGAGGCCCAAAGAGCATCATTACAGAGAAAGCATCTGTGCAGGTGCTGAGCAGGGCAATAAAATGCGGTGAACTTAGGAGTTGCCACCCAACGCTAACCATCCTCCAGCCCCATGCAGAAGAGCCATCTGCGCTTATTCCAAGATGCCTAGGGAGGGCTGCTTCCCATGCTTCCCATCCAGCCCAGATCGAGCGTGTCCACAAAGCTCTCGCTGTCTTGAATAAGGAGCACACGCTCATGTCCTCAGCCTCCTGCCTGCATGGAGACCTCACAGACACCTGTGGACCACCGGCAGGATGCATCCCTCTGCCCCAGCGTGCTAACAGGGCAGTAAATCCGCAGCTGACCTCCAGCAGACTGGACATATAATGTTAGGAAAAGCCTTGGGCAGGGTAAAACAGGGCTGATCCTTGGTGCCTTGCTGCGTGACGAGGCTTTGGTGAGCTGAGCAAGCAGACACCGCAGCCTGAAGGCTCTTCCTGTTTTTTATACAGGTTTCCCCCACGTTTTTCATAAAAAGTTGGGTTTTTACAAAATGAGATGTGAACAGAAGTGTTACTAACTCAAACTGCGAGTCCTCATTTTTACAGGCATCTTCCTGAGAAACAAGACCTGAATCAAGCTGAAGGGGAAAAAAAAAAGCCTAAATCTTCTCCATGGCCATGAAGACAAATGATAGAAATCACCAGTTCCTGCTGAAGGTGAGCAGAATTGATTTGCAACCAGAAGAAACTGCTTAGCTGTGCATGAAAGGCTTGATCCTGCTGTGCTGACTCAGGCAAATCTGCTGCTTAAACATGCAGCCCGACGCTTCAGATAAGGTATTTTTCCAGTGCTCGGGATCTCTGTTCAAAATCAGAGCGATGACTCTGTAACCTGCACCCACCAACACGTACACACACGTGTCTACATCTCCGTGGTGGAGCAGAAGTGGGCTTCTCCCAGCTGCGGGACGGTTGCAAGCTGGATGGTCTGACTTCTTCAAGGCATGTGTGTGCAGTCGTATTCACCATGCACAATTCAAACATAACCACGGGGTTCTTGAAAGCTGCCTGAAAAATCAAAAAGTCAGGCTTTTCACTGTGCCTGCAGGCACCAGGGCAATTCCCTCAGAGAAGGGTTGTATCGTATGCTAAGGCGACCCAGACACTGCCTCATACCCCGTGCTAAAAATTGGTCTCCCAGAATTTCAGAAATTAAGGGCAGGAGGCAGAGCAGTTAGTTTTCCTAATAGAAAGAGCATTAAGAAATGGTCCCACCTGTGGGACCCCCAGATGTTTACTAGGACTTATGTTGTTTCTGAAATGCAGAGTGACCTGGAAAGGGGAGGAGACAGTGGGTGGCAAAAGTTGCAGATGACACCAAAGTATTCAGGGTGTCAACACTCAGGAGCTGTTAAAAGGCAGATGGAATGTTAAGACTTCTTAAGAAAAGCATAGAGCACAAAATGGGGCTCATCATTTCCCCAGAGAATAAATCCATGGTGTGCGTGCACCTCAAATATGCACCTCAAATATTTTGTGCAGCTCTGGTAATGCCACCCAACGCACACAACCTTACCTCATGTGCACAAGCCTCAGTGTGTGGGAAATCAGACGCCGGCACTTTGTTCTTTCTAGAGAGAAGGAAACCAAGAAAATAAAAAAAGTAGAGCAGAGTCAGCTTACCTGGTTG
>JANZLQ010000065.1:1750395-1764269 GCA_026212715.1 Elanus axillaris
AAAAAAAAAAAAAAAAAAAAAAAAAAGAGGATGACTGGAAGCATCCTACAGAGGTGCAGGGTGGCTTCCACTGATGGAGAGCTAAAGCCTCAGAGCTTCCTCAGTCTGGAAAAGCGACGGGCACAGCAGAGGCCTGCGGACTTGAGCGGTGTGGAGCAAGGGATGGGTTTTTATCCCTGCTGCTGGGTGCTGTGGGATCCCTGAGAGAAAAGACACTGCTCTGGGGTGAGACAAATTCATGGAGGTTTGGTGCCGTATGTGACTGCCAGGGTGCATCTCTGGCTCGGGGGGATCCCATGTCCCTCACTGCTGGAGGCTAAATGAGATTTTTCTGTGCTTTCCCCATTTCTGTACTCTAGGGCAGACTTCTGCTGATGGCCCCTCTCACAGGTGAGGTGCTCTGCGGGTGGACCCTTGAGCTGGCCTCTCTTGACTCTTCTTCCATTACACATTCTTGTGTTGAATGGTTCTTGACAGGGAAATTTGTTGAGATTTATGGAGGTAACCTAATAAAGTCTAAGGAAACTAAAGACAAGTCTTGCTTGTGCTCTTTTAACCTAAATGTATCCACTGAAGATAATCCTGTCTCCTCAAGGATTCATCACACACCTAACAGATTCGTAGTGATTTATTAGCCATGATTTATTCATGGTCTAAGAAGTGCTTGATATAGTCATTGTTTGCAAAACCATTGCAGAAACCTCATTTTGGCTTCTTCCTGGCCAAAATTCAAGTTTAAATAGAATATAATTTATTATATTGTGCCTCAAAGACTTTCTATTCTGATTCTTTTCACTTTCACAGTCTGGACGGGCATCAAGCCTATAGCAGTGTGTGAGTGAAAGTGTAACAGTGCAGTCTTTGATGACTTTCATGTGTAGTCTCAGCAAGAGACTGTACTATTTTCCTTAAAATCATTTTTTGTTATTACACTACGTTATTCAGAAATTTGCAAAGACTCATTTCTGCCCTGATAAATGGTCTTTGGTATCTTTATCCAGAACTGAAGAAGCATGAGACACCCTGACACTGGCAGAGTGTGGAAGTCCTTCACTTCAGCACGTAGGGCAGAATCTGCCCTGATTCAGAAGGACACAAGAGCCAGGTTCGTCAGCTCCTGCTGATACCTGCCAGTATTTTACTCCACGGGTAATCTGTCTGCCTCTGGCAGTGCCCAGGGATTGTCAAAACTGGTCTTGAATAGGGCTCTTCATGGGAAGTTTTGGTGATCGCACATATGATGTCCCCTTGAAGCAACTGGGCTACCTTTGGGTGATCATCATTGCCTGGTAGAGAGCCTGTTGGTGGGTAAAATTGTTGTCTACTTTAACCAGCTCGTTGTTGCTGTTCGTTTTTGTTTGAAAATTGTTTCGCTTATTTGAAATAACAGCATGGCTGCCCATAAAGTTGCCACTACTTTGTGTTTAAAAGGTACTTCTTCCCCCCCCCCCCCAATGCATTACAGTTGCATTTTTAATGCTGCAGGTTTCAATAAAATGTATAAATATAGCTGACAACCGTACAGCTCTGCTTGTTTCATTTTTTATTAATGGTGCTAATTTATCCCTATTGATATGGACAGAGACGCTCATTGCTCTTTTACACAAAAATGCACAAAGAAAACAATGAAGTTTGTGTACAAACAAGGCAGTGTATAAACAATGCCATCTTCCACATGTAGACTCAGCAAGGGGCTGTGGTGTGCGGTGAGCCGGAAGCCCGGCACCCTGCTGCCCCGCACACTTTGCCTGCATGTAAAATCAACGTCAGCCGAGAGCAAGCTATTCCCAGTAAAAAAGCCCTGTGAGCACCCTCCTCTTCAGTTCCCTTGGGTGACTTCAGGGGAGGAAGGCTGTTTGTTCATTGCTGGTGGGGAGCGTGGTGTTGCTCAGCAAGGTGTCAGCTCGTTGTCAGCTACAGCTTTGGTAGAAAAACCTTTAAAATACAGTAGGTTGGGTCAGGAGATAACTGGCCTGCTTCAGAAAGCGCTGTTATCACTCTCTGATTCCTCACCTTTCTCAGCGGTAGCCCAAGTGCATCATCCCTGCTAGTGCAAGAACTGTCCCCTTAGCAGAAAGAATTAAAAATTTTTTATATATCAAATGCTACAGTCTGCAAGCTGTCCATCTCCCTTGGGGGGGTATTGCATTGGGTTGCAGCAGAGCAAGCAGCACAGAGGTCATCCCCCCATGTGAAACCGGCTACTGAAAAGCGTACAGCGTCCTCAACACGTGCTCCTGGATCGAGAGTAGGCAGCTACTATGAAAAGATTGCTCATGGCTTTTGGAATAATATATTGTGTAAAAACCATGCCACGTTTAAAGTGGTTAATGAGTGGAAGATAACTATGTAGCAGTGGGGTAAGCTCAGCTCATAATTTGACACGTGGGTTTTATGCAAATACAGCATCAAGTGTGGTACGGTAAGAGTGGACCAGGGCTGGCAGAGGCTTCTCACTTTAACCCTCTCGGTTTGGGTGTACAAAGCACCTGCAAGTTCAGCCACCACAGCTTTTAGAAACCATCTCTCACACCTTCCCACCACTGAACCCACTTGTTATCAAATGCCCCAGCGCCCCTTTCCCGCTCTAGGCCCAAGCATTAAGCAGAAAACGTGTTGTGGTAACAGCTTACTCATAGGAAAATGCCGATGAGCCCAGGAAACACACAGTATTAAAAAATGGAAATGTGACGGGAGAGGCGTGAGCAACCCCCCGCGTCACTCCACCTCTTATCGCAGAAAAAAAACCACGCTTCAGAGAAGATCACGTGCCTCCAGAGGGCTTGCTGCAACCTGCAAAGGAAAGGCTATTTCAGGAAATATTTTTCACCCTCTGTGTGCTGGGGATGGTGGAGCCGGGCAGCCCGGGGAAAGGCTGATGCGGTGGCTGTCACGGGAAAGGCACTGTGTGCGCATCCCTCTGCCAACAGATCCAGAGAGGGGAGTCCATCAGAAAACCCCCAGGGGCTGCGTTCCTCTCGTCATACTCCTGACCAGAAAAATTTTTGCTAGAAACTCCATGCAACGACTCACCCCCGCCAGGCGCTTTGCTTTTGGGTGCTTGTCCATGTGCCAGTGGGTGGCACAGGGAGCCTGGGCTGGTCGAACCAGAAATGTGCCTGCGTCCTGGCAGAAAGCAGCGGGCTGAGGTGGTGTGGGAAGCCAACAGTCCCGCGAGAGCATCCCGACCATTTTCTGTGCCAAGCGGGAGACCCACACGGCTGCTTCCGCAGCACCGGCCATGGCACAAGGCAGCCAGCGGCCGCCTGCTGCCCCATGGCACGGCACGGCAGAGTGGGCTGGCAGGGTGCTGGCATCCCTGGAAGGCACAATCGCCCTTCGCGGCCACACCACGAGCATCTTCTCCGCCTGTCCTGCGCACGGCAAAACGCCCGGAGTCAGCCCCTGCCTGCTCTCCTGGCTGAAGCTGCGGCAGGGATGCGGCTAATACCCGCGCTGCCCAGCGGCAGCTGCTCAGACACGGGCTGCCATGAGGTCGCCAGCTGCCTAATTTCAATCTCCGTTCTCCTTCGAAGGCACCAGTACCCTAGGTATTTGCTGTAGAGAAAGCAGGGAGGGAAAACAGCGTTTGCGGAGGAAAAAGAGCATTTGGAGAGCGGAGCAGATGTGCTGCTCCCATGCATGGTGGATGTGAGTGGATGTGCTGAAGGCAGCCGAAACCACAGACCCTGAGAGCGGCTGGGAAATGTTGAGTGGAGCAGTTCTGTAAAGCACGCGGTGCTGACGGGGGGGGTGAGACCCAAGACCCCAGAACACAGGCAGGAACGGACCCCAGAGGCCACCAGCCCACCCACCACCACGGCCATGCCCAGCCCCAGGCGTGTGCGACGGCCCAGTGAGGGTGGGAGTGGGGTTTAAGAGGACCAAATTGTGCAGATGTGGGAATAAATGCGACCTCCCCTTCCGAGCACTGTGGCTGGCACCAGGGTAGGCAGGGATCCAGGCTCACAGGGCTTGCTCCCGACCTGCAAAAACACTGAGGAGCAGCACAGCCACCAGCTTCCAGACACAGCTTCCCAAATTTGTTAGCCAGAGTGTTTCTGGAAACCAAAACCTGAACTTGGAGTGAAGCCATGGCATTGTTTTTCAGCGTTCTGTGCTTTTAGAACTTTTCATTCTTTTTATTCACTGAGCTGCTAAATGACAGCATGAAATTCCGTCATGAAATTCTAATTTCCTCAACCCCGCCCCCCCTATTTATTTAACTGTGTTTTGTGAATTGTAAACTGTGACCCACAGAAGGACAAAAGAGAGAGAGGACGGTGGGCAGTTCAGCACCTTCAGCGCATGTGTGCTCTTGGCAGGGCAATAATCACCGCCCAGCTCTTCTAGCGAGGTGACATCTGCCAAGGTAATTGGGGCAGGTCCACGCCTGGCACCAGGCAGCCCTGCCTCACCACGGGTCTGCTCCAGATAATGAACTCAGCCGAGCTGTTAGGAGACAGCTTTTCCTACCAAGCCATCAAGAATTAATGGGGAAGAAATTAGTGTTTCCTAACTGACACTAGAGAAAGAAACGGTAATTTCCCGTTTTATTGGTCACGGACTCTCTGCTGACTGTAGGGATACCAAGGTAGTGCTAACACTGGCACTGAAAAAAAGCCAGTGGGAGTCTTCCAAACCAGCAGTGGTAAGGGAAATGCCCTTTCCCACTTCTCCATTCCCAGGCCGGATTGACATCAGGAGCAGCCTCTGACGGGGCTGAGTGGGAATTTTCTCTTGGAATGATTTCTCTCCAAAAATGCAGTTCTGTTTTATAAGCTGTCAGAGGAGTTAAAATGGAAGCACCAGCTGCTCCACCACACACCCCAGGGTCTGTGTCCGAGCTGGCATAGGCGACCTCTCCCAAGCTCTCTTCCCCGTGACACCGTGGCATCCCTGGGTTTGGGGGACCGGGAGGCAGCTCCCTGGGTGCAGGCAGGGCGAGGGGACCTGCCAGCACCCCAGTGCCCGTGGGAAAGCCGGACCCACTGCTCGGCTCCCCACGCAGAGATCTGGCTGCTCCCCTTGCAATGGTTTTGGGAGGTGGTGGCAAACCCAGGGTTGCCAGCCCCAGCCCGGTGGCAGTCCAAAAGTTGGGCAAACTGGGAAAGGGGCAGCTGCTTCTTGCTCTCCTTGCACCGACGCTGTTCGTGATGGCCAGCTGCCTGGACGCCTGGCTCTCTGAATGGCGATTTCTTGTTCGTGTTTTGGTTTTCTCCCACTTCAGAGAACCTTGTGGAAACGAGATTTTGAGTTTTCACCAGTTTGAGTGTTTTGGTTTGCAACATGCCTAGAAAACTGAGGAGGAAAACACACATAGCTATTTTCATCATGCTTCAGTTCAGTTTTGCTGTGGATTTTGAGGTCATTCACTTCAACCTAAGCTGCTGATGTGCCAAAATACCACAGAAAGTCTATATCAGCACCGCTGAAAGCAGGAAGCAGCAGAAATTTCTGGAGCAAGACTGTTCTCGTGACCATTCTGGGTCAGTTCTGCAGATCCAATAGTACGAAGTTCACACGCAGTTCAACTATTTCTTGTACATTTTTCTGGAGTGAACCTCTGCAGCATTTGCCATTTACTCACTGCTAGGTCTTTATAGCACAAAGGGAGTTGGCTGCTTCTTTATGTTACGTTCTTCGGTTATCCCCACCTTATGCAGCCGCATATCCTCATCTCCACCCGGATCCACATTCCCATTTGCAAGGATATCTAGTCCCAAAAGTCAGAGACTCAAGCGGCCAAGCACATAGCAGATATCCCAGGCTTAGCTTAAGTATATCCCTCAGGAATCTGAGGATGTTCTGGTCCTGAACGACCGCTAAGGTAAGAGCTGGTAGGAGGGATGGAAATATGCAGGCTATGGGGTTTGGTATGCTCAAGTCCTGGTTGTATAGGTCTCTTCCCTATTTTTCTCAGCATTTGTGATAAGTAGCTTCCAAGCAGTGACTCTCGCAAATACCTGTTGAGAGGCTTTTGTCCCAGAAAGGGCAGAAAGGAGGCAGAAGAAATGTCTCAATGAAAAGGAAACCCGTTGAGGAGAATACTGCCTGAGTGTGGTCAGCTAACTCCAGGTACTCGAGGAGCTGAAGAGACGTGCGGTGTTGCGTATGGCCATTTTCCCGACATTTCATGCCCCCGTGCCCAGCCCGTAGCCCAGCGGGCAGGTTGCTGGAGCACATCTGGGACAGAGAGCACCAAGGTGCTTCAGCTCCGATGCTCTTTTCTGCATTCCTTGGCACTGACCAGTCTGTTTTGAGTCCTGCAGCATCTAAGGGAACAAGCAGGACAATAATATTCATCTGGCTTTGGAAAACTTGGGTTAAACTAAGCATTCAAGCGGATCATCTCCAAGCATGGACGCATGCAGATTATCATTGAATCCTTTCCTTATTCTTAATGGTAGACAGATGGGTCTCCATTTGTGATAGCCTGATACTTCCCTTCAGAGAATCACTGTTACAATTTCCCACAATTTTCCTGGGTGGGATGCTTGCCTTGGGATCTTTGTTCTTGGATGTTTTGGCTTACATGATTTGTTCATATTAAAAATAAGGTGAGGAAAAATATTCCCTGCTTTGCCATTACAAAATAAAAATCAGGGGTTTTTTAATGAGTTCTGCAGTCTTGTGATTTGCAGTAGAGAGAAAATCAGCCTTGTGAACTAAGGTGACAAAATCTCAACCTCGGGAAGTCAATAAATTTTCTGTTTATTATTTTTTGTTTGTTTCTTATATAGAGGGAGGCATTGCATTAACAAAATCTCAAAAAAACTTAAAGGTTTGTAAAGTCCAGCAATCAGAAGTTAGAAATGGCCAGGATTTAGCTTTTCTGTCAGCTTTATTTTTTAAATTTCGCTCCATTCTTCTCCCATCAGCAAGTGATACATAGTGTTGTCTTTGAGTACAGGATCACATACTATTTTTCTTTTCACTCACCATGGAGTTACTAAGTATATAATCCCATAATTAAAGGCTATTTCATACTCTGTGAGCATGGATAGATTAAGTTGACAGAAGTGACTTTGATTCTGAAAGTCCTGACTTTTGACTTTGCACCAATATACTTTTTTTTTTTTTTTTGTGAGCTAAATTCCTTCTGTTATACATTCACCAGTTTTGTTGTGTTGCTTCCTATAACTGTGATCGATTTATTTATTTATTTTAAACTGTTCGGCTGCTCTTACTTGGTGTTAGAGCAGAGTTTAAATAGTTCACAGAAGTTAATCTGAAAGTGCTGCCAATGGTGTGTCAGGGCTCCTGAGTACCAGGAACATTTCAAGGTCCCAGCTCTGGATATAATTATTGAATTATTCATCCTAAATTGTAACAACATTCAGTTCCTCCTTTGGGCATAAATAACAGCTAACTTACCTGAAAATATCCCATTCAATCCCATACAGCTTCTGAGAAAGCTACCTAGTAATTGTCTATCAATCCTTTTGTTCAGAAAATTCTCCCCAGAACTCAAAAGCATGGTAACTTGTTTAGAAGATGCTTGGTCCTTCAACCGTGGCCACAACATTAATTACAAAAACCACAAAGAAGTGGAAATACTGAGCAAAGAAAGCCAAGCTCCTCACTAAGCTGAGGACGCTGTATAAAGCAAGCCATGTTAGGACAATTTCCCACCTCTCTGGTAGCTAAATCCAGGAAATAATTTATTTAACAAATTCATTTGTATCTGCGTGGCTAAGACTACACAGTCAGCAGGGAGGAATCGCTCGCAGTCCCTTTCTGTTCCGAGGACCAGAGGATTACAGTCGGGTACCTTTGATGCACATTGCCCAAAACACAGGAGGAGGCAACTTCTTTTCCAGCCAGCCCTTAATGCAAAAGGTCTCTCTCTTCGGGCTTTCCTCCTCCTCCCTCCCTTCCCAGGCAGTGATTGCTTTTCATCCGTCGCGTTCAAGCCATGAGTGGCTTTGCTTGCCTGCTTAGCTTTGGGAAGTGACTTCTGCCTCTGTTAGTTTTGGGAATCAAGTTTACAGCATCAAGTAGCTTTCCCTTGCCGTGACCTGGGAGATTTTGGCTAGTTCATCGGGCTGTTAGTACGGTGATTATGCAACCTAAGTACATTGCTGCACACTGGACTTTTTTCTTCAAACACTGCCTTTTCGATGAACTGTTAAATGTTTTCCTCATCCTTTCAAGTCTACATTTTTCACTCGAGTAATTCCTGCCTACGTATCCACCTGATTCTTGTACCTTCAGTAGAGCAATCTAGGCAGATGTTAATTGTATGAAAGAGTGAAATATCGGATAAGAGTATTTTGACCCAGCTTTTTGCTGCTTTCCTTTCATCCTTCTAATGTGAAGAATAATTATTTCTGCCTTAGGAAAAAAGCCTTAAAGAAAGCCCCGGTGTCTGGGGGAGGAACTCAAACTGAAACAAACCCAGGAAACTACAACAAGGGAAAAGAGAAAGGGAGCATCTAGAGAACACCGAAAGCATATTTTATCACAAGAGGGCAGTGCACATTAACAAGTGAAGAAATAATCCACGTTTCACAGGAGGCTAATCCCTTTCTTGTAAAAATTCCCAAAAGTTTTGCTGCCAGTGCTAAAGAAAAAGAGGGCAGAAAAGCCTTAGCACACAATAGCAAACAGTGCCCTGTGAAGTTTGTTGTTCACCGGGACTGCAGGAATCTGTGCCTGGTACCGGGTGTTGTGATTTTGTAAGAGAAGTGGGAAAGCTCCAGGTGGCACAGGAGCCACCGGTTATCCCCATTTTGCTGTTTCCCTGGCAGACAGCAATGTCATTTTGCTTCTGTATCATAATACCGGTAGAATGACCACTCTCACATCAGATGTATTTATCCTGGCACCTCTGTCTGAAAGTCAGATGCCTATGCTCAGAAATGTGAGTGATGCACCCAGCATGACACACGGTGATAAAAAATCACCAGTGCCAGCAATGCTTATAATTCACCCCCACACCCACCATTCGGTTCTTTTTCCAGCACAGAGCCTCAAACCTTTCTGCCCTGAAAAATCTTGACGTTTTAGCTGTACTTGTATAGTTTAACTGTGCATCCAGGTCTTCTGACTGACAAAACACTGATACCAGCAGGTTGCCAAAACGAGTCCATCCCAGCTGACCTCAGCCCTCCAAGGCAGCTCCCCACCGGCCCCCAGCCCCAGCCCACGGTGGGGAGAGCCCTTGCCCCCACCCCGTCCCTGCGAGCTGTCAATATTTGCCCTTTGCCTGCAAAGCCCTGCGTGTGACCCTACAGCGTGTCTGCATTGCTGCTGCCATAAAGCGCTGGGACTCCGCTCACCTTGTTTTAGGGGTCTCCCTGCGGAGAGGTGAGCTGAACTCAGTAAGTGCTTTTTTTCTTTCTGTTTTGCTGGTAGAAGTTTCGGTGACTAGGTCGTGTTTAGGTAAGAAGAAAGCCACGCTGCTCTCCTTTCCTTGCATGGGAATTGTGCTAGGGGAATGAAGATTTAATGGCACGTTGAATGCCCATGAGTTCTACCTATTTAAACATGCCTAGGAAGGAGAAATCACATGCCTTTTCAACATACTTTTTGTAGTTACACTCTGAAGGGTAACCTGTGCTGGAAGATAAATAAGAAATTATCCTGTGTATTGTCTTGTCTTACATCTTGTGCATTGTATTGTCTGTGTGTTCCTAGGTGTGATGTGAGATTTAGATAGCAGTTTGGCCTTCCCATCTGCCTGCAGGAGGGGTGTGAGAGGAGGAGGGGCTGTGCAGTGGAGGGGTGTTCTGCAATGGGTCTCACTGGCCAGCAGGAGGAAAAGCTGGAACACGCGTCCTTCCCTGGTTGCTCCTATGGGTCTGCCCCTCTTGACCACGCAGCCAACCCCCTGGGAGACACCGAGAATGTTTGCTGACCTCCCATCCAGCCCTACGCCCACCTCCCCAAAAATTCCTTTGGAGAAGAGCCCATAGCAGTGAGCCGGGTTGTTGGAGACAAACTGAGGAAGCGTCCGAGCCTTAAAGCCCTCCTCTGAAGACAGGGATCTTGGGCTGGGCGTTTTGTCTGCCAGCACAGGTGGAGATGGTGTCATCAGTTGTGCTACACCGAAGCTTAAATTTACACCTCAGTCTCTCTGATCAGGTTCTTAACCAGCTGGATTTGCAACGTGCAGGATAAGCTACGTTTTCCTAGAGATATGTGGCCTCTTCTTTGCTACTCTGTCTCTCCACGTTTTTAGAGGACACCTTCAGCAAGCCACGTGGTGCCCGCTCAGAAGTCATGTCTCTTCAAGTGTGAGAAAATCCATACAGTATTTTTGGGGAGAGAAGAGCGGGTTTCAGGGAACTACAAAAAAGCATACAGTAACTTTGCCAGCATCTGTTTAAGCGTACAGCCACTTACCTCTGTTTGCCCAGATACAGCAAACTTCTGTAGTGAAGAAGTCAGTGCCTGAGGAGAGGTTTACCGTGAAAAGTCACCGCTGTTGCTCACGCTCGTGCAGAAGGCACCGTCACAAGGCATGGACCCAGTGCCGCTGCCAGCCGCTTCTGGGACCCGAGGGCCTGCAGCTGTGCAGGACTCAATGAACCGGCCCACTTAAGCTTTCCGATCACGTATTTTGGAGTTTTTCTGTATTCAGTTGTGAAACAGGATGGTTGCAATACAAAGCAATACGCTTAGTGCAGCATGGAGTATCCACAGACTCGCATCAATCTGTTTATCCACAAGAAAACAGAAATACAAACCCAAGAGCAGATGTAAAGGCTTTCCTGAGAAGGACAGTGTCTCTGTTCAAGAGGGTTGTGTAAGTGAAATAGCAGAGGTAAAAGAATAGATATTCATCCGCTCAGAGGCTGTTCTCTTACTTAATCTAATACAATGTGGTTCAGCATCAAGACTTAGGAGCAAGTCTGTGTGCCGTGGGACCATGCAGGGCTGCCAGCTTCGGGCTGATGGGTCGCGTTGTCCTCCTTTGGGGAACGACCGTCCCGCATCAGCTGCATGCGGCAGTGCGGCCAGCTAAAATATCCTCATGGCTTCCACTGGGCTGAAAGAATTTTTCTGGCTTCCGTTTTAAAAGTGACATTTCTGATAATGTAATTTCTGTCAAAAATGTATCTCAAAGCACTTTCAGATATTTACAGGCTCAGCGGTGTGGTGATGCTCCTCTAAGGAGCATTAAAAATTATATATTTGTGTATGTTTGACAAGCGGACAAAGGAAACCAGCTAGTAGTCAATACAAACTAAAGCTATTAAAATTTAGAGAATAAGGGAAGCTAAAGAGTACAACAGCTCCAGTACAACGAAAGGAATAAGTATTAATATGAAATCAAGCAATGTCGTTGAAATAGTAAAGTGGTTAGAAATGATAAAGCAAAGGAAAACCTCAGTAAATATTTTTGTCATACTTCACTAGGGAAGAGATGGTGCACTTGACTACGGGAGGATGATGACGCATTTTCCAGTCCATTAATGCCTAAGGAAGCAAAAAGGAGTTGTCTGAACAAACATCTGTGCCACTGACAATATTTTTTGAGAAATACTGTAATACTCTATTGACTTACAATAGGACACTGGTAAAGTGTCGATATTGTGCTAATCTGAAAAAAAGGCAGAGAAGGACGTATGATGTAACCGGAGGCTAACTCTATTCCTGAGCAAAATAATTGAAAGGCTCATAAGTGAGTCAACAAACAAAGCCTTAAAAATGGAAA
This sequence comes from Elanus axillaris, assembly GCA_026212715.1. Taxonomy (NCBI): domain Eukaryota; kingdom Metazoa; phylum Chordata; class Aves; order Accipitriformes; family Accipitridae; genus Elanus; species Elanus axillaris. Next base: position 1,762,061 of record JANZLQ010000065.1, read on the forward strand.
TGCAATTAATTCCAGGCAGATTATGGAGAATAGATCCTATTAAGCTAACCTTAGTGTTGGACTTGGTATCACTTGCTATTTTAAATAAAAAATAGGCCTATAAAATACTAGTAAATGGCACTGACTGGAAAGAGAACTGGCTTAAAATATGATTGTCCACAAGGAACAATCTTCTAATGGAGATGCTAAAGCAGTCCTATGACCAGACTCCTGTTCAGATTAAATAATTCAGGCAGCCACATATAAAGGTGGTTTTAACAAGGGAGGCCTATTTAAGTCAAATGCATTTTAATACAGCCAGTGTAAAACTCTACATCTAAACTAAGGAATTCAGACCTCCAGAGAAATGACTGCAAGCTGGAAAGTGATAACTAAAAGTAACCAAGTTCACAGAATGATGGTTCAGTGTAAGTTTCCAGTGTGATAATATGGAGAAAAAAATCAAATCTCAGTCCTCAGATTTTATAAATAAAAAATTAGCAAGAAAATGAAAGGAAGTGGTTTTATTTCCATATGAGATATTGATAAGAATGAGTATGGTGTCCGCAATTTTGCTAGTGATAAACTGAAAAGAACCATGACAGATGCTCAAAATGTGGAGAGAGCATCTCTGAGTGAGAGAATCAGGTAGAAAATCTGCTTAGATTATCAGAACGAAAATGAGAAGTGATTCTATACAGATAAGTAAGAAACGTGTCATGGGGGAAAAAAGGGTAATCAAGGGCTTGCTAACATAAAAGAAGGTCAAGAGAGACAGTCCAGTTGTTTATCTGGCTTTACAGCCTCTGAATATGTAACTTTCCAACTTCTGTGGCAGAATCTGTGCTTTTTCATTGCAGCTATTTTTTGCCAAGTTATGTGTCTAGTCTAAGTTCTTTAGATAACTGAACAATCAGTACGGAAGTATCCATAAAAGAATATTCGTTTCCCTTCTTAGACATTTATTGTAGGACAGGATGAATCACTACTGTAGATTCTTCTACAATGTAGAATACTGCATTCATTGTAGTTTCATTGCAGATTCAGTGTGGATTAAGTCTAGATTCGTCTACACTGCGGAAGGCCAACCCCACATGGACGGTGAATCATGGCCTCATGCACTGTCAACAGCCCTTCAGGACAGCCACTGCAGAGAGCAGGACTGTATTCAAAGGATGCCATGGGATTTGAAGAATTCCTTAAGAAGGCACAACCACAGAGGCAGAGCAGCCCTCGTAGGCAGAGCAGCCAGATGATATCTGTAAACCACCGAAGCGTTCTGACCCCACTGAGATGACGATCCTTTGCCTGAGGAGATCTGAGAGTGAAGCAGAAAGGGCATGACGAAAAGTATGAACAAAATGTGGTGGGAACAAATTGTTTAGAAGTCACAGGAACATCTCTGAAAGTGACTGGTAATTCTAGATGTCTCAGCCTTTGGGTAGCCAGCTTTGAGAGGCATCCTAGGAAATCATGCCATAGAAGTCATACCTTTGGGTAGGCAAAACCAGCACTGCATAGACTAGCCACCAAAAAACTGCTTGAATTAAATCCCTGCCTACTTTGGGAACCAAAAAGTTGATTTGGTTCTACTCCTCTTTCAACATTAATGTGACTGAAGGAATGATTATTTTACTGACGATTGCTTTGATGACTAAATAATACAAGTACGCTATCTGGATTTGATGGATTGCTTATGCTCTGGGTGTCAACAACTGTCGACACTAGTGAAGATCTTCAAAGCACACAGTGCTCTATGCTGTATTGCCATATAAAAGAGGTGTTTGTTTTAGAAAAACCCACATTTCCTATGTATGCATGCTGAGTATTCCCTCCTAGCAATTTGTTCATTTGCAGAAAGTTCTTTCTGTACTCTTTACATTACTGATCATAGACTTTTCAGTTGCTAATTATTACAGAGGTTCTTTCCAAGAGAAGGAGTGGAGGATAAGACAAGCTTTCCACATCTCTGCTCTACATTTGCCATGGTTTAATCCCAGCTGGCAACTAAGCACCAGGCAGCCACTGGCTCACTCCCCCTGCCCCCGCAGTGGGATGGGGGAGAGAATTGGGAAAAAGAACCCAAAATCTTGTGGGTTGAGATAAGGAGAGTTTAACAGGACAGAAAAAGGAAGGGAAAATACTACTACTACCAATAGTAGAATACACAAAAGAAGTGATGCACAGTGCAGTTACTCACCACGCGCTGACGGGTGCCCAGCCAGTTCCC